>JAUJYP020000616.1:0-283930 GCA_030674075.2 Linum usitatissimum
GAAATGATGCGTTTTGACATAAAAATTTGAAAATTTTCCAATTGGCTAATATTTTACATGCGTGTTGGAAATGGCTAAAAGTTAAGTGTCATCATGGTAACCACTGTAAATAATGGTAGATGGGATTTAAAAATCAATTTTACTAGATATTGTTTTAGTGTGTTACGAAATATTTTTAACTTCATTTGCGTATTGTTTGAAGGGTTTAACATGGTGAAACCTCAACTTTTAGCCATTCCCAACATACACGTCTAATATTAGCCATTTTATAAAATTTGAATTTTCACCTCAAAATTTATCGATTTACGAAGGGAAGACTTATGGAAAAAAGCCATTTTGACATTAAAATTTTAAAGATTTTCGATAATCGGCTAATATTTGAAAAGCATGTTAGAAATGGCTCAAACGATCAAGTTTCATCTTGGTATCACACGTAGATAATGGTCAAATGGATACAAAAATTTATTTTAGTCGATATTGTTTTAGCGTCTTAAGAAATATTTTTAATTTCATTTGCGTATTATTTGAAGGGCTTAACATTGTGAAACTTCATTTGTTAACCATTCCCAACATACACGTCAAATATTAGCCTTTTGAAAAACTTTCAATTGTCACCTCAAAATTTGTCGATTTCCAAAGTAACACCTATTGAAATAATGCGTTTTGACATAAAAATTTGAAAATTTTCCAATTGGCTAATATTTTACATGCGTGTTGGAAATGGCTAAAAGTTAAGTGTCATCATGGTAACCCCTGTAAATAATGGTAGATGGGATTTAAAAATCAATTTTACTAGATATTGTTTTAGTGTGTTACGAAATATTTTTAACTTCATTTGCGTATTGTTTGAAGGGTTTAACATGGTGAAACCTCGACTTTTAGCCATTCCCAACATACACGTCTAATATTAGCCATTTTAAAAAATTTGAATTTTCACCTCAAAATTTATCGATTTCCAAAGGGAAGACTTATGGAAAAAAGCCATTTTGACATTAAAATTTTAAAATTTTCCAATCGGCTAATATTTGAAAAGCATGTTGGAAATGGCTAAAACGTCAAGTTTCATCTTGGTATCACACGTAGATAATGGTCAAATGGATATAAAAATTTATTTTAGTCGATATTGTTTTAGCGTCTTAAGAAATATTTTTAATTTCATTTGCGTATTATTTGAAGGGCTTAACATTGTGAAACTTCATTTGTTAACCATTCCCAACATACACGTCAAATATTAGCCTTTTGAAAAACTTTCAATTGTCACCTCAAAATTTGTCGATTTCCAAAGTAACACCTATTGAAATAATGCGTTTTGACATAAAAATTTGAAAATTTTCCAATTGGCTAATATTTTACATGCGTGTTGGAAATGGCTAAAAGTTAAGTGTCATCATGGTAACCCTGTAAATAATGGTAGATGGGATTTAAAAATCAATTTTACTAGATATTGTTTTAGTGTGTTACGAAATATTTTTAACTTCATTTGCGTATTGTTTGAAGGGTTTAACATGGTGAAACCTCAACTTTTAGCCATTCCCAACATACACGTCTAATATTAGCCATTTTAAAAAATTTGAATTTTCACCTCAAAATTTATCGATTTCCAAAGGGAAGACTTATGGAAAAAAGCCATTTTGACATTAAAATTTTAAAATTTTCCAATCGGCTAATATTTGAAAAGCATGTTGGAAATGGCTAAAACGTCAAGTTTCATCTTGGTATCACACGTAGATAATGGTCAAATGGATATAAAAATTTATTTTAGTCGATATTGTTTTAGCGTCTTAAGAAATATTTTTAATTTCATTTGCGTATTATTTGAAGGGCTTAACATTGTGAAACTTCATTTGTTAACCATTCCCAACATACACGTCAAATATTAGCCTTTTGAAAAACTTTCAATTGTCACCTCAAAATTTGTCGATTTCCAAAGTAACACCTATTGAAATGATGCGTTTTGACATAAAAATTTGAAAATTTTCCAATTGGCTAATATTTTACATGCGTGTTGGAAATGGCTAAAAGTTAAGTGTCATCATGGTAACCCCTGTAAATAATGGTAGATGGGATTTAAAAATCAATTTTACTATATATTTTTTTGTTTTAGTGTGTTACGAAATATTTTTAACTTCATTTGCGTATTGTTTGAAGGGTTTAACATGGTGAAACCTCAACTTTTAGCCATTCCCAACATACACGTCTAATATTAGCCATTTTAAAAAGTTTGAATTTTCACCTCAAAATTTATCGATTTCCAAAGGGAAGACTTATGGAAAAAAGCCATTTTGACATTAAAATTTTAATTTTTTCCAATCGGCTAATATTTGAAAAGCATGTTGGAAATGGCCAAAGCGTCAAGTTTCATCTTGGTATCACACGTAGA
Source organism: Linum usitatissimum (assembly GCA_030674075.2). Taxonomy (NCBI): domain Eukaryota; kingdom Viridiplantae; phylum Streptophyta; class Magnoliopsida; order Malpighiales; family Linaceae; genus Linum; species Linum usitatissimum. The sequence goes on from JAUJYP020000616.1 coordinate 2,381, forward strand.
TAATGGTCAAACGGATATAAAAATTTATTTTAGTCGATATTGTTTTAGGGTCTTAAGAAATATTTTTAATTTCATTTGCGTATTATTGGAGGGCTTAACATTGTGAAACTTCATTTGTTAACCATTCCCAACATACACGTCAAATATTAGCCTTTTGAAAAACTTTCAATTGTCACCTCAAAATTTGTCGATTTCCAAAGTAACACCTATTGAAATGATGCGTTTTGACATAAAAATTTGAAAATTTTCCAATTGGCTAATATTTTACATGCGTGTTGGAAATGGCTAAAAGTTAAGTGTCATCATGGTAACCCCTGTAAATAATGGTCAATGGGATTTAAAAATCAATTTTACTAGATATTGTTTTAGTGTGTTACGAAATATTTTTAACTTCATTTGCGTATTGTTTGAAGGGTTTAACATGGTGAAACCTCAACTTTTAGCCATTCCCAACATACACGTCTAATATTAGCCTATTTAAAAAATTTGAATTTTCACCTCAAAATTTATCGAATTCCAAAGGGAAGACTTATGGAAAAAAGCCATTTTGACATAAAAATTTAATTTTTTTTCCAATCGGCTAATATTTGAAAAGCATGTTTGAAATGGCCAAAACGTCAAGTTTCATCTTGGTATCACACGTAGATAATGGTCAAATGGATATAAAAATTTATTTTAGTCGATATTGTTTTAGCGTCTTAAGAAATATTTTTAATTTCATTTGCGTATTATTTGAAGGGCTTAACATTGTGAAACTTCATTTGTTAACCATTCCCAACATACACGTCAAATATTAGCCTTTTGAAAAACTTTCAATTGTCACCTCAAAATTTGTCGATTTCCAAAGTAACACCTATTGAAATAATGCGTTTTGACATAAAAATTTGAAAATTTTCCAATTGGCTAATATTTTACATGCGTGCTGGAAATGGCTAAAAGTAAAGTGTCATCATGGTAACCCTTGTAAATAATGGTCAATGGGATTTAAATCCACAAATCAATTTAACAGATATTGTTTTTTAGTGTGTTACGAAATATTTTTAACTCCAGTTTCCTTATTGTTTGAAGAGGTTTAACATGGTGAAACCTCAACTTTTAGCCATTCCCAACATACACGTCTAATATTAGCCTATTACGATAAAAAATTTGAATTTTCACCTCAAAATTTATCGAATTCCAAAGGGAAGACTTATGGAAAAAAAGCCATTTTGACATAAAAATTTAATTTTTTTTTCCAATCGGCTAATATTTGAAAAGCATGTTTGAAATGGCCAAAACGTCAAGTTTCATCTTGGTATCACACGTAGATAATGGTCAAATGGATATAAAAATTTATTTTAGTCGATATTGTTTTAGCGTCTTAAGAAATATTTTTAATTTCATTTGCGTATTATTTGAAGGGCTTAACATTGTGAAACTTCATTTGTTAACCATTCCCAACATACACGTCAAATATTAGCCTTTTGAAAAACTTTCAATTGTCACCTCAAAATTTGTCGATTTCCAAAGTAACACCTATTGAAATAATGCGTTTTGACATAAAAATTTGAAAATTTTCCAATTGGCTAATATTTTACATGCGTGTTGGAAATGGCTAAAAGTTAAGTGTCATCATGGTAACCCATGTAAATAATGGTAGATGGGATTTAAAAATCAATTTTACTAGATATTGTTTTAGTGTGTTACGAAATATTTTTAACTTCATTTGCGTATTGTTTGAAGGGTTTAACATGGTGAAACCTCAACTTTTAGCCATTCCCAACATACACGTCTAATACTAGCCATTTTTAAAAATTTGAATTTTCACCTCAAAATTTATCGATTTCCAAAGGGAAGACTTATGGAAAAAAGCCATTTTGACATTAAAATTTTAAAATTTTCCAATCGGCTAATATTTGACAAGCATGTTGGAAATGGCTAAAACGTCAAGTTTCATCGAGGAGGAAGGAAAGGAGATAAAGAAAGGAAAGGAATAAAAAAAAGAAGGTTTTAAGAAATATTTTTAATTTCATTTGCATATTATTTGAAGGGCTTAACATCAGGTGTGAAATTCATTTGTTAACCATTCCCAACATACACGCCAAATATTAGCCTTTTGAAAAACTTTTAATTGTCACCTCAAAATTTGTCGATTTCCAAAGTAACACCTATTGAAATGATGCGTTTTGACATAAAAATTTGAAAATTTTCCAATTGGCTAATATTTTACATGCGTGTTGGAAATGGCTAAAAGTAAAGTGTCATCATGGTAACCCCAGTAAATAATGGTCAATGGGATTTAAAAATCAATTTTACTAGATATTGTTTTAGTGTGTTACGAAATATTTTTAACTTCATTTGCTTATTGTTTGAAGGGTTTAACATGGTGAAACCTCAACTTTTAACCATTCCCAACATACACATCTAATATTAGCCTATTTAAAAAATTTGAATTTTCACCTCAAAATTTATCGAATTCCAAAGGGAAGACTTATGGAAAAAAGCCATTTTGACATAAAAATTTTATTTTTTTTTTCCAATCGGCTAATATTTGAAAAGCATGTTTGAAATGGCTAAAACGTCAAGTTTCATCTTGGTATCACACGTAGATAATGGTCAAATGGATATAAAAATTTATTTTAGTCGATATTGTTTTAGCGTCTTAATAAATATTTTTAATTTCATTTGCGTATTATTTGAAGGGCTTAACATTGTGAAACTTCATTTGTTAACCATTCCCAACATACACGTCAAATATTAGCCTTTTGAAAAACTTTCAATTGTCACCTCAAAATTTGTCGATTTCCAAAGTAACACCTATTGAAATGATGCGTTTTGACATAAAAATTTGAAAATTTTCCAATTGGCTAATATTTTACATGCGTGTTGAAATGGCTAAAAGTTAAGTGTCATCATGGTAACCCTGTAAATAATGGTAGATGGGATTTAAAAATCAATTTTACTAGATATTGTTTTAGTGTGTTACGAAATATTTTTAACTTCATTTGCGTATTGTTTGAAGGGTTTAACATGGTGAAACCTCAACTTTTAGCCATTCCCAACATACACGTCTAATATTAGCCTTTTTAAAAAATTTGAATTTTCACCTCAAAATTTATCGATTTCCAAAGGGAAGACTTATGGAAAAAAGCCATTTTGACAGAAAAATTTTAAAATTTTTCCAATTGGCTAATATTTGAAAAGCATGTTGGAAATGGCTAAAACGTCAAGTTTCATCTTGGTATCACACGTAGATAATGGTCAAATGGATTTAAAAATTTATTTTAGTCGATATTGTTTTAGCGTCTTAAGAAATATTTTTAATTTCATTTGCGTATTATTTGAAGGGCTTAACATGGTGAAACTTCATTTGTTAACCATTCCCAACATACACGTCAAATATTAGCCTTTTGAAAAACTTTCAATTGTCACCTCAAAATTTGTCGATTTCCAAAGTAACACCTATTGAAATGATGCGTTTTGACATAAAAATTTGAAAATTTTCCAATTGACTAATATTTTACATGCGTGTTGGAAATGGCTAAAAGTTAAGTGTCATCATGGTAACCCCTGTAAATAATGGTAGATGGGATTTAAAAATCAATTTTACTAGATATTGTTTTAGTGTGTTACGAAATATTTTTAACTTCATTTGCGTATTGTTTGAAGGGTTTAACATGGTGAAACCTCAACTTTTAGCCATTCCCAATATACACGTCTAATATTAGCCTTTTTAAAAAATTTGAATTTTCACCTCAAAATTTATCGATTTCCAAAGGGAAGACTTATGGAAAAAAGCCATTTTGACATAAAAATTTTAAAATTTTCCAATTGGCTAATATTTGAAAAGCATGTTGGTAATGGCTAAAACGTCAAGTTTCATCTTGGTATCACACGTAGATAATGGTCAAATGGATATAAAAATTTATTTTAGTCGATATTGTTTTAGCGTCTTAAGAAATATTTTTAATTTCATTTACGTATTATTTGAAGGGCTTAACATTGTGAAACTTCATTTGTTAACCATTCCCAACATACACGTCAAATATTAGCCTTTTGAAAAACTTTCAATTGTCACCTCAAAATTTGTCGATTTCCAAAGTAACACCTATTGAAATGATGCGTTTTGACATAAAAATTTGAAAATTTTCCAATTGGCTAATATTTTACATGCGTGTTGGAAATGGCTAAAAGTAAAGTGTCATCATGGTAACCCTTGTAAATAATGGTCGATGGGATTTAAAAATCAATTTTACTAGATATTGTTTTAGTGTGTTACGAAATATTTTTAACTTCATTTGCGTATTGTTTGAAGGGTTTAACATGGTGAAACCTCAACTTTTAGCCATTCCCAACATACACGTCTAATATTAGCCTTTTTAAAAAATTTGAATTTTCACCTCAAAATTTATCGAATTCCAAAGGGAAGACTTATGGAAAAAAGCCATTTTGACATAAAAATTTTATTTTTTTCCAATCGGCTAATATTTGAAAAGCATGTTGGAAATGGCCAAAACGTCAAGTTTCATCTTGGTATCACACGTAGATAATGGTCAAATGGATATAAAAATTTATTTTAGTCGATATTGTTTTAGCGTCTTAAGAAATATTTTTAATTTCATTTGCGTATTATTTGAAGGGCTTAACATTGTGAAACTTCATTTGTTAACCATTCCCAACATACACGTCAAATATTAGCCTTTTGAAAAACTTTCAATTGTCACCTCAAAATTTGTCGATTTCCAAAGTAACACCTATTGAAATAATGCGTTTTGACATAAAAATTTGAAAATTTTCCAATTGGCTAATATTTTACATGCGTGTTGGAAATGGCTAAAAGTTAAGTGTCATCATGGTAACCTTTGTAAATAATGGTAGATGGGATTTAAAAATCAATTTTACTAGATATTGTTTTAGTGTGTTACGAAATATTTTTAACTTCATTTGCGTATTGTTTGAAGGGTTTAACATGGTGAAACCTCAACTTTTAGCCATTCCCAACATACACGTCTAATATTAGCCATTTTAAAAAATTTGAATTTTCACCTCAAAATTTATCGATTTCCAAAGGGAAGACTTATGGAAAAAAGCCATTTTGACATAAAAATTTAATTTTTTTCCAATCGGCTAATTTTTGAAAAGCATGTTGGAAATGGCTAAAACGTCAAGTTTCATCTTGGTATCACACGTAGATAATGGTCAAATGGATTTAAAAATTTATTTTAGTCGATATTGTTTTAGCGTCTTAAGAAATATTTTTAATTTCATTTGCCTATTATTTGAAGGGCTTAACATGGTGAAACTTCATTTGTTAACCATTACCAACATACACGTCAAATATTAGCCTTTTGAAAAACTTTCAATTTTAACCTCAAAATTTGTCTATTTCCAAAGTAACACCTATTGAAATGATGCTTTTTGACATAAAAATTTAAAAACTTTCCAATTGGCTAATATTTTACATGCGTGTTGGAAATGGCTAAAAGTTAAGTTTCATCATGGTAACCCCTGTAAATAATGGTCAATGGGATTTAAAAATCAATTTTACTAGATATTGTTTTAGTGTGTTACGAAATATTTTTAACTACATTTGCGTATTATTTGAAGGGTTTAACATGGTGAAACCTCAAGTTTTAGCCACTCCCAACATAAACGTCTAATATTAGCCTTTTTAAAAAATTTGAATTTTCACCTCAAAATTTATCGATTCCCAAAGGGAAGACTTATGGAAAAAAGCCATTTTGACGTAAAAATTTTTTTTTTCCAATCGGCTAATATTTGAAAAGCATGTTGGAAATGGCTAAAACATCAAGTTTCATCTGGTATCACACGTAGATAATGGTCTAATGGATTTAAAATTTTATTTTAGTCGATATTGTTTTAGCCTCTTAAAAAATATTTTTAATTTCATTTGCCTATTATTTGAAGGGCTTAACATGGTGAAACTTCATTTGTTAACCATTCCCAACATACACGTCAACTATTAGCCTTTTGAAAAACTATCAATTTCACCTCAAAATTATCGATTCCGAAACAAAGCCATTAAGGTATGGGTTAGAAAAAAAAAATAAAACATTTGAATAGGCTAATATTTTAGATGCGTGTGGCAAGGCTAAGGAAATGTTAGAGGGGAAAGAGTGTGTTATATTTTTATTTTTTTTGTTGTTACGAAATATTTTTAACTTCATTTGCGTATTGTTTGAAGGGTTTAACATGGTGAAACTTCAACTTTTAGACATTCCCAACATACACGTCTAATATTAGCCATTTTAAAAAATTTGAATTTTCACCTCAAAATTTATCGATTTCCAAAGGGAAGACTTATGGAAAAAAGCCATTTTGACATAAAAATTTTATAATTTTCCAATCGGCTAATATTTGAAAAGCATGTTGGAAATGGCTAAAACGTCAAGTTTCATCTTGGTATCACACGTAGATAATGGTCAAATGGATATAAAAATTTATTTTAGTCGATATTGTTTTAGCGTCTTAAGAAATATTTTTAATTTCATTTGCGTATTATTTGAAGGGCTTAACATTGTGAAACTTCATTTGTTAACCATTCCCAACATACACGTCAAATATTAGCCTTTTGAAAAACTTTCAATTGTCACCTCAAAATTTGTCGATTTCCAAAGTAACACCTATTGAAATAATGCGTTTTGACATAAAAATTTGAAAATTTTCCAATTGGCTAATATTTTACATGCGTGTTGGAAATGGCTAAAAGTTAAGTGTCATCATGGTAACCCCCGTAAATAATGGTAGATGGGATTTAAAAATCAATTTTACTAGATATTGTTTTAGTGTGTTACGAAATATTTTTAACTTCATTTGCGTATTGTTTGAAGGGTTTAACATGGTGAAACCTCAACTTTTAGCCATTCCCAACATACACGTCTAATATTAGCCATTTTAAAAAATTTGAATTTTCACCTCAAAATTTATCGATTTCCAAAGGGAAGACTTATGGAAAAAAGCCATTTTGACATAAAAATTTTAAAATTTTCCAATCGGCTAATATTTGAAAAGCATGTTGGAAATGGCTAAAACGTCAAGTTTCATCTTGGTATCACACGTAGATAATGGTCAAATGGATATAAAAATTTATTTTAGTCGATATTGTTTTAGCGTCTTAAGAAATATTTTTAATTTCATTTGCGTATTATTTGAAGGGCTTAACATGGTGAAACTTCATTTGTTAACCATTCCCAACATACACGTCAAATATTAGCCTTTTGAAAAACTTTCAATTGTCACCTCAAAATTTGTCGATTTCCAACGTAACACCTATTGAAATGATGCGTTTTGACATAAAAATTTGAAAATTTTCCAATTGGCTAATATTTTACATGCGTGTTGGAAATGGCTAAAAGTTAAGTTTCATCATGGTAACCCTTGTAAATAATGGTAGATGGGATTTAAAAATCAATTTTACTAGATATTGTTTTAGTGTGTTACGAAATATTTTTAACTTCATTTGCGTATTATTTGAAGGGTTTAACATGGTGAAACCTCAAGTTTTAGCCACTCCCAACATAAACGTCTAATATTAGCCTTTTTAAAAAATTTGAATTTTCACCTAAAAATTTATCGAATTCCAAAGGGAAGACTTATGGAAAAAAGCCATTTTGACATAAAAATTTTAAAATTTTCCAATCGGCTAATATTTGAAAAGCATGTTGGAAATGGCTAAAACATCAAGTTTCATCTTGGTATCACACGTAGATAATGGTCTAATGGATTTAAAATTTTATTTTAGTCGATATTGTTTTAGCCTCTTAAAAAATATTTTTAATTTCATTTGCCTATTATTTGAAGGGCTTAACATGGTGAAACTTCATTTGTAAACCATTCCCAACATACACGTCAACTATTAGCCTTTTGAAAAACTATCAATTTCACCTCAAAATTTATCGATTTCCAAAGTAACACCTATCGAAGTGATGCGTTTTGACAAAAAATTTGAAAATTTTCCAATTGGCTAATATTTTACATGCGTGTTGCAAATGGCTAAAAGTTAAGTTTCATCATGGTAACCCTGTAAATAATGGTCAATGGGATTTAAAAATGAATTTTACTAGATATTTTTTTAGTGTGTTACGAAATATTTTTAACTTCATTTGTGTATTATTAGAACGTTTTAACATGGTGAAACCTCAACTTTTAGCCAATCCCAACATAAATGTCTAATATTAGCCTTTTTAAAAAATTTGAATTTTCACCTCAAAATTTATCGATTTCCAAAGGGAAGACTTATGGAAAAAGCCATTTTGACATAAAAATTTAAAATTTTTCCAATCGGCTAATATTTGAAAAGCATGTTGGAAATGGCTAAAACGTCAAGTTTCATCTTGGTATCACACGTAGATAATGGTCAAATGGATTTTAAATATTTATTTTAGTCGATATTGTTTTAGCGTCTTATTAAATATTTTTAATTTCATTTGCCTATTATTTCAAGGGCTTAACATGGTGAAACTTCATTTGTTAACCATTCCCAACATACACGTCAAATATTACCCTTTTGAAAAACTATCAATTTTCAACTCAAAATTTGTCGAATTCCAAAGTAACACCTATTGAAATGATGCGTTTTGACATAAAAATTTGAAACTTTTCCAATTGGCTAATATTTTACATTCGTGTTGCAAATGGCTAAAAGTTAAGTTTCATCATGGTAACCCCTTTGTAAATAATGGTCAATGGGATTTAAAAATGAATTTTACTAGATATTGTTTTAGTGTGTTACGAAATATTTTTAACTTCATTTGTGTATTATTAGAAGGTTTTAACATGGTGAAACCTCAACTTTTAGCCAATCCCAACATAAATGTCTAATATTAGCCTTTTTAAAAAATTTGAATTTTCACCTCAAAATTTATCGATTTCCAAAGGGAAGACTTATGGAAAAAGCAATTTTGACATAAAAATTTAAAATTTTTCCAATCGGCTAATATTTGAAAAGCATGTTGGAAATGGCTAAAACGTCATGTTTCATCTTGGTATCACACGTAGATAATGGTCAAATGGATTTAAAAATTTATTTTAGTCGATATTATTTTAGCGTCTTAAGAAATATTTTTAATTTCTTTTGCCTATTATTTCAAGGGCTTAACATGGTGAAACTTCATTTGTTAAGCATTACCAACATACTCGTCAAATATTAGCCTTTTCAAAAACTTTCAATTTTCACCTCAAAATTTGTCGATTTCCAACGTAACACCTATTGAAATGATGCATTTTGACATAAAAATTTAAAAACTTTCCAATTGGCTAATATTTTACATGCGTGTTGGAAATGGCTAAAAGTTGAGTTTCATCATGGTAACCCCTGTAAATAATGGTCAATGGGATTTAAAAATCAATTTTACTAGATATTGTTTTAGTGTGTTACGAAATATTTTTAACTTCATTTGCGTATTATTTGAAGGGTTTAACATGGTGAAACCTCAAGTTTTAGCCACTCCCAACATAAACGTCTAATATTAGCCTTTTTAAAAAATTTGAATTTTCACCTCAAAATTTATCGAATTCCAAAGGGAAGACTTATGGAAAAAAGCCATTTTGACATAAAAATTTATATTTTTTCCAATCGGCTAATATTTGAAAAGCATGTTGGAAATGGCTAAAACATCAAGTTTCATCTTGGTATCACACGTAGATAATGGTCTAATGGATTTAAAATTTTATTTTAGTCGATATTGTTTTAGCCTCTTAAAAAATATTTTTAATTTCATTTGCCTATTATTTGAAGGGCTTAACATGGTGAAACTTCATTTGTAAACCATTCCCAACATACACGTCAACTATTAGCCTTTTGAAAAACTATCAATTTCACCTCAAAATTTATCGATTTCCAAAGTAACACCTACTGAAGTGATGCGTTTTGACAAAAAATTTGAAAATTTTCCAATTGGCTAATATTTTACATGCGTGTTGCAAATGGCTAAAAGTTAAGTTTCATCATGGTAACCCACGTAAATAATGGTCAATGGGATTTAAAAATGAATTTTACTAGATATTTTTTTAGTGTGTTACGAAATATTTTTAACTTCATTTGTGTATTATTAGAACGTTTTAACATGGTGAAACCTCAACTTTTAGCCAATCCCAACATAAATGTCTAATATTAGCCTTTTTAAAAAATTTGAATTTTCACCTCAAAATTTATCGATTTCCAAAGGGAAGACTTATGGAAAAAGCCATTTTGACATAAAAATTTAAAAATTTTTCCAATCGGCTAATATTTGAAAAGCATGTTGGAAATGGCTAAAACGTCAAGTTTCATCTTGGTATCACACGTAGATAATGGTCAAATGGATTTTAAATATTTATTTTAGTCGATATTGTTTTAGCGTCTTAATAAATATTTTTTAATTTCATTTGCCTATTATTTCAAGGGCTTAACATGGTGAAACTTCATTTGTTAACCATTCCCAACATACACGTCAAATATTACCCTTTTGAAAAACTATCAATTTTCAACTCAAAATTTGTCGAATTCCAAAGTAACACCTACTGAAATGATGCGTTTTGTCATAAAAATTTGAAACTTTTCCAATTGGCTAATATTTTACATTCGTGTTGCAAATGGCTAAAAGTTAAGTTTCATCATGGTAACCCTTGTAAATAATGGTCAATGGGATTTAAAAATGAATTTTACTAGATATTGTTTTAGTGTGTTACGAAATATTTTTAACTTCATTTGTGTATTATTAGAAGGTTTTAACATGGTGAAACCTCAACTTTTAGCCAATCCCAACATAAATGTCTAATATTAGCCTTTTTAAAAAATTTGAATTTTCACCTCAAAATTTATCGATTTCCAAAGGGAAGACTTATGGAAAAAGCAATTTTGACATAAAAATTTAAAATTTTTCCAATCGGCTAATATTTGAAAAGCATGTTGGAAATGGCTAAAACGTCATGTTTCATCTTGGTATCACACGTAGATAATGGTCAAATGGATTTAAAAATTTATTTTAGTCGATATTATTTTAGCGTCTTAAGAAATATTTTTAATTTCATTTGCCTATTATTTCAAGGGCTTAACATGGTGAAACTTCATTTGTTAAGCATTACCAACATACACGTCAAATATTAGCCTTTTCAAAAACTTTCAATTTTCACCTCAAAATTTGTCGATTTCCAACGTAACACCTATTGAAATGATGCATTTTGACATAAAAATTTAAAAACTTTCCAATTGGCTAATATTTTACATGCGTGTTGGAAATGGCTAAAAGTTGAGTTTCATCATGGTAACCCTGTAAATAATGGTCAATGGGATTTAAAAATCAATTTTACTAGATATTGTTTTAGTGTGTTACGAAATATTTTTAACTTCATTTGCGTATTATTTGAAGGGTTTAACATGGTGAAACCTCAAGTTTTAGCCACTCCCAACATAAACGTCTAATATTAGCCTTTTTAAAAAATTTGAATTTTCACCTCAAAATTTATCGAATTCCAAAGGGAAGACTTATGGAAAAAAGCCATTTTGTCATAAAAATTTATATTTTTTCCAATCGGCTAATATTTGAAAAGCATGTTGGAAATGGCTAAAACATCAAGTTTCATCTTGGTATCACACGTAGATAATGGTCTAATGGATTTAAAATTTTATTTTAGTCGATATTGTTTTAGCCTCTTAAAAAATATTTTTAATTTCATTTGCCTATTATTTGAAGGGCTTAACATGGTGAAACTTCATTTGTAAACCATTCCCAACATACACGTCAACTATTAGCCTTTTGAAAAACTATCAATTTCACCTCAAAATTTGTCGATTTCCAAAGTAACACCTTTATTGAAGTGATGCGTTTTGACAAAAAATTTGAAAATTTTCCAATTGGCTAATATTTTACATGCGTGTTGCAAATGGCTAAAAGTTAAGTTTCATCATGGTAACCCTTGTAAATAATGGTCAGATGGGATTTAAAAATGAATTTTACTAGATATTTTTTTAGTGTGTTACGAAATATTTTTAACTTCATTTGTGTATTATTAGAAGGTTTTAACATGGTGAAACCTCAACTTTTAGCCAATCCCAACATAAATGTCTAATATTAGCCTTTTTAAAAAATTTGAATTTTCACCTCAAAATTTATCGATTTCCAAAGGGAAGACTTATGGAAAAAGCCATTTTGACATAAAAATTTAAAATTTTTCCAATCGGCTAATATTTGAAAAGCATGTTGGAAATGGCTAAAACGTCAAGTTTCATCTTGGTATCACACGTAGATAATGGTCAAATGGATTTTAAATATTTATTTTAGTCGATATTGTTTTAGCGTCTTAATAAATATTTTTAATTTCATTTGCCTATTATTTCAAGGGCTTAACATGGTGAAACTTCATTTGTTAACCATTCCCAACATACACGTCAACTATTAGCCTTTTGAAAAACTATCAATTTCACCTCAAAATTTGTCGATTTCCAAAGTAACACCTACTGAAGTGATGCGTTTTGACAAAAAATTTGAAAATTTTCCAATTGGCTAATATTTTACATGCGTGTTGCAAATGGCTAAAAGTTAAGTTTCATCATGGTAACCTTTCGTAAATAATGGTCAATGGGATTTAAAAATGAATTTTACTAGATATTTTTTTAGTGTGTTACGAAATATTTTTAACTTCATTTGTGTATTATTAGAAGGTTTTAACATGGTGAAACCTCAACTTTTAGCCAATCCCAACATAAATGTCTAATATTAGCCTTTTTAAAAAATTTGAATTTTCACCTCAAAATTTATCGATTTCCAAAGGGAAGACTTATGGAAAAAGCCATTTTGACATAAAAATTTAAAATTTTTCCAATCGGCTAATATTTGAAAAGCATGTTGGAAATGGCTAAAACGTCAAGTTTCATCTTGGTATCACACGTAGATAATGGTCAAATGGATTTTAAATATTTATTTTAGTCGATATTGTTTTAGCGTCTTAATAAAATATTTTTAATTTCATTTGCCTATTATTTCAAGGGCTTAACATGGTGAAACTTCATTTGTTAACCATTCCCAACATACACGTCAAATATTACCCTTTTGAAAAACTATCAATTTTCAACTCAAAATTTGTCGAATTCCAAAGTAACACCTAGAAATGATGCGTTTTGTCATAAAAATTTGAAACTTTTCCAATTGGCTAATATTTTACATTCGTGTTGCAAATGGCTAAAAGTTAAGTTTCATCATGGTAACCCACGTAAATAATGGTCAATGGGATTTAAAAATGAATTTTACTAGATATTGTTTTAGTGTGTTACGAAATATTTTTAACTTCATTTGTGTATTATTAGAAGGTTTTAACATGGTGAAACCTCAACTTTTAGCCAATCCCAACATAAATGTCTAATATTAGCCTTTTTAAAAAATTTGAATTTTCACCTCAAAATTTATCGATTTCCAAAGGGAAGACTTATGGAAAAAGCAATTTTGACATAAAAATTTAAAATTTTTCCAATCGGCTAATATTTGAAAAGCATGTTGGAAATGGCTAAAACGTCATGTTTCATCTTGGTATCACACGTAGATAATGGTCAAATGGATTTAAAAATTTATTTTTGTCGATATTGTTTTAGCGTCTTAAGAAATATTTTTAATTTCATTTGCCTATTATTTCAAGGGCTTAACATGGTGAAACTTCATTTGTTAAGCATTACCAACATACCCGTCAAATATTAGCCTTTTCAAAAACTTTCAATTTTCACCTCAAAATTTGTCGATTTCCAACGTAACACCTATTGAAATGATGCATTTTGACATAAAAATTTAAAAACTTTCCAATTGGCTAATATTTTACATGCGTGTTGGAAATGGCTAAAAGTTGAGTTTCATCATGGTAACCCTTTGTAAATAATGGTCAATGGGATTTAAAAATCAATTTTACTAGATATTGTTTTAGTGTGTTACGAAATATTTTTAACTTCATTTGCGTATTATTTGAAGGGTTTAACATGGTGAAACCTCAAGTTTTAGCCACTCCCAACATAAACGTCTAATATTAGCCTTTTTAAAAAATTTGAATTTTCACCTCAAAATTTATCGAATTCCAAAGGGAAGACTTATGGAAAAAAGCCATTTTGACATAAAAATTTATATTTTTTCCAATCGGCTAATATTTGAAAAGCATGTTGGAAATGGCTAAAACATCAAGTTTCATCTTGGTATCACACGTAGATAATGGTCTAATGGATTTAAAATTTTATTTTAGTCGATATTGTTTTAGCCTCTTAAAAAATATTTTTAATTTCATTTGCCTATTATTTGAAGGGCTTAACATGGTGAAACTTCATTTGTAAACCATTCCCAACATACACGTCAACTATTAGCCTTTTGAAAAACTATCAATTTCACCTCAAAATTTGTCGATTTCCAAAGTAACACCTACTGAAGTGATGCGTTTTGACAAAAAATTTGAAAATTTTCCAATTGGCTAATATTTTACATGCGTGTTGCAAATGGCTAAAAGTTAAGTTTCATCATGGTAACCCTCGTAAATAATGGTCAATGGGATTTAAAAATGAATTTTACTAGATATTTTTTTAGTGTGTTACGAAATATTTTTAACTTCATTTGTGTATTATTAGAAGGTTTTAACATGGTGAAACCTCAACTTTTAGCCAATCCCAACATAAATGTCTAATATTAGCCTTTTTAAAAAATTTGAATTTTCACCTCAAAATTTATCGATTTCCAAAGGGAAGACTTATGGAAAAAGCCATTTTGACATAAAAATTTAAAATTTTTCCAATCGGCTAATATTTGAAAAGCATGTTGGAAATGGCTAAAACGTCAAGTTTCATCTTGGTATCACACGTAGATAATGGTCAAATGGATTTTAAATATTTATTTTAGTCGATATTGTTTTAGCGTCTTAATAAATATTTTTAATTTCATTTGCCTATTATTTCAAGGGCTTAACATGGTGAAACTTCATTTGTTAACCATTCCCAACATACACGTCAAATATTACCCTTTTGAAAAACTATCAATTTTCAACTCAAAATTTGTCGAATTCCAAAGTAACACCTACTGAAATGATGCGTTTTGTCATAAAAATTTGAAACTTTTCCAATTGGCTAATATTTTACATTCGTGTTGCAAATGGCTAAAAGTTAAGTTTCATCATGGTAACCCCCGTAAATAATGGTCAATGGGATTTAAAAATGAATTTTACTAGATATTGTTTTAGTGTGTTACGAAATATTTTTAACTTCATTTGTGTATTATTAGAAGGTTTTAACATGGTGAAACCTCAACTTTTAGCCAATCCCAACATAAATGTCTAATATTAGCCTTTTTAAAAAATTTGAATTTTCACCTCAAAATTTATCGATTTCCAAAGGGAAGACTTATGGAAAAAGCAATTTTGACATAAAAATTAAAATTTTTTCCAATCGGCTAATATTTGAAAAGCATGTTGGAAATGGCTAAAACGTCATGTTTCATCTTGGTATCACACGTAGATAATGGTCAAATGGATTTAAAAATTTATTTTAGTCGATATTGTTTTAGCGTCTTAAGAAATATTTTTAATTTCATTTGCCTATTATTTGAAGGGCTTAACATGGTGAAACTTCATTTGTTAACCATTCCCAACATACACGTCAAATATTAGCCTTTTGAAAAACTTTCAATATTCACCTCAAAATTTGTCGATTTCCAACGTAACACCTATTGAAATGATGCATTTTGACATAAAAATTTAAAATTTTTCCAATTGGCTAATATTTTACATGCGTGTTGCAAATGGCTAAAAGTTAAGTTTCATCATGGTCACCCCTGTTTATAATGGTCAATGGGATTTAAAAATCAATTTTACTAGATATTGTTTTAGTGTGTTACGGAATATTTTTAACTTCATTTGCGTATTATTTGAAGGGTTTAACATGGTGAAACCTCAACTTTTAGCCATTCCCAACATAAACGTCTAATATTAGCCTTTTTAAAAAATTTGAATTTTCACCTCAAAATTTATCGATTTCCAAAGGGAAGACTTATGGAAAAGCCATTTTGACATAAAAATTTAAAATTTTTCCAATCGGCTAATATTTGAAAAGCATGTTGGAAATGGCTAAAACGTCAAGTTTCATCTTGGTATCACACGTAGATAATGGTCAAATGGATTTAAAAATTTATTTTAGTCGATATTGTTTTAGCGTCTTAAAAAATATTTTTAATTTCATTTGCTTATTATTTGAAGGGCTTAACATGGTGAAACTTCATTTGTAAACCATTCCCAACATACACGTCAACTATTAGCCTTTTGAAAAACTATCAATTTCACCTCAAAATTTGTCGATTTCCAAAGTAACACCTACTGAAGTGATGATTTTTGACAAAAAATTTGAAAATTTTCCAATTGGCTTATATTTTACATGCGTGTTGCAAATGGCTAAAAGTTAAGTTTCATCATGGTAACCCCTGTAAATAATGGTCAATGGGATTTAAAAATGAATTTTACTAGATATTGTTTTAGTGTGTTACGAAATATTTTTAACTTCATTTGTGTATTATTAGAAGGTTTTAACATGGTGAAACCTCAACTTTTAGCCAATCCCAACATAAACGTCTAATATTAGCCTTTTTAAAAAATTTGAATTTTCACCTCAAAATTTATCGATTTCCAAAGGGAAGACTTATGGAAAAAGCCATTTTGACATAAAAATTTAAAATTTTTCCAATCGGCTAATATTTGAAAAGCATGTTGGAAATGGCTAAAACGTCAAGTTTCATCTTGGTATCACACGTAGATAATGGTCAAATGGATTTAAAAATTTATTTTAGTCGATATTGTTATAGCGTCTTAAGAAATATTTTTAATTTCATTTGCCTATTATTTCAAGGGCTTAACATGGTGAAACTTCATTTGTTAACCATTCCCAACATACACGTCAAATATTACCCTTTTGAAAAACTATCAATTTCACCTCAAAATTTGTCGATTTCCAAAGTAACACCTACTGAAGTGATGATTTTTGACAAAAAATTTGAAAATTTTCCAATTGGCTTATATTTTACATGCGTGTTGCAAATGGCTAAAAGTTAAGTTTCATCATGGTAACCCTTGTAAATAATGGTCAATGGGATTTAAAAATGAATTTTACTAGATATTGTTGTACGAAATATTTTTAACTTCATTTGTGTATTATTAGAAGGTTTTAACATGGTGAAACCTCAACTTTTAGCCAATCCCAACATAAACGTCTAATATTAGCCTTTTTAAAAAATTTGAATTTTCACCTCAAAATTTATCGATTTCCAAAGGGAAGACTTATGGAAAAAGCCATTTTGACATAAAAATTTAAAATTTTTCCAATCGGCTAATATTTGAAAAGCATGTTGGAAATGGCTAAAACATCAAGTTTCATCTTGGTATCACACGTAGATAATGGTCTAATGGATTTAAAATTTTATTTTAGTCGATATTGTTTTAGCCTCTTAAAAAATATTTTTAATTTCATTTGCCTATTATTTGAAGGGCTTAACATGGTGAAACTTCATTTGTAAACTATTCCCAACATACACGTCAACTATTAGCCTTTTGAAAAACTATCAATTTCACCTCAAAATTTATCGATTTCCAAAGTAACACCTACTGAAGTGATGCGTTTTGACAAAAAATTTGAAAATTTTCCAATTGGCTAATATTTTACATGCGTGTTGCAAATGGCTAAAAGTTAAGTTTCATCATGGTAACCCCTGTAAATAATGGTCAATGGGATTTAAAAATGAATTTTACTAGATATTTTTTTAGTGTGTTACGAAATATTTTTAACATCATTTGTGTATTATTAGAACGTTTTAACATGGTGAAACCTCAACTTTTAGCCAATCCCAACATAAATGTCTAATATTAGCCTTTTTAAAAAATTTGAATTTTCACCTCAAAATTTATCGATTTCCAAAGGGAAGACTTATGGAAAAAGCCATTTTGACATAAAAATTTAAAATTTTTCCAATCGGCTAATATTTGAAAAGCATGTTGGAAATGGCTAAAACGTCAAGTTTCATCTTGGTATCACACGTAGATAATGGTCAAATGGATTTTAAATATTTATTTTAGTCGATATTGTTTTAGCGTCTTAATAAATATTTTTAATTTCATTTGCCTATTATTTCAAGGGCTTAACATGGTGAAACTTCATTTGTTAACCATTCCCAACATACACGTCAAATATTACCCTTTTGAAAAACTATCAATTTTCAACTCAAAATTTGTCGAATTCCAAAGTAACACCTACTGAAATGATGCGTTTTGTCATAAAAATTTGAAACTTTTCCAATTGGCTAATATTTTACATTCGTGTTGCAAATGGCTAAAAGTTAAGTTTCATCATGGTAACCCCTGTAAATAATGGTCAATGGGATTTAAAAATGAATTTTACTAGATATTGTTTTAGTGTGTTACGAAATATTTTTAACTTCATTTGTGTATTATTAGAAGGTTTTAACATGGTGAAACCTCAACTTTTAGCCAATCCCAACATAAATGTCTAATATTAGCCTTTTTAAAAAATTTGAATTTTCACCTCAAAATTTATCGATTTCCAAAGGGAAGACTTATGGAAAAAGCAATTTTGACATAAAAATTTAAAATTTTTCCAATCGGCTAATATTTGAAAAGCATGTTGGAAATGGCTAAAACGTCATGTTTCATCTTGGTATCACACGTAGATAATGGTCAAATGGATTTAAAAATTTATTTTAGTCGATATTGTTTTAGCGTCTTAAGAAATATTTTTAATTTCATTTGCCTATTATTTCAAGGGCTTAACATGGTGAAACTTCATTTGTTAAGCATTACCAACATACCCGTCAAATATTAGCCTTTTCAAAAACTTTCAATTTTCACCTCAAAATTTGTCGATTTCCAACGTAACACCTATTGAAATGATGCATTTTGACATAAAAATTTAAAAACTTTCCAATTGGCTAATATTTTACATGCGTGTTGGAAATGGCTAAAAGTTGAGTTTCATCATGGTAACCCCTTAAATAATGGTCAATGGGATTTAAAAATCAATTTTACTAGATATTGTTTTAGTGTGTTACGAAATATTTTTAACTTCATTTGCGTATTATTTGAAGGGTTTAACATGGTGAAACCTCAAGTTTTAGCCACTCCCAACATAAACGTCTAATATTAGCCTTTTTAAAAAATTTGAATTTTCACCTCAAAATTTATCGAATTCCAAAGGGAAGACTTATGGAAAAAAGCCATTTTGACATAAAAATTTATATTTTTTCCAATCGGCTAATATTTGAAAAGCATGTTGGAAATGGCTAAAACATCAAGTTTCATCTTGGTATCACACGTAGATAATGGTCTAATGGATTTAAAATTTTATTTTAGTCGATATTGTTTTAGCCTCTTAAAAAATATTTTTAATTTCATTTGCCTATTATTTGAAGGGCTTAACATGGTGAAACTTCATTTGTAAACCATTCCCAACATACACGTCAACTATTAGCCTTTTGAAAAACTATCAATTTCACCTCAAAATTTGTCGATTTCCAAAGTAACACCTACTGAAGTGATGCGTTTTGACAAAAAATTTGAAAATTTTCCAATTGGCTAATATTTTACATGCGTGTTGCAAATGGCTAAAAGTTAAGTTTCATCATGGTAACCCCTGTAAATAATGGTCAATGGGATTTAAAAATGAATTTTACTAGATATTTTTTTAGTGTGTTACGAAATATTTTTAACTTCATTTGTGTATTATTAGAAGGTTTTAACATGGTGAAACCTCAACTTTTAGCCAATCCCAACATAAATGTCTAATATTAGCCTTTTTAAAAAATTTGAATTTTCACCTCAAAATTTATCGATTTCCAAAGGGAAGACTTATGGAAAAAGCCATTTTGACATAAAAATTTAAAATTTTTCCAATCGGCTAATATTTGAAAAGCATGTTGGAAATGGCTAAAACGTCAAGTTTCATCTTGGTATCACACGTAGATAATGGTCAAATGGATTTTAAATATTTATTTTAGTCGATATTGTTTTAGCGTCTTAATAAATATTTTTAATTTCATTTGCCTATTATTTCAAGGGCTTAACATGGTGAAACTTCATTTGTTAACCATTCCCAACATACACGTCAAATATTACCCTTTTGAAAAACTATCAATTTTCAACTCAAAATTTGTCGAATTCCAAAGTAACACCTACTGAAATGATGCGTTTTGTCATAAAAATTTGAAACTTTTCCAATTGGCTAATATTTTACATTCGTGTTGCAAATGGCTAAAAGTTAAGTTTCATCATGGTAACCCCCGTAAATAATGGTCAATGGGATTTAAAAATGAATTTTACTAGATATTGTTTTAGTGTGTTACGAAATATTTTTAACTTCATTTGTGTATTATTAGAAGGTTTTAACATGGTGAAACCTCAACTTTTAGCCAATCCCAACATAAATGTCTAATATTAGCCTTTTTAAAAAATTTGAATTTTCACCTCAAAATTTATCGATTTCCAAAGGGAAGACTTATGGAAAAAGCAATTTTGACATAAAAATTTACAATTTTTCCAATCGGCTAATATTTGAAAAGCATGTTGGAAATGGCTAAAACGTCATGTTTCATCTTGGTATCACACGTAGATAATGGTCAAATGGATTTAAAAATTTATTTTAGTCGATATTGTTTTAGCGTCTTAAGAAATATTTTTAATTTCATTTGCCTATTATTTCAAGGGCTTAACATGGTGAAACTTCATTTGTTAAGCATTACCAACATACCCGTCAAATATTAGCCTTTTCAAAAACTTTCAATTTTCACCTCAAAATTTGTCGATTTCCAACGTAACACCTATTGAAATGATGCATTTTGACATAAAAATTTAAAAACTTTCCAATTGGCTAATATTTTACATGCGTGTTGGAAATGGCTAAAAGTTGAGTTTCATCATGGTAACCCCTGTAAATAATGGTCAATGGGATTTAAAAATCAATTTTACTAGATATTGTTTTAGTGTGTTACGAAATATTTTTAACTTCATTTGCGTATTATTTGAAGGGTTTAACATGGTGAAACCTCAAGTTTTAGCCACTCCCAACATAAACGTCTAATATTAGCCTTTTTAAAAAATTTGAATTTTCACCTCAAAATTTATCGAATTCCAAAGGGAAGACTTATGGAAAAAAGCCATTTTGACATAAAAATTTATATTTTTTCCAATCGGCTAATATTTGAAAAGCATGTTGGAAATGGCTAAAACATCAAGTTTCATCTTGGTATCACACGTAGATAATGGTCTAATGGATTTTAAATATTTATTTTAGTCGATATTGTTTTAGCGTCTTAATAAATATTTTTAATTTCATTTGCCTATTATTTCAAGGGCTTAACATGGTGAAACTTCATTTGTTAACCATTCCCAACATACACGTCAAATATTACCCTTTTGAAAAACTATCAATTTTCAACTCAAAATTTGTCGAATTCCAAAGTAACACCTACTGAAATGATGCGTTTTGTCATAAAAATTTGAAACTTTTCCAATTGGCTAATATTTTACATTCGTGTTGCAAATGGCTAAAAGTTAAGTTTCATCATGGTAACCCCTGTAAATAATGGTCAATGGGATTTAAAAATGAATTTTACTAGATATTGTTTTAGTGTGTTACGGAATATTTTTAACTTCATTTGCGTATTATTTGAAGGGTTTAACATGTTGAAACCTCAACTTTTAGCCATTCCCAACATAAACGTCTAATATTAGCCTTTTTAAAAAATTTGAATTTTCACCTCAAAATTTATCGATTTCCAAAGGGAAGACTTATGGAAAAGCCATTTTGACATAAAAATTTAAAATTTTTCCAATCGGCTAATATTTGAAAAGCATGTTGGAAATGGCTAAAACGTCAAGTTTCATCTTGGTATCACACGTAGATAATGGTCAAATGGATTTAAAAATTTATTTTAGTCGATATTGTTTTAGCGTCTTAAAAAATATTTTTAATTTCATTTGCCTATTATTTGAAGGGCTTAACATGGTGAAACTTCATTTGTAAACCATTCCCAACATACACGTCAACTATTAGCCTTTTGAAAAACTATCAATTTCACCTCAAAATTTGTCGATTTCAAAAGTAACACCTACTGAAGTGATGCGTTTTGACAAAAAATTTGAAAATTTTCCAATTGGCTAATATTTTACATGCGTGTTGCAAATGGCTAAAAGTTAAGTTTCATCATGGTAACCCCTGTAAATAATGGTCAATGGGATTTAAAAATGAATTTTACTAGATATTGTTTTAGTGTGTTAGGAAATATTTTTAACTTCATTTGTGTATTATTAGAAGGTTTTAACATGGTGAAACCTCAACTTTTAGCCAATCCCAACATAAATGTCTAATATTAGCCTTTTTAAAAAATTTGAATTTTCACCTCAAAATTTATCGATTTCCAAAGGGAAGACTTATGGAAAAAGCCATTTTGACATAAAAATTAAAATTTTTTCCAATCGGCTAATATTTGAAAAGCATGTTGGAAATGGCTAAAACGTCATGTTTCATCTTGGTATCACACGTAGATAATGGTCAAATGGATTTAAAAATTTATTTTAGTCGATATTGTTTTAGCGTCTTAAGAAATATTTTTAATTTCATTTGCCTATTATTTGAAGGGCTTAACATGGTGAAACTTCATTTGTTAACCATTCCCAACATACACGTCAAATATTAGCCTTTTGAAAAACTTTCAATATTCACCTCAAAATTTGTCGATTTCCAACGTAACACCTATTGAAATGATGCATTTTGACATAAAAATTTAAAATTTTTCCAATTGGCTAACATTTTACATGCGTGTTGCAAATGGCTAAAAGTTAAGTTTCATCATGGTCACCCCGTTTATAATGGTCAATGGGATTTAAAAATCAATTTTACTAGATATTGTTTTAGTGTGTTACGGAATATTTTTAACTTCATTTGCGTATTATTTGAAGGGTTTAACATGGTGAAACCTCAACTTTTAGCCATTCCCAACATAAACGTCTAATATTAGCCTTTTAAAAAATTTTGAATTTTCACCTCAAAATTTATCGATTTCCAAAGGGAAGACTTATGGAAAAGCCATTTTGACATAAAAATTTAAAATTTTTCCAATCGGCTAATATTTGAAAAGCATGTTGGAAATGGCTAAAACGTCAAGTTTCATCTTGGTATCACACGTAGATAATGGTCAAATGGATTTAAAAATTTATTTTAGTCGATATTGTTTTAGCGTCTTAAAAAATATTTTTAATTTCATTTGCTTATTATTTGAAGGGCTTAACATGGTGAAACTTCATTTGTAAACCATTCCCAACATACACGTCAACTATTAGCCTTTTGAAAAACTATCAATTTCACCTCAAAATTTGTCGATTTCCAAAGTAACACCTACTGAAGTGATGATTTTTGACAAAAAATTTGAAAATTTTCCAATTGGCTTATATTTTACATGCGTGTTGCAAATGGCTAAAAGTTAAGTTTCATCATGGTAACCCCTGTAAATAATGGTCAATGGGATTTAAAAATGAATTTTACTAGATATTGTTTTAGTGTGTTACGAAATATTTTTAACTTCATTTGTGTATTATTAGAAGGTTTTAACATGGTGAAACCTCAACTTTTAGCCAATCCCAACATAAACGTCTAATATTAGCCTTTTTAAAAAATTTGAATTTTCACCTCAAAATTTATCGATTTCCAAAGGGAAGACTTATGGAAAAAGCCATTTTGACATAAAAATTTAAAATTTTTCCAATCGGCTAATATTTGAAAAGCATGTTGGAAATGGCTAAAACGTCAAGTTTCATCTTGGTATCACACGTAGATAATGGTCAAATGGATTTAAAAATTTATTTTAGTCGATATTGTTATAGCGTCTTAAGAAATATTTTTAATTTCATTTGCCTATTATTTCAAGGGCTTAACATGGTGAAACTTCATTTGTTAACCATTCCCAACATACACGTCAAATATTACCCTTTTGAAAAACTATCAATTTCACCTCAAAATTTGTCGATTTCCAAAGTAACACCTACTGAAGTGATGATTTTTGACAAAAAATTTGAAAATTTTCCAATTGGCTTATATTTTACATGCGTGTTGCAAATGGCTAAAAGTTAAGTTTCATCATGGTAACCCCTGTAAATAATGGTCAATGGGATTTAAAAATGAATTTTACTAGATATTGTTGTACGAAATATTTTTAACTTCATTTGTGTATTATTAGAAGGTTTTAACATGGTGAAACCTCAACTTTTAGCCAATCCCAACATAAACGTCTAATATTAGCCTTTTTAAAAAATTTGAATTTTCACCTCAAAATTTATCGATTTCCAAAGGGAAGACTTATGGAAAAAGCCATTTTGACATAAAAATTTAAAATTTTTCCAATCGGCTAATATTTGAAAAGCATGTTGGAAATGGCTAAAACGTCAAGTTTCATCTTGGTATCACACGTAGATAATGGTCAAATGGATTTAAAAATTTATTTTAGTCGATATTGTTTTAGCGTCTTAAGAAATATTTTTAATTTCATTTGCCTATTATTTCAAGGGCTTAACATGGTGAAACTTCATTTGTTAACCATTCCCAACATACACGTCAAATATTACCCTTTTGAAAAACTATCAATTTTCAACTCAAAATTTGTCGAATTCCAAAGTAACACCTACTGAAATGATGCGTTTTGTCATAAAAATTTAAAACTTTTCCAATTGGCTAATATTTTACATGCGTGTTGCAAATGGCTAAAAGTTAAGTTTCATCATGGTCACCCCTGTTTATAATGGTCAATGGGATTTAAAAATCAATTTTACTAGATATTGTTTTAGTGTGTTACGAAATATTTTTAACTTCATTTGCGTATTATTTGAAGGGTTTAACATGGTGAAACCTCAAGTTTTAGCCATTCCCAACATAAACGTCTAATATTAGCCTTTTTAAAAAATTTGAATTTTCACCTCAAAATTTATCGAATTCCAAAGGGAAGACTTATGGAAAAAAGCCATTTTTACATAAAAATTTATATTTGTTCCAATCGGCTAATATTTGAAAAGCATGTTGGAAATGGCTAAAACATCAAGTTTCATCTTGGTAACACACGTAGATAATGGTCTAATGGATTTAAAATTTTATTTTAGTCGATATTGTTTTGGACTCTTAAGAAATATTTTTAATTTCATTTGCCTATTATTTGAAGGGCTTAACATGGTGAAACTTCATTTGTAAACCATTCCCAACATACACGTCAACTATTAGCCTTTTGAAAAACTATCAATTTCACCTCAAAATTTGTCGATTTCCAAAGTAACACCTACTGAAGTGATGCGTTTTGACAAAAAATTTGAAAATTTTCCAATTGGCTAATATTTTACATACGTGTTGGAAATGGCTAAAAGTTAAGTTTCATCATGGTAACCCCTGTAAATAATGGTCAATGGGATTTAAAAATCAATTTTACTAGATATTGTTTTAGTGTGTTACGAAATATTTTTAACTTCATTTGTGTATTATTAGAAGGTTTTAACATGGTGAAACCTCAACTTTTAGCAATTCCCAACATAAACGTCTAATATTAGCCTTTTTAAAAAATTTGAATTTTCACCTCAAAGTTTATCGATTTCCAAAGGGAAGACTTATGGAAAAAGCCATTTTGACATAAAAATTTAAAATTTTTCCAATCAGCTAATATTTTAAAAGCATGTTGGAAATGGCTAAAACGTCAAGTTTCATCTTGGTATCACACGTAGATAATGGTCAAATGGATTTAAAAATTTATTTTAGTCGATATTGTTTTAGCGTCTTAAGAAATATTTTTAATTTCATTTGCCTATTATTTGAAGGGCTTAACATGGTGAAACTTCATTTGTTAACCATTCCCAACATACACGTCAAATATTAGCCTTTTGAAAAACTTTCAATATTCACCTCAAAATTTGTCGATTTCCAACGTAACACCTATTGAAATGATGCATTTTGACATAAAAATTTAAAATTTTCCAATTGGCTAATATTTTACATGCGTGTTGCAAATGGCTAAAAGTTAAGTTTCATCACGGTCACCCCTGTTTATAATGGTCAATGGGATTTAAAAATCAATTTTACTAGATATTGTTTTAGTGTGTTACGGAATATTTTTAACTTCATTTGCGTATTATTTGAAGGGTTTAACATGGTGAAACCTCAACTTTTAGCCATTCCCAACATAAACGTCTAATATTAGCCTTTTTTAAAAATTTGAATTTTCACCTCAAAATTTATCGATTTCCAAAGGGAAGACTTATGGAAAAGCCATTTTCACATAAAAATTTAAAATTTTTCCAATCGGCTAATATTTGCAAAGCATGTTGGAAATGGCTAAAACGTCAAGTTTCATCTTGGTATCACACGTAGATAATGGTCAAATGGATTTAAAAATTTATTTTAGTCGATATTGTTTTAGCGTCTTAAAAAATATTTTTAATTTCATTTGCCTATTATTTGAAGTGCTTAACATGGTGAAACTTCATTTGTAAACCATTCCCAACATACACGTCAACTATTAGCCTTTTGAAAAACTATCAATTTCACCTCAAAATTTGTCGATTTCCAAAGTAATACCTACTGAAGTGATGCGTTTTGACAAAAAATTTGAAAATTTTCCAATTGGCTTATATTTTACATGCCTGTTGCAAATGGCTAAACGTTAAGTTTCATCATGGTAACCCCTGTAAATAATGGTCAATGGGATTTAAAAATGAATTTTACTAGATATTGTTTTAGTGTGTTACGAAATATTTTTAACTTCATTTGTGTATTATTAGAAGGTTTTAACATGGTGAAACCTCAACTTTTAGCCAATCCCAACATAAACGTCTAATATTAGCCTTTTTAAAAAATTTGAATTTTCAGCTCAAAATTTATTGATTTCCAAAGGGAAGACTTATGGAAAAAGCCATTTTGACATAAAAATTTAAAATTTTTCCAATCGGCTAATATTTGAAAAGCATGTTGGAAATGCCTAAAACGTCAAGTTTCATCTTGGTATCACACGTAGATAATGGTCAAATGGATTTAAAAATTAATTTTAGTCGATATTGTTTTAGCGTCTTAAGAAATATTTTTAATTTCATTTGCCTATTATTTCAAGGGCTTAACATGGTGAAACTTCATTTGTAAACCATTCCCAACATACACGTCAAATATTACCCTTTTGAAAAACTATCAATTTTCAACTCAAAATTTGTCGAATTCCAAAGTAACACCTACTGAAATGATGCGTTTTGTCATAAAAATTTAAAACTTTTCCAATTGGCTAATATTTTACATGCGTGTTGCAAATGGCTAAAAGTTAAGTTTCATCATGGTAACCCCTGTAAATAATGGTCAATGGGATTTAAAAATCAATTTTACTAGATATTGTTTTAGTGTGTTACGAAATATTTTTAACTTCATATGCGTATTATTTGAAGGGTTTAACATGGTGAAACCTCAAGTTTTAGCCATTCCCAACATAAACGTCTAATATTAGCCTTTTTTAAAAATTTGAATTTTCACCTCAAAATTTATCGAATTCCAAAGGGAAGACTTATGGAAAAAGCCATTTTGACATAAAAATTTATATTTTTTCCAATCGGCTAATATTTGAAAAGCATGTTGGAAATGGCTAAAACATCAAGTTTCATCTTGGTATCACACGTAGATAATGGTCTAATGGATTTAAAATTTTATTTTAGTCGATATTGGTTTGGACTCTTAAGAAATATTTTTAATTTCATTTGCCTATTATTTGAAGGGCTTAACATGGTGAAACTTCATTTGTAAACCATTCCCAACATACACGTCAACTATTAGCCTTTTGAAAAACTATTAATTTCACCTCAAAATTTGTCGATTTCCAAAGTAACACCTACTGAAGTGATGCGTTTTGACAAAATATTTGAAAATTTTCCAATTGGCTAACATTTTACATGCGTGTTGGAAATGGCTAAAAGTTAAGTTTCATCATGGTAACCCCTGTAAATAATGGTCAATGGGATTTAAAAATGAATTTTAGTAGATATTGTTTTAGTGTGTTACGAAATATTTTTAACTTCATTTGCGTATTATTTGAAGGGTTTAACATGGTGAAACCTCAAGTTTTAGCCATTCCCAACATAAACGTCTAATATTAGCCTTTTTAAAAAATTTGAATTTTCACCTCAAAATTTATCGAATTCCAAAGGGAAGACTTATGGAAAAAAGCCATTTTGACATAAAATTTTAAATTTTTTCCAATCGGCTAATATTTGAAAAGCATGTTGGAAATGGCTAAAACATCAAGTTTCATCTTGGTATCACACGTAGATAACGGTCTAATGGATTTAAAATTTATTTTAGTCGATATTGTTTTAGCGTCTTAAAAAATATTTTAAATTTCATTTGCCTATTATTTGAAGGGCTTAACATGGTGAAACTTCATTTGTAAACCATTCCCAACATACACGTCAACTATTAGCCTTTTGAAAAACTATCAATTTCACCTCAAAATTTGTCGAGTTCCAAAGTAACACCTACTGCAGTGATGCGTTTTGACAAAATATTTGAAAATTTTCCAATTGGCTAACATTTTACATGCGTGTTGGAAATGGCTAAAAGTTAAGTTTCATCATGGTAACCCCTGTAAATAATGGTCAATGGGATTTAAAAATGAATTTTAGTAGATATTGTTTTAGTGTGTTACGAAATATTTTTAACTTCATTTGTGTATTATTAGAAGGTTTTAACATGGTGAAACCTCAACTTTTAGCCATTCCCAACATAAACGTCTAATATTAGCCTTTTTTAAAAATTTGAATTTTCACCTCAAAATTTATCGATTTCCAAAGGGAAGACTTATGGAAAAGCCATTTTCACATAAAAATTTAAAATTTTTCCAATCGGCTAATATTTGCAAAGCATGTTGGAAATGGCTAAAACGTCAAGTTTCATCTTGGTATCACACGTAGATAATGGTCAAATGGATTTAAAAATTTATTTTAGTCGATATTGTTTTAGCGTCTTAAAAAATATTTTTAATTTCATTTGCCTATTATTTGAAGTGCTTAACATGGTGAAACTTCATTTGTAAACCATTCCCAACATACACGTCAACTATTAGCCTTTTGAAAAACTATCAATTTCACCTCAAAATTTGTCGATTTCCAAAGTAATACCTACTGAAGTGATGCGTTTTGACAAAAAATTTGAAAATTTTCCAATTGGCTTATATTTTACATGCCTGTTGCAAATGGCTAAAAGTTAAGTTTCATCATGGTAACCCCTGTAAATAATGGTCAATGGGATTTAAAAATGAATTTTACTAGATATTGTTTTAGTGTGTTACGAAATATTATTAACTTCATTTGCGTATTATTTGAAGGGTTTAACATGGTGAAACCTCAAGTTTTAGCCATTCCCAACATAAACGTCTAATATTAGCCTTTTTAAAAAATTTGAATTTTCACCTCAAAATTTATCGATTTCCAAAGGGAAGACTTATGGAAAAGCCATTTTGACATAAAAATTTAAAATTTTTCCAATCGGCTAATATTTGAAAAGCATGTTGGAAATGGCTAAAACATCAAGTTTCATATTGGTATCACACGTAGATAATGGTCAAATGGATTTAAAAATTTATTTTAGTCGATATTGTTTTAGCGTCTTAAGAAATATTTTTAATTTCATTTGCCTATTATTTCAAGGGCTTAACATGGCGAAACTTCATTTGTTAACCATTCCCAACATACACGTCAAATATTAGCCTTTTGAAAAACTTTCAATTTTCACCTCAAAATTTGTCGATTTCCAAAGTAACACCTTTTGAAATGATGCGTTTTGCAATAAAAATTTGAAAATTTTCCAATTGGCTAATATTATACATGCGTGTTGGAAATGGCTAAAAGTTAAGTTTCATCATGGTAACCCCTGTAAATAATGGTCAATGGGATTTAAAAATCAATTTTACTAGATATTGTTTTTAGTGTGTTACGAAATATTTTTAACTTCATTTGTGTATTATTAGAAGGTTTTAACATGGTGAAACCTCAACTTTTAGCCAATCCCAACATAAACGTTTAATATTAGCCTTTTTAAAAAATTTGAATTTTCACCTCAAAGTTTATCGATTTCCAAAGGGAAGACTTATGGAAAAAGCCATTTTGACATAAAAATTTAAAATTTTTCCAATCGGCTAATATTTGAAAAGCATGTTGGAAATGGCTAAAACGTCAAGTTTCATCTTGGTATCACTCGTAGATAATGGTCAAATGGATTTAAAAATTTATTTTAGTCGATATTGTTTTAGCGTCTTAAGAAATATTTTTAATTTCATTTGCCTATTATTTCAAGGGCTTAACATGGTGAAACTTCATTTGTTAACCATTACCAACATACACGTCAAATATTAGCCTTTTGAAAAACATTCAATTTTCACCTCAAAATTTGTCGATTTCCAACGTAACACCTATTGAAATGATGCATTTTGACATAAAAATTTAAAATTTTTCCAATTGGCTAATATTTTACATGCGTGTTGGAAATGGCTAAAAGTTGAGTTTCATCATGGTAACCCCTGTAAATAATGGTCAATGGGATTTAAAAATCAATTTTACTAGATATTGTTTTAGTGTGTTACGAAATATTATTAACTTCATTTGCGTATTATTTGAAGGGTTTAACATGGTGAAACCTCAAGTTTTAGCCATTCCCAACATAAACGTCTAATATTAGCCTTTTTAAAAAATTTGAATTTTCACCTCAAAATTTATCGAATTCCAAAGGGAAGTCTTATGGAAAAAAAGCCATTTTGACATAAAAATTTAAATATTTTCCAATTGGCTAATATTTGAAAAGCATGTTGGAAATGGCTAAAACATCAAGTTTCATCTTGGTATCACACGTAGATAATGGTCTAATGGATTTAAAATTTTATTTTAGTCGATATTGTTTTAGCGTCTTAAGAAATATTTTTAATTTCATTTGCCTTTTATTTCAAGGGCTTAACATGGCGAAACTTCATTTGTTAACCATTCCCAACATACACGTCAAATATTAGCCTTTTGAAAAACTTTCAATTTTCAACTCAAAATTTGTCGATTTCCAAAGTAACACCTTTTGAAATGATGCGTTTTGCAATAAAAATTTGAAAATTTTCCAATTGGCTAATATTATACATGCGTGTTGGAAATGGCTAAAAGTTAAGTTTCATCATGGTAACCCCTGTAAATAATGGTCAATGGGATTTAAAAATGAATTTTACTAGATATTGTTTTAGTGTGTTACGAAATATTATTAACTTCATTTGCGTATTATTTGAAGGGTTTAACATGGTGAAACCTCAAGTTTTAGCCATTCCCAACATAAACGTCTAATATTAGCCTTTTTAAAAAATTTGAATTTTCACCTCAAAATTTATCGAATTCCAAAGGGAAGTCTTATGGAAAAAAGCCATTTTGACATAAAAATTTAAATATTTTCCAATTGGCTAATATTTGAAAAGCATGTAGGAAATGGCTAAAACATCAAGTTTCATCTTGGTATCACACGTAGATAATGGTCAAATGGATTTAAAAATTTATTTTAGTCGATATTGTTTTAGCGTCTTAAGAAATATTTTTAATTTCATTTGCCTATTATTTCAAGGGCTTAACATGGCGAAACTTCATTTGTTAACCATTCCCAACATACACGTCAAATATTAGCCTTTTGAAAAACTTTCAATTTTCACCTCAAAATTTGTCGATTTCCAAAGTAACACCTATTGAAATGATGCGTTTTGCAATAAAAATTTGAAAATTTTCCAATTGGCTAATATTATACATGCGTGTTGGAAATGGCTAAAATTTAAGTTTCATCATGGTAACCCCTGTAAATAATGGTCAATGGGATTTAAAAATCAATTTTACTAGATATTGTTTTTAGTGTGTTACGAAATATTTTTAACTTCATTTGTGTATTATTAGAAGGTTTTAACATGGTGAAACCTCAACTTTTAGCCAATCCAAACATACACGTCTAATATTAGCCTTTTTAAAAAATTTGAATTTTCACCTCAAAATTTATCGATTTCCAAAGGGAAGACTTAGGGAAAAAGCCATTTTGACATAAAAATTTATATTTTTTCCAATCGGCTAATATTTGAAAAGCATGTTTGAAATGGCTAAAACATCAAGTTTCATCTTGGTATCACACGTAGATAATGGTCAAATGGATTTAAAAATTTATTTTAGTCGATATTGTTTTAGCGTCTTAAAAAATATTTTTAATTTCATTTGCCTATTATTTGAAGGGCTTAACATGGTGAAACTTCATTTGTAAACCATTCCCAACATACACGTCAACTATTAGCCTTTTGAAAAACTATCAATTTCACCTCAAAATTTGTCGATTTCCAAAGTAACACCTATCGAAGTGATGCGTTTTGACAAAAAATTTGAAAATTTTCCAATTGGCTAATATTTTACATGCGTGTTGGAAATGGCTAAAAGTTAAGTTTCATCATGGTAACCCCTGTAAATAATGGTCAATGGGATTTAAAAATCAATTTTACTAGATATTGTTTTAGTGTGTTACGAAATATTTTTAACTTCATTTGTGTATTATTAGAAGGTTTTAACATGGTGAAACCTCAAGTTTTAGCCATTCCCAACATAAACGTCTAATATTAGCCTTTTTAAAAAATTTGAATTTTCACCTCAAAATTTATCGAATTCCAAAGGGAAGACTTATGGAAAAAAGCCATTTTGACATAAAAATTTCAATTTTTTCCAATCGGCTAATATTTGAAAAGCATGTTGGAAATGGCTAAAACATCAAGTTTCATCTTGGTATCACACGTAGATAATGGTCTAATGGATTTAAAAATTTATTTTAGTCGATATTATTTTAGCGTCTTAAGAAATATTTGTAATTTCATTTGCCTATTATTTGAAGGCTTAACATGGTGAAACTTCATTTGTTAACCATTCCCAACATACACGTCAAATATTACCCTTTTCAAAAACTATCAATTTTCACCTCAAAATTTGTCGATTTCCAACGTAACACCTATTGAAATGATGCATTTTGACATAAAAATTTAAAAATTTTCCAATTGGCTAATATTTTACATGCGTGTTGGAAATGGCTAAAAGTTAAGTTTCATCATGGTAACCCCTGTAAATAATGGTCAATGGGATTTAAAAATCAATTTTACTAGATATTGTTTTAGTGTGTTACGGAATATTTTTAACTTCATTTGTGTATTATTAGAAGGTTTTAACATGGTGAAACCTCAAGTTTTAGCCATTCCCAACATAAACGTCTAATATTAGCCTTTTTAAAAAATTTGAATTTTCACCTCAAAATTTATCGAATTCCAAAGGGAAGACTTATGGAAAAAAGCCATTTTGACATAAAAATTTCAATTTTTTCCAATCGCCTAATATTTGAAAAGCATGTTGGAAATGGCTAAAACATCAAGTTTCATCTTGGTATCACACGTAGATAATGGTCTAATGGATTTAAAATTTTATTTTAGTCGATATTGTTTTAGCGTCTTAAAAAATATTTTTAATTTCATTTGCCTATTATTTGAAGGGCTTAACATGGTGAAACTTCATTTGTAAACCATTCCCAACATACACGTCAACTATTAGCCTTTTGAAAAACTATCAATTTCACCTCAAAATTTGTCGATTTCCAAAGTAACACCTACTGAAGTGATGCGTTTTGACAAAAAATTTGAAAATTTTCCAATTGGCTAATATTTTACATGCGTGTTGGAAATGGCTAAAAGTTAAGTTTCATCATGGTAACCCCTGTAAATAATGGTCAATGGGATTTAAAAATCAATTTTACTAGATATTGTTTTAGTGTGTTACGAAATATTTTTAACTTCATTTGTGTATTATTAGAAGGTTTTAACATGGTGAAACCTCAAGTTTTAGCCATTCCCAACATAAACGTCTAATATTAGCCTTTTTAAAAAATTTGAATTTTCACCTCAAAATTTATCGAATTCCAAAGGGAAGACTTATGGAAAAAAGCCATTTTGACATAAAAATTTCCAATTTTTTCCAATCGGCTAATATTTGAAAAGCATGTTGGAAATGGCTAAAACATCAAGTTTCATCTTGGTATCACACGTAGATAATGGTCTAATGGATTTAAAAATTTATTTTAGTCGATATTGTTTTAGCGTCTTAAGAAATATTTGTAATTTCATTTGCCTATTATTTGAAGGCTTAACATGGTGAAACTTCATTTGTTAACCATTCCCAACATACACGTCAAATATTACCCTTTTCAAAAACTATCAATTTTCACCTCAAAATTTGTCGATTTCCAACGTAACACCTATTGAAATGATGCATTTTGACATAAAAATTTAAAAATTTTCCAATTGGCTAATATTTTACATGCGTGTTGGAAATGGCTAAAAGTTAAGTTTCATCATGGTAACCCCTGTAAATAATGGTCAATGGGATTTAAAAATCAATTTTACTAGATATTGTTTTAGTGTGTTACGGAATATTTTTAACTTCATTTGTGTATTATTAGAAGGTTTTAACATGGTGAAACCTCAAGTTTTAGCCATTCCCAACATAAACGTCTAATATTAGCCTTTTTAAAAAATTTGAATTTTCACCTCAAAATTTATCGAATTCCAAAGGGAAGACTTATGGAAAAAAGCCATTTTGACATAAAAATTTCAATTTTTTCCAATCGCCTAATATTTGAAAAGCATGTTGGAAATGGCTAAAACATCAAGTTTCATCTTGGTATCACACGTAGATAATGGTCTAATGGATTTAAAATTTTATTTTAGTCGATATTGTTTTAGCGTCTTAAAAAATATTTTTAATTTCATTTGCCTATTATTTGAAGGGCTTAACATGGTGAAACTTCATTTGTAAACCATTCCCAACATACACGTCAACTATTAGCCTTTTAAAAAACTATCAATTTTCACCTCAAAATTTGTCGATTTCCAACGTAACACCTACTAAAGTGATGCGTTTTGACATAAAAATTTAAAAATTTTCCAATTGGCTAATATTTTACATGCGTGTTGGAAATGGCTAAAAGTTGAGTTTCATCATGGTAACCCCTGTAAATAATGGTCAATGGGATTTAAAAATCAATTTTACAAGATATTGTTTTAGTGTGTTAGGAAATATTTTTAACTTCATTTGCGTATTATTTGAAGGGTTTAACATGGTGAAACCTCAACTTTTAGCCATTCCCAACATAAACGTCTAATATTAGCCTTTTTAAAAAAATTGAATTTTCACCTCAAAATTTATCGAATTCCAAAGGGAAGACTTATGGAAAAAAGCCATTTTGACATAAAAATTTAAATTTTTTCCAATCGGCTAATATTTGAAAAGCATGTTGGAAATGGCTAAAACATCGAGTTTCATCTTGGTATCACACGTAGATAATGGTCTAATGGATTTAAAAATTTATTTTAGTCGATATTGTTTTAGCGTCTTAAGAAATATTTGTAATTTCATTTGCCTATTATTTGAAGGCTTAACATGGTGAAACTTCATTTGTTAACCATTCCCAACATACACGTCAAATATTACTCTTTTCAAAAACTATCAATTTTCACCTCAAAATTTGTCGATTTCAAAAGTAACACCTACTGAAATGATGCGTTTTGTCATAAAAATTTGAAACTTTTCTAATTGGCTAATATTTTACATGCGTGTTGCAAATGGCTAAAAGTTAAGTTTCATCATGGTCACCCCTGTTTATAATGGTCAATGGGATTTAAAAATCAATTTTACTAGATATTGTTTTAGTGTGTTGCGGAATATTTTTAACTTCATTTGCGTATTATTTGAAGGGTTTAACATGGTGAAACCTCAACTTTTAGCCGTTCCCAACATAAACGTCTAATATTAGCCTTTTTAAAAAATTTGAATTTTCACCTCAAAATTTATCGATTTCCAAAGGGAAGACTTATGGAAAAGCCATTTTGACATAAAAATTTAAAATTTTTCCAATCGGCTAATATTTGAAAAGCATGTTGGAAATGGCTAAAACGTCAAGTTTCATCTTGGTATCACACGTAGATAATGGTCAAATGGATTTAAAAATTTATTTTAGTCGATATTGTTATAGCGTCTTAAAAAATATTTTTAATTTCATTTGCCTATTATTTGAAGGGCTTAACATGGTGAAACTTCATTTGTAAACCATTCCCAACATACACGTCAACTATTAGCCTTTTAAAAAACTATCAATTTTCACCTCAAAATTTGTCGATTTCCAACGTAACACCTACTGAAGTGATGCGTTTTGACATAAAAATTTAAAAATTTTCCAATTGGCTAATATTTTACATGCGTGTTGGAAATGGCTAAAAGTTGAGTTTCATCATGGTAACCCTCGTAAATAATGGTCAATGGGATTTAAAAATCAATTTTACAAGATATTGTTTTAGTGTGTTAGGAAATATTTTTAACTTCATTTGCGTATTATTTGAAGGGTTTAACATGGTGAAACCTCAACTTTTAGCCATTCCCAACATAAACGTCTAATATTAGCCTTTTTAAAAAAATTGAATTTTCACCTCAAAATTTATCGAATTCCAAAGGGAAGACTTATGGAAAAAAGCCATTTTGACATAAAAATTTAAATTTTTTCCAATCGGCTAATATTTGAAAAGCATGTTGGAAATGGCTAAAACATCAGGTTTCATCTTGGTATCACACGTAGATAATGGTCTAATGGATTTAAAAATTTATTTTAGTCGATATTGTTTTAGCGTCTTAAGAAATATTTGTAATTTCATTTGCCTATTATTTGAAGGCTTAACATGGTGAAACTTCATTTGTTAACCATTCCCAACATACACGTCAAATATTACTCTTTTCAAAAACTATCAATTTTCACCTCAAAATTTGTCGATTTCAAAAGTAACACCTACTGAAATGATGCGTTTTGTCATAAAAATTTGAAACTTTTCTAATTGGCTAATATTTTACATGCGTGTTGCAAATGGCTAAAAGTTAAGTTTCATCATGGTCACCCTTCGTTTATAATGGTCAATGGGATTTAAAAATCAATTTTACTAGATATTGTTTTAGTGTGTTGCGGAATATTTTTAACTTCATTTGCGTATTATTTGAAGGGTTTAACATGGTGAAACCTCAACTTTTAGCCGTTCCCAACATAAACGTCTAATATTAGCCTTTTTAAAAAATTTGAATTTTCACCTCAAAATTTATCGATTTCCAAAGGGAAGACTTATGGAAAAGCCATTTTGACATAAAAATTTAAAATTTTTCCAATCGGCTAATATTTGAAAAGCATGTTGGAAATGGCTAAAACGTCAAGTTTCATCTTGGTATCACACGTAGATAATGGTCAAATGGATTTAAAAATTTATTTTAGTCGATATTGTTATAGCGTCTTAAAAAATATTTTTAATTTCATTTGCCTATTATTTGAAGGGCTTAACATGGTGAAACTTCATTTGTAAACCATTCCCAACATACACGTCAACTATTAGCCTTTTGAAAAACTATCAATTTCACCTCAAAATTTGTCGATTTCAAAAGTAACACCTACTGAAGTGATGCGTTTTCACAAAAAATTTGAAAATTTTCCAATTGGCTAATATTTTTCATGCGTGTTGCAAATGGCTAAAAGTTAAATTTCATCATGGTAACCCCTGTAAATAATGGTCAATGGGATTTAAAAATCAATTTTACTAGATATTGTTTTAGTGTGTTAGGAAATATTTTTAACTTCATTTGCGTATTATTTGAAGGGTTTAACATGGTGAAACCTCAAGTTTTAGCCATTCCCAACATAAACGTCTAATATTAGCCTTTTTAAAAAATTTGAATTTTCACCTCAAAATTTATCGATTTCCAAAGGGAAGACTTATGGAAAAGCCATTTTGACATAAAAATTTAAACTTTTTCCAATCGGCTAATATTTGAAAAGCATGTTGGAAATGGCTAAAACGTCAAGTTTCATCTTGGTATCACACGTAGATAATGGTCAAATGGATTTAAAAATTTATTTTAGTCGATATTGTTTTAGCGTCTTAAGAAATATTTTCAATTTCATTTGCCTATTATTTGAAGGGCTTAACATGGTGAAACTTCATTTGTTAACCATTCCCAACATACACGTCAAATATTAGCCTTTTGAAAAACTTTCAATATTCACCTCAAAATTTGTCGATTTCCAACGTAACACCTATTGAAATGATGCATTTTGACATAAAAATTTAAAATTTTTCCAATTGGCTAATATTTTACATGCATGTTGGAAATGGTTAAAAGTTAAGTTTCATCATGGTCACCCTTGTAAATAATGGTCAAAGGAATTTAAAAATCAATTTTCCTAGATATTGTTTTAGCGTGTTAAGCAATATTTTTAGCTTCATATACGTATTATTTGAAGGGTTTAACATGGTGAAACCTCAACTTTTAGCCATTCCCAACATACACGTCTAATATTAGCCTTTTTAAAAAATTTGAATTTTCACCTCAAAATTTATCGAATTCCAAAGGGAAGACTTATGGAAAAAAGCCATTTTGACATAAAAATTTAAAATTTTTCCAATCGGCTAATATTTGAAAAGCATGTTGGAAATGGCTAAAACATCAAGTTTCATCTTGGTATCACACGTAGATAATGGTCTAATGGATTTAAAAATTTATTTTAGTCGATATTGTTTTAGCATCTTAAGAAATATTTGTAATTTCATTTGCCTATTATGTGAAGGCTTAACATGGTGAAACTTCATTTGTTAACCATTCCCAACATACACGTCAAATATTACCCTTTTGAAAAACTATCAATTTTCACCTCAAAATTTGTCGATTTCCAACGTAACACCTATTGAAATGATGCATTTTGACATAAAAATTTAAAAATTTTCCAATTGGCTAATATTTTACATGCGTGTTGGAAATGGCTAAAAGTTGAGTTTCATCATGGTAACCCCTGTAAATAATGGTCAATGGGATTTAAAAATAAATTTTACTAGATATTGTTTTAGTGTGTTACGGAATATTTTTAACTTCATTTGCGTATTATTTGAAGGGTTTAACATGGTGAAACCTCAACTTTTAGCCATTCCCAACATAAACGTCTAATATTAGCCTTTTTAAAAAATTTGAATTTTCACCTCAAAATTTATCGATTTCCAAAGGGCAGACTTATGGAAAAAGCCATTTTGACATAAAAATTTAAAATTTTTCCAATCGGCTAATATTTGAAAAGCATGTTGGAAATGGCTAAAACGTCAAGTTTCATCTTGGCATCACACGTAGATAATGGTCAAATGGATTTATAAATTTATTTTAGTCGATATTGTTTAGCGTCTTAAGAAATATTTTTAATTTCATTTGCCTATTATTTGAAGGGCTTACCATGGTGAAACTTCATTTCTTAACCATTCCCAACATACACGTCAAATATTAGGCTTTTGAAAAACTTTCAATTTTCACCTCAAAATTTGTCTATTTCCAACGTAACACCTATTGAAATGATGCATTTTGACATAAAAATTTAAAAATTTTCCAATTGGCTAATATTTTACATGCATGTTGGAAATGGTTAAAAGTTAAGTTTCATCATGGTCACCCTTGTAAATAATGGTCAAAGGAATTTAAAAATCAATTTTCCTAGATATTGTTTTAGCGTGTTAAGCAATATTTTTAGCTTCATATACGTATTATTTGAAGGGTTTAACATGGTGAAACCTCAACTTTTAGCCATTCCCAACATACACGTCTAATATTAGCCTTTTTATCAAATTAAAATTTACACCTTAAAATTTAACGATTTCCAAAGGGAAGACCTATGGAAATGAGCCATTTTGACATAAAAATTTCAAAGTTTTTCAATGGCTAATATTTGAAAAGCATCTTTGAAATTGCTAAAACGTCATGTTTCATCTTGGTATCATATGTAGAAGATGGTCAAATGGATTTAAAAATTTATTTTACTCGATACTATTTGAGCGTGTTAAGAAATATAGTACAATTTCATTTGCCTATTATTTGAAGGGCTTAAAATGGTGAAACCTCAATTGTTAACCATTCCCAACATACACGTCAAATATCAGCCTTTTTAAAAACTTTCAATTTTCACCTCAAAATTTGTCGATTTCCAAAGTGGTTAAACTACGAAAATGAGGCATTTTGACTTAAAATATTGAAAATTTTCCAATTCGCTAATATTGACATGCGTGTTTGAAATGGCAAAAAAGTTAAGTTTCATCATGGTAACCCTTGTATATAATGGTCAAAGGAATTTAAAAATAAAATTTACTAGATATTGTTTTAGCGTATTAAGAAATATTTTTAGCTTCATTTGCGTATTATTTGAAGGGTTTAACATGGTGAAACCTCAACTTTTAGCCATTCCCAACATAATCGTCTAATTTTAGCCTTTTTATAAAATTTCAACTTTCACCTCAAAATTTGTCGATTTCCAAAGGGAAGACCTATGGCAATGATCCATTTTGACATAAAAATTTCAAAATTTTCCAATCGGCTAATATATGAAAACCATGTTGGAAATGGCTAAAACGTCAAGTTTCATCTTGGTATTAGATGTAGATATTACTCAAATGGATTTAAAAATTTATTTTACTCGATACTGTTTTTAGGATCGTTAAGAAATTTATTTTAATTTCATTTGGCTAGTATTTGAAGGGCTTAACATGGTAAAACCTCAATTGTTAACCATTCCCAACATACAAGTAAAATATCAGCCATTTTAAAAACATTCAATTTTCACCTCAAAATTTGTCGGTTTCCAAAGTGTAACACCTATAGAAATGAGGTATTTTGACTTAAAATATTAAAATTTTTCCTATTGGCTAATATTGACATGCGTGTTTGAAATGGCTAAAAAGTTAAATTTCATCATGGTAACCCTTCTAAATAATGTTAAAAGGGATTTAAAAATCAATTTTACTAGATATTGTTTTAGTGTGTTAGGAAATATTTTTAACTTCATTTGCGTATTATTTGAAGGGTTTAACATGGTGAAACCTCAACTTTTAGCCATTCCCAACATAAACGTCTAATATTAGCCTTTTAAAAAAATTTGAATTTTCACCTCCAAATTTATCGAATTCCAAAGGGAAGACTTATGGAAAAAGCCATTTTGACATAAAAAGTTTAAAATTTTTCCAATCGGCTAATAATTGAAAAGCATGTTGGAAATGGCTAAAACATCAAGTTTCATCTTGGTATCACACGTAGATAATGGTCAAATGGATTTAAAATTTTATTTTAGTCGTTATTGTTTTAGCGTTTTAAGAAATATTTTTAATTTCATTTGCCTATTATTTCAAGGGCTTAACATGGTGAAACCTCAATTGTTAACCATTCCCAACATACACGTCAAATATCAGCCTTTTTAAAAACTTTCAATTTTCACCTCAAAATTTGTCGATTTCCAAAGTGGTTAAACTACGGAAATGAGGCATTTTGATATAAAATATTGAAAAATTTTCAATTCGCTAATATTGAAATGCGTGTTTGAAATGGCAAAAAAGTTAAGCTTCATCATGCTAACCCTTGTAAATAAGGGTCAAAGGAATTTAAAAATCAATTTTCCTAGATATTCTTTTAGCGTGTTAAGCAATATTTTTAGCTTCATATGCGTATTATTTGAAGGGTTTAACATGGTGAAACCTCAACTTTTAGCCATTCCCAACATACACGTCTAATATTAGCCTTTTTATCAAATTAAAATTTACACCTTAAAATTTAACGATTTCCAAAGGGAAGACCTATGGAAATGAGCCATTTTGACATAAAAATTTCAAAGTTTTCCAATGGCTAATATTTGAAAAGCATCTTTGAAATTGCTAAAACGTCATGTTTCATCTTGGTATCATATGTAGAAGATGGTCAAATGGATTTAAAAATTTATTTTACTCGATACTATTTGAGCGTGTTAAGAAATATAGTACAATTTCATTTGCCTATTATTTGAAGGGCTTAAAATGGTGAAACCTCAATTGTTAACCATTCCCAACATACACGTCAAATATCAGCCTTTTTAAAAACTTTCAATTTTCACCTCAAAATTTGTCGATTTCCAAAGTGGTTAAACTACGAAAATGAGGCATTTTGACTTAAAATATTGAAAATTTTTCAATTCGCTAATATTGACATGCGTGTTTGAAATGGCAAAAAAGTTAAGTTTCATCATGGTAACCCTTGTATATAATGGTCAAAGGAATTTAAAAATAAAATTTACTAGATATTGTTTTAGCGTATTAAGAAATATTTTTAGCTTCATTTGCGTATTATTTGAAGGGTTTAACATGGTGAAACCTCAACTTTTAGCCATTCCCAACATAATCGTCTAATTTTAGCCTTTTTATCAAATTAAAATTTACACCTTAAAATTTAACGATTTCCAAAGGGAAGACCTATGGAAATGAGCCATTTTGACATAAAAATTTCAAAGTTTTCCAATGGCTAATATTTGAAAAGCATCTTGGAAATTGCTAAAACGTCATGTTTCATCTTGGTATCATATGTAGATGATGGTCAAATGGATTTAAAAATTTATTTTACTCGATACTATTTGAGCGTGTTAAGAAATATAGTTTAATTTCATTTGCCTATTATTTGAAGGGCTTAAAATGGTGAAACCTCAATTGTTAACCATTCCCAACATACACGTCAAATATCAGCCTTTTTAAAAACTTTCAATTTTCACCTCAAAATTTGTCGATTTCCAAAGTGGTTAAACTACGGAAATGAGGCATTTTGACTTAAAATATTGAAAATTTTTCAATTCG
This sequence comes from Linum usitatissimum, assembly GCA_030674075.2. Taxonomy (NCBI): domain Eukaryota; kingdom Viridiplantae; phylum Streptophyta; class Magnoliopsida; order Malpighiales; family Linaceae; genus Linum; species Linum usitatissimum. The sequence goes on from JAUJYP020000616.1 coordinate 45,154, forward strand.
CTAATATTGACATGCGTGTTTGAAATGGCAAAAAAGTTAAGTTTCATCATGGTAACCCTTGTATATAATGGTCAAAGGAATTTAAAAATAAAATTTACTAGATATTGTTTTAGCCAGTTAAGAAATATTTTTAGCTTCATTTGCGTATTATTTGAAGGGTTTAACATGGTGAAACCTCAACTTTTAGCCATTCCCAACATACACGTCTAATATTAGCCTTTTTATAAAATTTCAACTTTCACCTCAAAATTTGTCGATTTCCAAAGGGAAGACCTATGGCAATGATCCATTTTGACATAAAAATTTCAAAATTTTCCAATCGGCTAATATATGAAAACCATGTTGGAAATGGCTAAAACGTCAAGTTTCATCTTGGTATTAGATGTAGATATTACTCAAATGGATTTAAAAATTTATTTTACTCGATACTGTTTTAGACTGTTAAGAAATTTATTTTAATTTCATTTGGCTAGTATTTGAAGGGCTTAACATGGTAAAACCTCAATTGTTAACCATTCCCAACATACACGTAAAATATCAGCCATTTTAAAAACTTTCAATTTTCACCTCAAAATTTGTCGGTTTCCAAAGTGTAACACCTATAGAAATGAGGTATTTTGACTTAAAATATTAAAATTTTTCCTATTGGCTAATATTGACATGCGTGTTTGAAATGGCTAAAAAGTTAAATTTCATCATGGTAACCCTTCTAAATAATGTTAAAAGGGATTTAAAAATCAATTTTACTAGATATTTTTTTAGCGTGTTAAGTAATATTTTTATCTTCTTATGCGTAATATTTCAAGGGTTTAACATGGTGAAACCTCAAATTTTAGCCATTCCCAACATAAACGTCTAATTTTAGCCTTTTAAAAAAATTTGAATTTTCACCTCCAAATTTATCGAATTCCAAAGGGAAGACTTATGGAAAAAGCCATTTTGACATAAAAAGTTTAAAATTTTTCCAATCGGCTAATAATTGAAAAGCATGTTGGAAATGGCTAAAACATCAAGTTTCATCTTGGTATCACACGTAGATAATGGTCAAATGGATTTAAAATTTTATTTTAGTCGTTATTGTTTTAGCGTTTTAAGAAATATTTTTAATTTCATTTGCCTATTATTTCAAGGGCTTAACATGGTGAAACCTCAATTGTTAACCATTCCCAACATACACGTCAAATATCAGCCTTTTTAAAAACTTTCAATTTTCACCTCAAAATTTGTCGATTTCCAAAGTGGTTAAACTACGGAAATGAGGCATTTTGATATAAAATATTGAAAAATTTTCAATTCGCTAATATTGAAATGCGTATTTGAAATGGCAAAAAAGTTAAGCTTCATCATGCTAACCCTTGTAAATAATGGTCAAAGGAATTTAAAAATCAATTTTCCTAGATATTCTTTTAGCGTGTTAAGCAATATTTTTAGCTTCATATGCGTATTATTTGAAGGGTTTAACATGGTGAAACCTCAACTTTTAGCCATTCCCAACATACACGTCTAATATTAGCCTTTTTATCAAATTAAAATTTACACCTTAAAATTTAACGATTTCCAAAGGGAAGACCTATGGAAATGAGCCATTTTGACATAAAAATTTCAAAGTTTTCCAATGGCTAATATTTGAAAAGCATCTTGGAAATTGCTAAAACGTCATGTTTCATCATGGTATGATATGTAGATGATGGTCAAATGGATTTAAAAATTTATTTTACTCGATACTATTTGAGCGTGTTAAGAAATATAGTTTAATTTCATTTGCCTATTATTTGAAAGGCTTAAAATGGTGAAACCTCAATTGTTAACCATTCCCAACATACACGTCAAATATCAGCCTTTTTAAAAACTTTCAATTTTCACCTCAAAATTTGTCGATTTCCAAAGTGGTTAAACTACGGAAATGAGGCATTTTGACTTAAAATATTGAAAATTTTTCAATTCGCTAATATTGACATGCGTGTTTGAAATGGCAAAAAAGTTAAGTTTCATCATGGTAACCCTTGTATATAATGGTCAAAGGAATTTAAAAATAAAATTTACTAGATATTTTAGCGTGTTAAGAAATATTTTTAGCTTCATTTGCGTATTATTTGAAGGGTTTAACATGGTGAAACCTCAACTTTTAGCCATTCCCAACATACACGTCTAATATTAGCCTTTTTATAAAATTTCAACTTTCACCTCAAAATTTGTCGATTTCCAAATGGAAGACCTATGGCAATGATCCATTTTGACATAAAAATTTCAAAATTTTCCAATCGGCTAATATATGAAAACCATGTTGGAATTTGCTAAAACGTCAAGTTTCATCTTGGTATCAGATGTAGATATTACTCAAATGGATTTAAAAATTTATTTTACTCGATACTGTTTTAGACTGTTAAGAAATATATTTTAATTTCATTTGGCTAGTATTTGAAGGGCTTAACATGGTAAAACCTCAATTGTTAACCATTCCCAACATACACGTAAAACATCAGCCATTTTAAAAACTTTCAATTTTCACCTCAAAATTTGTCGGTTTCCAAAGTGTAACACCTATAGAAATGAGGTATTTTGACTTAAAATATTGAAAATTTTCCTATTGGCTAATATTGACATGCGTGTTTGAAATGGCTAAAAAGTTAAATTTCATCATGGTAACCCTTCTAAATAATGTTAAAAGGGATTTAAAAATCAATTTTACTAGATATTTTTTTAGCGTGTTATGTAATATTTTTATCTTCTTATGCGTAATATTTCAAGGGTTTAACATGGTGAAACCTCAAATTTTAGCCATTCCCAACATAAACGTCTAATATTAGCCTTTTAAAAAAATTTGAATTTCACCTCCAAATTTATCGAATTCCAAATGGAAGACTTATGGAAAAAGCCATTTTGACATAAAAAGTTTAAAATTTTTCCAATCGGCTAATAATTGAAAAGCATGTTGGAAATGGCTAAAACATCAAGTTTCATCTTGGTATCACACGTAGATAATGGTCAAATGGATTTAAAATTTTATTTTAGTCGTTATTGTTTTAGCGTTTTAAGAAATATTTTTAATTTCATTTGCCTATTATTTCAAGGGCTTAACATGGTGAAACCTCAATTGTTAACCATTCCCAACATACACGTCAAATATCAGCCTTTTTAAAAACTTTCAATTTTCACCTCAAAATTTGTCGATTTCCAAAGTGGTTAAACTACGGAAATGAGGCATTTTGATATAAAATATTGAAAAATTTTCAATTCGCTAATATTGACATGCGTGTTTGAAATGGCAAAAAAGTTAAGTTTCATCATGGTAACCCTTGTATATAATGGTCAAAGGAATTTAAAAATAAAATTTACTAGATATTTTAGCGTGTTAAGAAATATTTTTAGCTTCATTTGCGTATTATTTGAAGGGTTTAACATGGTGAAACCTCAACTTTTAGCCATTCCCAACATACACGTCTAATATTAGCCTTTTTATAAAATTTCAACTTTCACCTCAAAATTTGTCGATTTCCAAAGGGAAGACCTATGGCAATGATCCATTTTGACATAAAAATTTCAAAATTTTCCAATCGGCTAATATATGAAAACCATGTTGGAATTTGCTAAAACGTCAAGTTTCATCTTGGTATCAGATGTAGATATTACTCAAATGGATTTAAAAATTTATTTTACTCGATACTTTTTGAGCGTGTTAAGAAATATATTTTAATTTCATTTGGCTAGTATTTGAAGGGCTTAACATGGTAAAACCTCAATTGTTAACCATTCCCAACATACACGTAAAACATCAGCCATTTTAAAAACTTTCAATTTTCACCTCAAAATTTGTCGGTTTCCAAAGTGTAACACCTATAGAAATGAGGTATTTTGACTTAAAATATTGAAAATTTTCCTATTGGCTAATATTGACATGCGTGTTTGAAATGGCTAAAAAGTTATGTTTCATCATGGTAACCCTTCTAAATAATGGTCAAAGGGATTTAAAAATCAATTTTACTAGATATAGTTTTAGCGTGTTAAGAAAGATTTTTAACTTCATATGCGTATTATTTGAAGGGTTTAACATGGTGAAACCTCAACTTTTAGCCATTCCCAATATACACGTCTAATATTAGCCTTTTTATAAAATTTCAACTTTCACCTCAAAATTTGTCGATTTCCAAAGGGAAGACTTATGGAAATGATCCATTTTGACATAAAAATTTCAAAATTTTCCAATCGGCTAATATATGAAAAGCATGTTGGAAATGTCTAAAACGTCGAGTTTCATCTTGGTATCACATGTAGATATTGGTCAAATGGATTTAAAATTTTATTTTACTCGATACTGTTTTTAGAGTGTTAAGAAATATATTTTAATTTCATTTGCCTAGTATTTGAAGGGCTTAACATGGTAAAACCTCAATTGTTAACCATTCCCAACATACACTTCAAATATCAGCCATTTTAAAAACTTTCAATTTTCACCTCAAAATTTGTCGGTTTCCAAAGTGTAACACCTATAGAAATGAGGTATTTTGACTTAAAATATTGAAAATTTTCCAATTGGCTAATATTTGACATGCGTGTTGGAAATGGCTACAAAGTTAAATTTCATCATAGTAACCCTTGTATATAATGGTCAAAGGAATTTAAAAATAAAATTTACTAGATATTTTTTTAGCATGTTTAGCAAATATTTTTATCTTCATTTGCGTATTATTTGAAGGGTTTAACATGGTGAAACCTCAACTTTTAGCCATTCCCAACATACACGTCTAATATTAGCCTTTTTATAAAATTTCAATTTTCACCTCAAAATTTGTCGATTTCCAAAGGGAAGACCTATGGAAATGATCCATTTTGACATAAAAATTTCAAAATTTTCCAATCGGCTAATATATGAAAAGCATGTTGGAAATGGCTAAAACGTCGAGTTTCATCTTGGTATCACATGTAGATATTGGTCAAATGGATTTAAAATTTTATTTTACTCGATACTGTTTTAGAGCGTTAAGAAATATATTTTAATTTCATTTGCCTAGTATTTGAAGGGCTTAACATGGTAAAACCTCAATTGTTAACCATTCCCAACATACACTTCAAATATTAGCCATTTTAAAAACTTTCAATTTTCACCTCAAAATTTGTCGGTTTCCAATGTGTAACACTTATAGAAATGAGGTATTTTGACTTAAAATATTGAAAATTTTCCAATTGGCTAATATTTGACATGCGTGTTGGAAATGGCTACAAAGTTAAGTTTCATCATAGTAACCCTTGTATATAATGGTCAAAGGAATTTAAAAATAAAATTTCCTAGATATTTTTTTAGCATGTTTAGCAAATATTTTTATCTTCATTTGCGTATTATTTGAAGGGTTTAACATGGTGAAACCTCAACTTTTAGCCATTCCCAACATACACGTCTAATATTAGCCTTTTTATAAAATTTCAATTTTCACCTCAAAATTTGTCGATTTCCAAAGGGAAGACCTATGGAAATGATCCATTTTGACATAAAAATTTCAAAATTTTCCAATCGACTAATATATGAAAACCATGTTGGAAATGGCTAAAACGTCAAGTTTCATCTTGGTATCACATGTAGATATTACTCAAATTGATTTAAAAATTTATTTTACTCGATTCTGTTTTAGAGTGTTAAGAAATATATTTTAATTTCATTTGCCTAGTATTTGAATGGCTTAACATGGTAAAACCTCAATTGTTAACCATTCCCAACATACACGTAAAATATCAGCCATTTTAAAAACTTTCAATTTTCACCTCAAAATTTGTCGGTTTCCAAAGTGTAACACCAATAGAAATGAGGTATTTTGACTTAAAATATTGAGAATTTTCCTATTGGCTAATATTGACATGCGTGTTTAAAATGGCTAAAAATTTAAGTTTCATCATGGTAAGCCTTCTAAATAATGTTCAAAGGGATTTAAAAATCAATTTTACTAGATATTGTTTTAGCGTGTTAAGTAATATTTTTAACTTCTTATGCGTAATATTTCAAGGGTTTAACATGGTGAAACCTCAACTTTTAGCCATTCCCAACATACACATCTAATATTATCCTTTTTATAAATTTCAATTTTCACCTCAAAATTTGTCGATTTCCAAAGCGATGACCTATGGAAATGAGCCATTTTGACATAAAAATTTTAAAATTTTCCAATCGGCTAATATTGGAAAAGCATGTTGGAAATGCCTAAAACGTCATGTTTCATCGTGGTATCACATGTAGTTAATGGTCAAATGGATTGGAAAATTTATTTTACTCGATTCTGTTTTACTGTGTTAAGAAATATTTTTTAATTTCATTTGCCTAATATTTGAAGGGCTTAACATGGTGAAACCTTAATTGTTAACCATTCCCAACATACACGTCAAATATCAGCCTTTTTAAAAAGTTTCAATTTTCACCACAAAATTTGTCGATTTCCAAAGAGGTTAATTAAACCATGGAAATGAGGCATTTTGACATAAAAATTTGAAAATTTTCCAGTTGGCTAATATTGATATGCGTGTTTGAAATGGCTAAACAGTTAAGCTTCATCATGGTAAACCTTGTAAATAATGGTCAAAGGGATTTAAAAATCAATTTTACTAGATATTGTTTTAGCGTGTTAAGAAATATTTTTAACTTCATATGCGTATTATTTGAAGGGTTTAACATGGTGAAACCTAAACTTTTAATCATTCCCAACATACACGTCTAATATTAGCCTTTTTATAAAATTAGAATTTACACCTTAAAATTTAACGATTTCCAAAGGGAAGACCTATGGAAATGAGCCATTTTGACATAAAAATTTCAAAATTTTCCAATGGCTAATATTGGAAAAGCATGTTGGAAATTGCTAAAACGTCATGTTTCATCGTGGTATCATATGTAGGTGATGGTCAAATGGATTTAAGAATTTATTTTACTCGATACTATTTGAGCGTGTTAAGAAATATAGTTTAATTTCATTTGCCTATTATTTGAAGGGCTTAACATGGTGAAACCTCAATTGTTAACCATTCCCAACATACACGTCAAATATCAGCCTTTTTAAAAACTTTCAATTTGAACCTCAAAATTAGTCGATTTCCAAAGTGGTTAAACTACGGAAATGAGGCATTTTGATATAAAATATAGAAAATTTTTCAATTCGCTAATATTGACATGCGTATCTGAAATGGCAAAAAAGTTAATCTTCATCATGGTAACCCTTGTAAATAATGGTCAAAGGGATTTAAACATCAATTTTACTAGATATTGTTTTAGCGTGTTAAAAAATATTTTTAACGTCATATGCGTATTATTGAAGGGTTTAACATGGTGAAACCTCAACTTTTAGGCATTCCCAACATACACGTCTAATATTAGCCTTTTTATAAAATTTCAAATTTCACCTCAATATTTTTCGATTTCCAAACGGAAGACCTATGGAAATGATCCATTTTGACATAAAAATTTCAAAATTTTCCAATCGGCTAATATATTAAAAGCATGTTGGAAATGGCTAAAACGTCAAGTTTCATCTTGGTATCACATGTAGATATTGGTCAAATGGATTTAAAACTTTATTTTACTCGATACTGTTTTAGAGTGTTAAGAAATATATTTTAATTTCATTTGCCTAGTATTCGAAGGGCTTAACATGGTAAAACCTCAATTGTTAACGATTCCCAAAATACACGTCAAATATCAGCCATTTTAAAAACTATCAATTTTCACCTCAAAATTTGTCGGTTTCCAAAGTGTAACACCTATAGAAGTGAGGTATTTTGACTTAAAATATTGAAAATTTTCCAATTGGCTAATATTTGACATGCGTGTTGGAAATGGCTACAAAGTTAAGTTTCATCATAGTAACCCTAGTAAATAATGGTCAAAGGAATTTAAAAATAAAATTTACTAAATATTTTTTTTGCGTGTTAAGCAAATATTTTTAGCTTCATTTGCGTATTATTTGAAGTGTTTAACATAGTGAAACTTCAACTTGTAGCCATTCCCAACATACACGTCTAATATTAACCTTTTTATAAAATTTCAATTTTCACCTCAAAATATGTCGATTTCCAAAGGGAAGACCTATGGAAATGATCCATTTTGACATAAAAATTTCAACATTTTCCAATCGGCTAATATATGAAAACCATGTTGGAAATGGCTAAAACGTCAAGTTTCATCTTGGTATCACATGTAGATATTACTCAAATGGATTTAAAAATTTATTTTACTCGATACTGTTTTAGAGTGTTAAGAAATATATTTTAATTTCATTTGCCTAGTATTTGAAGGGTTTAACATGGTAAAACCTCAATTGTTAACCATTCCCAACATACACGTAAAATATCAGCTATTTTAAAAACTTTCAATTTTCACCTCAAAATTTGTCGGTTTCCAAAGTGTAACACCTATAGAAATGAGGTATTTTGACTTAAAATAATGAAAATTTTCCATTTGGCTAATATTGACATGCGTGTTTGAAATAGCCAAAAAGTTAAGTTTCATCATGGTAACCCTTCTAAATAATGTTCAAAGGGATTTAAAAATCAATTTTACTAGATATTGTTTTAGCGTGTTAAGAAATATTTTTAACTTCATATACGTATTATTGAAGGGTTTAACATGGTGAAACCTCAACTTTTAGCCATTCCCAACATACACGTCTAATATTAGCCTTTTTATAAAATTTCAATTTTCACCTCAAAATTTGTTGATTTCCAAAGGGAAGACCTATGGAAATGATCCATTTTGACATAAAAATTTCAAAATTTTCCAATCGGCTAATATATGAAAAGCATGTTGGAAATGGCTAAAACGTCGAGTTTCATCTTGGTATCACATGTAGGTAGATATTGGTCAAATGGATTTAAAATTTTATTTTACTCGATACTGTTTTAGAGTGTTAAGAAATATATTTTAATTTCATTTGCCTAGAATTTGAAGGGCTTAACATGGTAAAACCTCAATTGTTAACGATTCCCAACATACACGTTAAATATCAGCCATTTTAAAAACTTTCAGTTTTCACCTCAAAATTTGTCGGTTTGCAAAGTGTAACACCTATAGAATTGAGGTATTTTGACTTAAAATATTGAAAATTTTCGAATTGGCTAATATTGACATGCGTGTTTGAAATGGCTAAAAGTTAAGTTTCATCATGGTAACCCTTCTAAATAATGTTCAAAGGGATTTAAAAATCAATTTTACTAGATATTGTTTTAGCGTGTTAAGTAATATTTTTAACTTCTTATGCGTAATATTTCAAGGGTTTAACATGGTGAAACCTCAAATTTTAGCCATTCCCAACATAAACGTATAATATTAGCCTTTTAAAAAAATTTGAATTTTCACCTCCAAATTTATCGAATTCCAAAGGGAAGATTTATGGAAAAAAGCCATTTTTACATAAAAAGTTAAATTTTTCCAATCCGCTAATATTTGAAAAGCATGTTGGAAATGGCTAAAACATCAAGTTTCATCTTGGCATCACACGTAGATAATGGTCAAATGGATTTAAAAATTTATTTTAGTCGTTATTGTTTTAGCGTTTTAAGAAATATTTTTAATTTCATTTGCCAATTATTTCAAGGGCTTAACATGGTGAAACGTCAATTGTTAACCATTCCCAACATACACTTCAAATATAAGCCTTTTTAAAAACTTTCAATTTTCACCTCAAAATTTGTCGATTTCCAAAGTGGTTAAACTACGGAAATGAGGCATTTTGATATAAAGTATTGAAAATTTTTCAATTCGCTAATATTGACATGCGTGTTTGAAATGGCAAAAAAGTTAAGCTTCATCATGGTAACCCTTGTAAATAATGGTCAAAGGAATTTAAAAATCAATTTTCCTAGATATTGTTTTAGCGTGTTAAGCAATATTTTTAGCTTCATTTGCGTATTATTTGAAGTGTTTAACATGGTGAAACCTCAACTTTTAGCCATTCCCAACATACACGTCTAATATTAGCCTTTTTATAAAATTTCAAATTTCACCTCAATATTTTTCGATTTCCAAAGGGAAGACCTATGGAAATGATCCATTTTGACATAAAAATTTCAAAATTTTCCAATCGGCTAATATATTAAAAGCATGTTGGAAATGGCTAAAACGTCAAGTTTCATCTTGGTATCACATGTAGATATTGGTCAAATGGATTTAAAACTTGATTTTACTCGATCTTTGTTTTAGAGTGTTAAGAAATATATTTTAATTTCATTTGCCTAGTATTCGAAGGGCTTAACATGGTAAAACCTCAATTGTTAACGATTCCCAACATACACGTCAAATATCAGCCATTTTAAAAACTATCAATTTTCACCTCAAAATTTGTCGGTTTCCAAAGTGTAACACCTATAGCAATGAGGTATTTTGACTTAAAATATTGAAAATTTTCCAATTGGCTAATATTTGACATGCGTGTTGGAAATGGCTATAAAGTTAAGTTTCATCATAGTAACCCTTGTAAATAATGGTCAAACGAGTTTAAAAATAAAATTTACTACATATTTTTTTAGCGTGTTAATCAAATATTTTTAGCTTCATTTGCGTATTACTTGAATGGTTGAACATGGTGAAACCTCAACTTTTAGCCATTCCCAACATACATGCTAATATTAGCCTTTTTATAAAATTTCAATTTTCACCTGAAAATTTGTCGATTTCCAAAGGGAAGACCTATGGAAATGATCCATTTTGACATAAAAATTTCAAAATTTTCCAATCGGCTAATATATGAAAACCATGTTGGAAATGGCTAAAACGTCAAGTTTCATCTTGGTATCACATATAGATATTGGTCAAATGGATTTAAAAATTTATTTTACTCGATACTGTTTTAGAGTGTTAAGAAATATATTTTAATTTCATTTGCCTAGTATTTGAAGGGCTTAACATGGTAAAACCTCAATTGTTAACGATTCCCAACATACACGTCAAATATTAGCCATTTTAAAAACTTTCAATTTTCACCTCAAAATTTGTCGGTTTCCAAAGTGTAACACCTAGAGAAATGAGGTATTTTGACTTAAAATATTGAAAATTTTCCAATTGGCTAATATTTGGCATGCGTGTTGGAAATGGGTACAAAGTTAAGTTTCATCATAATAACCCTTGTAAATAATGGTCAAAGGAATTTAAAAATAAAATTTACTAGATATTTTTTTAGCGTGTTAATCAAATATTTTTTGCTTCATTTGCGTATTATTTGATGTGTTTAACATGGTGAAACCTCAACTTTTAGCCATTCCCAACATACACGTCTAATATTAGCCTTTTTATAAAATTTCAATTTTCACCTCAAAATTTGTCGATTTCCAAAGGTAAGACGTATGGAAATGATCCATTTTGACATAAAAATTTCAAAATTTTCCAATCGGCTAATATATGAAAAGCATGTTGGAAATGGCTAAAACGTCAAGTTTCATCTTGGTATCACATGTAGATATTGGTCAAATGGATTTAAAAATTTATTTTACTCGATCTTTGTTTTAGAGTGTTAAGAAATATATTTTAATTTCATTTGCCTAGTATTTGAAGGGCTTAACATGGTAAAACCTCAATTGTTAACGATTCCCAACATACACGTCAAATATCAGCCATTTTAAAAACTTTGAATTTTAACCTCAAAATTTGTCGGTTTCCAAAGTGTAACACCTATAGAAATGAGGTATTTTGACTTAAAATATTGAAAATTTGCCAATTGGCTAATATTTGACATGCGTGTTGGAAATGGCTACAAAGTTAAGTTTCATCATAGTAACCCTTGTATATAATGGTCAAAGGAATTTAAAAATAAAATTTACTAGATATTTTTTTAGCGTGTTAAGCAAATATTTTTAGCTTCATTTGCTTATTATTTAAAGGGTTTAACATGGTGAAACCTCAACTTTTAGCCATTCCCAACATACATGCTAATATTAGCCTTTTTATAAAATTTCAATTTTCACCTCAAAATTTGTCGATTTCCAAAGGGAAGACGTATGGAAATGATCCATTTTGACATAAAAATTTCAAAATTTTCCAATCGGCTAATATATGAAAAGCATGTTGGAAATGGCTAAAACGTCAAGTTTCATCTTGGTATCACATGTAGATATTGGTCAAATGGATTTAAAAATTTATTTTACTCGATGCTGTTTTAGAGTGTTAAGAAATATATTTTAATTTCATTTGCCTAGTATTTGAAGGGCTTAACATGGTAAAACCTCAATTGTTAACGATTCCCAACATACACGTCAAATATCAGCCATTTTAAAAACTTTGAATTTTAACCTCAAAATTTGTCGGTTTCCAAAGTGTAACACCTATAGAAATGAGGTATTTTGACTTAAAATATTGAAAATTTGCCAATTGGCTAATATTTGACATGCGTGTTGGAAATGGCTACAAAGTTAAGTTTCATCATAGTAACCCTTGTATATAATGGTCAAAGGAATTTAAAAATAAAATTTACTAGATATTTTTTTAGCGTGTTAGGCAAATATTTTTAGCTTCATTTGCTTATTATTTAAAGGGTTTAACATGGTGAAACCTCAACTTTTAGCCATTCCCAACATACATGCTAATATTAGCCTTTTTATAAAATTTCAATTTTCACCTCAAAATTTGTCGATTTCCAAAGGGAAGACATATGGAAATGATCCATTTTGACATAAAAATTTCAAAATTTTCCAATCGGCTAATATATGAAAACCATGTTGGAAATGGCTAAAACGTCAAGTTTCATCTTGGTATCACATATAGATATTGGTCAAATGGATTTAAAAATTTATTTTACTCGATACTGTTTTAGAGTGTTAAGAAATATATTTTAATTTCATTTGCCTAGTATTTGAAGGGCTTAACATGGTAAAACCTCAATTGTTAACCATTCCCAACATACACGTAAAATATCAGCTATTTTAAAAACTTTCAATTTTCACCTCAAAATTTGTCGGTTTCCAAAGTGTAACACCTATAGAAATGAGGTATTTTGACTTAAAATAATGAAAATTTTCCATTTGGCTAATATTGACATGCGTGTTTGAAATAGCCAAAAAGTTAAGTTTCATCATGGTAACCCTTCTAAATAATGTTCAAAGGGATTTAAAAATCAATTTTACTAGATATTGTTTTAGCGTGTTAAGAAATATTTTTAACTTCATATACGTATTATTGAAGGGTTTAACATGGTGAAACCTCAACTTTTAGCCATTCCCAACATACACGTCTAATATTAGCCTTTTTATAAAATTTCAATTTTCACCTCAAAATTTGTCGATTTCCAAAGGTAAGACGTATGGAAATGATCCATTTTGACATAAAAATTTCAAAATTTTCCAATCGGCTAATATATGAAAAGCATGTTGGAAATGGCTAAAACGTCAAGTTTCATCTTGGTATCACATGTAGATATTGGTCAAATGGATTTAAAAATTTATTTTACTCGATCTTTGTTTTAGAGTGTTAAGAAATATATTTTAATTTCATTTGCCTAGTATTTGAAGGGCTTAACATGGTAAAACCTCAATTGTTAACGATTCCCAACATACACGTCAAATATCAGCCATTTTAAAAACTTTGAATTTTCACCTCAAAATTTGTCGGTTTCCAAAGTGTAACACCTATAGAAATGAGGTATTTTGACTTAAAATATTGAAAACTTGCCAATTGGCTAATATTTGACATGCGTGTTGGAAATGGCTACAAAGTTAAGTTTCATCATAGTAACCCTTGTATATAATGGTCAAAGGAATTTAAAAATAAAATTTACTAGATATTTTTTTAGCGTGTTAAGCAAATATTTTTAGCTTCATTTGCTTATTATTTAAAGGGTTTAACATGGTGAAACCTCAACTTTTAGCCATTCCCAACATACATGCTAATATTAGCCTTTTTATAAAATTTCAATTTTCACCTCAAAATTTGTCGATTTCCAAAGGGAAGACATATGGAAATGATCCATTTTGACATAAAAATTTCAAAATTTTCCAATCGGCTAATATATGAAAACCATGTTGGAAATGGCTAAAACGTCAAGTTTCATCTTGGTATCACATATAGATATTGGTCAAATGGATTTAAAAATTTATTTTACTCGATACTGTTTTAGAGTGTTAAGAAATATATTTTAATTTCATTTGCCTAGTATTTGAAGGGCTTAACATGGTAAAACCTCAATTGTTAACGATTCCCAACATACACGTCAAATATCAGCCATTTTAAAAACTTTCAATTTTCACCTCAAAATTTGTCGGTTTCCAAAGTGTAACACCTAGAGAAATGAGGTATTTTGACTTAAAATATTGAAAATTTTCCAATTGGCTAATATTTGACATGCGTGTTGGAAATGGGTACAAAGTTAAGTTTCATCATAATAACCCTTGTAAATAATGGTCAAAGGAATTTAAAAATAAAATTTACTAGATATTTTTTTAGCGTGTTAATCAAATATTTTTTGCTTCATTTGCGTATTATTTGATGTGTTTAACATGGTGAAACCTCAACTTTTAGCCATTCCCAACATACACGTCTAATATTAGCCTTTTTATAAAATTTCAATTTTCACCTCAAAATTTGTCGATTTCCAAAGGTAAGACGTATGGAAATGATCCATTTTGACATAAAAATTTCAAAATTTTCCAATCGGCTAATATATGAAAAGCATGTTGGAAATGGCTAAAACGTCAAGTTTCATCTTGGTATCACATGTAGATATTGGTCAAATGGATTTAAAAATTTATTTTACTCGATCTTTGTTTTAGAGTGTTAAGAAATATATTTTAATTTCATTTGCCTAGTATTTGAAGGGCTTAACATGGTAAAACCTCAATTGTTAACGATTCCCAACATACACGTCAAATATCAGCCATTTTAAAAACTTTGAATTTTCACCTCAAAATTTGTCGGTTTCCAAAGTGTAACACCTATAGAAATGAGGTATTTTGACTTAAAATATTGAAAATTTGCCAATTGGCTAATATTTGACATGCGTGTTGGAAATGGCTACAAAGTTAAGTTTCATCATAGTAACCCTTGTATATAATGGTCAAAGGAATTTAAAAATAAAATTTACTAGATATTTTTTTAGCGTGTTAAGCAAATATTTTTAGCTTCATTTGCTTATTAATTAAAGGGTTTAACATGGTGAAACCTCAACTTTTAGCCATTCCCAACATACATGCTAATATTAGCCTTTTTATAAAATTTCAATTTTCACCTCAAAATTTGTCGATTTCCAAAGGGAAGACCTATGGAAATGATCCATTTTGACATAAAAATTTCAAAATTTTCCAATCGGCTAATATATGAAAACCATGTTGGAAATGGCTAAAACGTCAAGTTTCATCTTGGTATCACATATAGATATTGGTCAAATGGATTTAAAAATTTATTTTACTCGATATCGTTTTAGAGTGTTAAGAAATATATTTTAATTTCATTTGCCTAGTATTTGAAGGGCTTAACATGGTAAAACCTCAATTGTTAACGATTCCCAACATACACGTCAAATATCAGCCATTTTAAAAACTTTCAATTTTCACCTCAAAATTTGTCGGTTTCCAAAGTGTAACACCTAGAGAAATGAGGTATTTTGACTTAAAATATTGAAAATTTTCCAATTGGCTAATATTTTACATGCGTGTTGGAAATGGCTAAAAGTTAAGTTTCATCATGGTAATCCCTGTAAATAATGGTCAATGGGATTTAAAAATCAATTTTACTAGATATTGTTTTAGTGTGTTACGAAATATTTTTAACTTCATTTGCGTATTATTTGAAGGGTTTAACATGGGGGAACCTCAACTTTTAGCCATTCCCAACATAAACGTCTAATATTAGCCTTTTTAAAAAATTTGAATTTTCACCTCAAAATTTATCGATTTCCAAAGGGAAGACTTATGGAAAAAAGCCATTTTCACATAAAAATTTAAAATTTTTCCAATCGGCTAATATTGGAAAAGCATGTTGGAAATGGCTAAAACGTCAAGTTTCATCTTGGTATCACACGTAGATAATGGTCAAATGATTTAAAAATTTATTTTCGTCGATATTGTTTTAGTGTTTTAAGAAATATTTGTAATTTCATTTGCCTATTATTTCAAGGGCTTAACATGGTGAAACTTCATTTGTTAACCATTCCCAACATTCAAGTCAAATATTAGCCTTTTGAAAAACTTTCAATTTTCACCTCAAAATTTGCCGATTTCAAAAGTAACACCTATTGAAATGATGCGTTTTGACATAAAAATTTGAAAATTTTCCAATTGCCTAATATTTTACATGCGTGTTGGAAATGGCTAAAACTTGAGTTTCATCATGGTAACCCCTGTAAATAATTTAGTGTGATACGAAATATTTTTAACTTCATTTGCGTATTATTTGAAGGGTTTAACATGGTGAAACCTCAACTTTTAGCCATTCCCAACATAAACGTCTAATATTAGCCTTTTTAAAAAATTTGAACTTTCACCTCAAAATTTATCGAATTCAAAAGGGAAGACTTATGGAAAAAGCCATTTTGACATAAAAATTTAAAATTTTTCCAATCGGCTAACATTTGAAAAGCATGTTGGAAATGGCTAAAACATCAAGTTTCATCTTGGTATCACACGTAGATAATGGTCAAATGGATTTAAAAATTTATTTTAGTCGTTATTGTTTTAGCGTCTTAAGAAATATTTTTAATTTCATTTGCCTATTATTTCAAGGGCTTAACATGGTGAAACTTCATTTGTTAACCATTCCCAACATACACGTCAAATATTAGCCTTTTGAAAAACTTTCAATTTTCACCTCAAAATTTGGCGATTTCCAAAGTAACACCTATTGAAATGATGCGTTTTGACATAAAAATTTGAAAATTTTCCAATTGGCTAATATTTTACATGCGTGCTGGAAATGGGTAAAAGTTAAGTTTCATCATGGTAATCCCTGTAAATAATGGTCAATGGGATTTAAAAATCAATTTTACTAGATATTGTTTTAGTGTGTTACGAAATATTTTTAACTTCATTTGCGTATTATTTGAAGGGTCTAACATGGTGAAACCTCAACTTTTAGCCAATCCAAACATAAACGTCTAATATTAGCCTTTTTAAAATTTGAATTTTCACCTCAAAATTTAACGATTTCCAAATGGAAGATTTATGGAAAAAAGCCATTTACATATAAAAATTTAAAATTTTTCCAATCGGCTAATATTTGAAAAGCATGTTGGAAATGGCTGAAACGTCAAGTTTCATCTTGGTATCACACGTAGATAATGGTCAAATGGATTTATAAATTTATTTTAGTCGTTATTGTTTTAGCGTCTTAAGAAATATTTTTAATTTCATTTGCCTATTATTGCACGGGCTTAACATGGTGAAACTTCATTTGTTAACCATTCCCAACATACACGTCAAATATTAGCCTTTTGAAAAACTTGCAATTTTCACCTCAAAATTTGGCGATTTCCAAAGTAACACCTATTGAAATGATGCGTTTTGACATAAAAATTTGAAAATTTTCCAATTGGCTAATATTTTACATGCGTGTTGGAAATGGCTAAAAGTTAAGTTTCATCATGGTAATCCCTGTAAATAATGGTCAATGGGATTTAAAAATCAATTTTACTAGATATTGTTTTAGTGTGTTACGAAATATTTTTAACTTCATTTGCGTATTATTTGAAGGGTTTAACATGGGGAAACCTCAACTTTTAGCCATTCCCAACATAAACGTCTAATATTAGCCTTTTTAAAAAATTTGAATTTTCACCTCAAAATTTATCGATTTCCAAAGGGAAGACGTATGGAAAAAAGCCATTTTCACATAAAAATTTAAAATTTTACCAATCGGCTAATATTGGAAAAGCATGTTGGAAATGGCTAAAACGTCAAGTTTCATCTTGGTATCACACGTAGATAATGGTCAAATGATTTAAAAATTTATTTTCGTCGATATTGTTTTAGTGTTTTAAGAAATATTTTTAATTTCATTTGCCTATTATTTCAAGGGCTTAACATGGTGAAACTTCATTTGTTAACCATTCCCAACATTCAAGTCAAATATTAGCCTTTTGAAAAACTTTCAATTTTCACCTCAAAATTTGCCGATGTCAAAAGTAACACCTATTGAAATGATGCGTTTTGACATAAAAATTTGAAAATTTTCCAATTGCCTAATATTTTACATGCGTGTTGGAAATGGCTAAAACTTGAGTTTCATCATGGTAACCCCTGTAAATAATGGTCAATGGGATTTAAAAATCAATTTTACTAGATATTGTTTTAGTGTGATACGAAATAATTTTAACTTCATTTCCGTATTATTTGAAGGGTTTAACATGGTGAAACCTCAACTTTTAGCCATTCCCAACATACACGTCTAATATTAGCCTTTTTAAAAAATTTGAACTTTCACCTCAAAATTTATCGAATTCAAAAGGGAAGACTTATGGAAAAAAGCCGTTTTGACATAAAAATTTAAAATTTTTCCAATCGGCTAATATTTGAAAAGCATGTTGGAAATGGCTAAAACATCAAGTTTCATCTTGGTATCACACGTAGATAATGGTCAAATGGATTTAAAAATTTATTTTAGTCGTTATTGTTTTAGCGTCTTAAGAAATATTTTTAATTTCATTTGCCTATTATTGCAAGGGCTTAACATGGTGAAACTTCATTTGTTAACCATTCCCAACATACACGTCAAATATTAGCCTTTTGAAAAACTTGCAATTTTCACCTCAAAATTTGGCGATTTCCAAAGTAACACCTATTGAAATGATGCGTTTTGACATAAAAATTTGAACATTTTCCAATTGGCTAATATTTTACATGCGTGTTGGAAATGGCTAAAAGTTAAGTTTCATTATGGTAATCCCTGTAAATAATGGTCAATGGGATTTAAAAATCAATTTTACTAGATATTGTTTTAGTGTGTTACGAAATATTTTTAACTTCATTTGCGTATTATTTGAAGGGTTTAACATGGGGAAACCTCAACTTTTAGCCATTCCCAACATAAACGTCTAATATTAGCCTTTTTAAAAAATTTGAATTTTCACCTCAAAATTTATCGATTTCCAAAGGGAAGACTAATGGAAAAAAGCCATTTTCACATAAAAATTTAAAATTTTTCCAATCGGCTAATATTGGAAAAGCATGTTGGAAATGGCTAAAACGTCAAGTTTCATCTTGGTATCACACGTAGATAATGGTCAAATGATTTAAAAATTTATTTTCGTCGATATTGTTTTAGTGTTTTAAGAAATATTTTTAATTTCATTTGCCTATTATTTCAAGGGCTTAACATGGTGAAACTTCATTTGTTAACCATTCCCAACATTCAAGTCAAATATTAGCCTTTTGAAAAACTTTCAATTTTCACCTCAAATTTTGCCGATTTCAAAAGTAACACCGATTGAAATGATGCGTTTTGACATAAAAATTTGAAAATTTTCCAATTGGCTAATATTTTACATGCGTGTTGGAAATGGCTAAAAGTTGAGTTTAATCATGGTAATCCCTGTAAATAATGGTCAATGGGATTTATAAATCAATTTTACTAGATATTGTTTTAGTGTGTTACGAAATATTTTAAATTCATTTGCGTCTTATTTGAAGGGTTTAACATGGTGAAACCTCAACTTTTAGCCATTCCCAACATAAACGTCTAATATTAGCCTTTTTAAAAAATTTGAATTTTCACCTCAAAATTTATCGATTTCCAATAGGAAGACTTATGGAAAAACGCCATTTTCACATAAAAATTTAAAATTTTTCCAATCGGCTAATATTTGAAAAATACATGTTGGAAATGGCTAAAACGTCAAGTTTCATCTTGGTATCACACGTAGATAATGGTCAAATGATTTAAAAATTTATTTTAGTCGATATTGTTTTGACGTCTTAAGAAATATTTTTAATTTCATTTGCCTATTATTTCAAGGGCTTAACATGGTGAAACTTCATTTGTTAACCATTCCCAACATACAAGTCAAATATTAGCCTTTTGAAAAAATTTCAAATTTCACCTCAAAATTTGGCGATTTCCATAGTAACACCTATTGAAATGATGCGTTTTGACATAAAAATTTGAAAATTTTCCAATTGGGAAATATTTTACATGCGTGTTTGAAATGGCTAAAAGTTAAGTTTCATGATGGTAACCCCTGTAAATAATGGTCAATGGGATTTATAAATCAATTTTACTAGATATTGTTTTAGTGTGTTACGAAATATTTTTAACTTCATTTGCGTCTTATTTGAAGGGTTTAACATGGTGAAACCTCAACTTTTAGCCATTCCCAACATAAACGTCTAATATTAGCCTTTTTAAAAAATTTGAATTTTCACCTCAAAATTTATCGATTTCCAAAGGGAAGACTTATGGAAAAACGCCATTTTCACATAAAAATTTAAATTTTTTCCAATCGGCTAATATTTGAAATACATGTTGGAAATGGCTAAAACGTCAAGTTTCATCTTGGTATCACACGTAGATAATGGTCAAATGATTTAAAAATTTATTTTAGTCGATATTGTTTTAGCGTCTTAAGAAATATTTTTAATTTCATTTGCCTATTATTTCAAGGGCTTAACATGGTGAAACTTCATTTGTTAACCATTCCCAACATACACGTCAAATATTAGCCTATTGAAAAACTTTCAATTTTCACCTCAAAATTTGCCGATTTCAAAAGTAACACCTATTGAAATGATGCGTTTTGACATAAAAATTTGAAAATTTTCCAATTGGGAAATATTTTACATGCGTGTTGGAAATGGCTAAAAGTTAAGTTTCATGATGGTAACCCCTGTAAATAATGGTCAATGGGATTTATAAATCAATTTTACTAGATATTGTTTTAGTGTGTTACGAAATATTTTTAACTTCATTTGCGTCTTATTTGAAGGGTTTAACATGGTGAAACCTCAACTTTTAGCCATTCCCAACATAAACGTCTAATATTAGCCTTTTTAAAAAATTTGAATTTTCACCTCAAAATTTATCGATTTCCAAAGGGAAGACTTATGGAAAAACGCCATTTTCACATAAAAATTTAAAATTTTTCCAATCGGCTAATATTTGAAATACATGTTGGAAATGGCTAAAACGTCAAGTTTCATCTTGGTATCACACGTAGATAATGGTCAAATGATTTAAAAATTTATTTTAGTCGATATTGTTTTAGCGTCTTAAGATATATTTTTAATTTCATTTGCCTATTATTTGAAGGGCTTAACATGGTGAAACTTCATTTGTTAACCATTCCCAACATACACGTCAAATATTAGCCTATTGAAAAACTTTCAATTTTCACCTCAAAATTTGCCGATTTCAAAAGTAACACCTATTGAAATGATGCGTTTTGACATAAAAATTTGAAAATTTTCCAATTGGCTAATATTTTACATGCGTGTTGGAAATGGCTAAAAGTTGAGTTTAATCATGGTAACCCTTGTAAATAATGGTCAATGGGATTTATAAATCAATTTTACTAGATATTGTTTTAGTGTGTTACGAAATATTTTTAAATTCATTTGCGTCTTATTTGAAGGGTTTAACATGGTGAAACCTCAACTTTTAGCCATTCCCAACATAAACGTCTAATATTAGCCTTTTTAAAAAATTTGAATTTTCACCTCAAAATTTATCGATTTCCAAAGGGAAGACTTATGGAAAAACGCCATTTTCACATAAAAATTTAAAATTTTTCCAATCGGCTAATATTTGAAAAATACATGTTGGAAATGGCTAAAACGTCAAGTTTCATCTTGGTATCACACGTAGATAATGGTCAAATGATTTAAAAATTTATTTTAGTCGATATTGTTTTGACGTCTTAAGAAATATTTTTAATTTCATTTGCCTATTATTTCAAGGGCTTAACATGGTGAAACTTCATTTGTTAACCATTCCCAACATACAAGTCAAATATTAGCCTTTTGAAAAAATTTCAATTTTCACCTCAAAATTTGGCGATTTCAAAAGTAACACCTATTGAAATGATGCGTTTTGACATAAAAATTTGAAAATATTCCAATTGGCTAATATTTTACATGCGTGTTGGAAATGGCTAAAAGTTGAGTTTCATCATGGTAACCCCTGTAAATAATGGTCAATGGGATTTAAAAATCAATTTTACTAGATAATGTTTTAGTGTGATACGAAATATTTTTAACTTCATTTGCGTATTATTTGAAGGGTTTAACATGGTGAAACCTCAACTTTTAGCCAATCCCAACATAAACGTCTAATATTAGCCTTTTTAAAATTTGAATTTTCACCTCAAAATTTATCGATTTCCAAACGGAAGACTTATGGAAAAAAGCCATTTTCACAGAAAAATTTAAAATTTTTCCAATCGGCTAATATTTGAAAAGCATGTTGGAAATGGCTAAAACGTCAAGTTTCATCTTGGTATCACACGTAGTTAATGGTCAAATGGATTTAAAAATTTATTTTAGTCGATATTGTTTTAGCGTCTTAAGATATATTTTTAATTTCATTTGCCTATTATTTGAAGGGCTTAACATGGTGAAACTTCATTTGTTAACCATTCCCAACATACACGTCAAATATTAGCCTATTGAAAAACTTTCAATTTTCACCTCAAAATTTGCCGATTTCAAAAGTAACACCTATTGAAATGATGCGTTTTGACATAAAAATTTGAAAATTTTCCAATTGGCTAATATTTTACATGCGTGTTGGAAATGGCTAAAAGTTGAGTTTAATCATGGTAACCCTTGTAAATAATGGTCAATGGGATTTAAAAATCAATTTTACTAGATATTGTTTTAGTGTGATACGAAATATTTTTAACTTCATTTGCGTATTATTTGAAGGGTTTAACATGGTGAAACATCAACTTTTAGCCAATCCCAACATAAACGTCTAATATTAGCCTTTTTAAAATTTGAATTTTCACCTCAAAATTTATCGATTTCCAAACGGAAGACTTGTGGAAAAAAGCCATTTTCACAGAAAAATTTAAAATTTTTCCAATCGGCTAATATTTGAAAAGCATGTTGGAAATGGCTAAAACGTCAAGTTTCATCTTGGAATCACACGTAGTTAATGGTCAAATGGATTTAAAAATATATTTTAGTCGTTATTGTTTTAGTGTCTTAAGAAATATTTTTAATTTCATTTGCCTATTATTTCAAGGGCTTAACATGGTGAAACTTCATTTGTTAACCATTCCCAACATACAAGTCAAATATTAGCCTTTTGAAAAAATTTCAATTTTCACCTCAAAATTTGGCGATTTCAAAAGTAACACCTATTGAAATGATGCGTTTTGACATAAAAATTTGAAAATATTCCAATTGGCTAATATTTTACATGCGTGTTGCAAATTGCTAAAAGTTGAGTTTAATCATGGTAACCCCTGTAAATAATGGTCAATGGGATTTATAAATCAATTTTACTAGATATTGTTTTAGTGTGTTACGAAATATTTTTAAATTCATTTGCGTCTTATTTGAAGGGTTTAACATGGTGAAACCTCAACTTTTAGCCATTCCCAACATAAACGTCTAATATTAGCCTTTTTAAAAAATTTGAATTTTCACCTCAAAATTTATCGATTTCCAAAGGGAAGACTTATGGAAAAAAGCCATTTTCACATAAAAATTTAAAATTTTTCCAATCGGCTAATATTTGAAAAGCATGTTGGAAATGGCTAAAACGTCAAGTTTCATCTTGGTATCACACGTAGTTAATGGTCAAATGGATTTAAAAATTTATTTTAGTCGATATTGTTTTAGCGTCTTAAGATATATTTTTAATTTCATTTGCCTATTATTTGAAGGGCTTAACATGGTGAAACTTCATTTGTTAACCATTCCCAACATACACGTCAAATATTAGCCTATTGAAAAACTTTCAATTTTCACCTCAAAATTTGCCGATTTCAAAAGTAACACCGATTGAAATGATGCGTTTTGACATAAAAATTTGAAAATTTTCCAATTGGCTAATATTTTACATGCGTGTTGGAAATGGCTAAAAGTTGAGTTTAATCATGGTAACCCCTGTAAATAATGGTCAATGGGATTTATAAATCAATTTTACTAGATATTGTTTTAGTGTGTTACGAAATATTTTAAATTCATTTGCGTCTTATTTGAAGGGTTTAACATGGTGAAACCTCAACTTTTAGCCATTCCCAACATAAACGTCTAATATTAGCCTTTTTAAAAAATTTGAATTTTCACCTCAAAATTTATCGATTTCCAATAGGAAGACTTATGGAAAAACGCCATTTTCACATAAAAATTTAAAATTTTTCCAATCGGCTAATATTTGAAAAATACATGTTGGAAATGGCTAAAACGTCAAGTTTCATCTTGGTATCACACGTAGATAATGGTCAAATGATTTAAAAATTTATTTTAGTCGATATTGTTTTGACGTCTTAAGAAATATTTTTAATTTCATTTGCCTATTATTTCAAGGGCTTAACATGGTGAAACTTCATTTGTTAACCATTCCCAACATACAAGTCAAATATTAGCCTTTTGAAAAAATTTCAATTTTCACCTCAAAATTTGGCGATTTCAAAAGTAACACCTATTGAAATGATGCGTTTTGACATAAAAATTTGAAAATATTCCAATTGGCTAATATTTTACATGCGTGTTGGAAATGGCTAAAAGTTGAGTTTCATCATGGTAACCCTTGTAAATAATGGTCAATGGGATTTAAAAATCAATTTTACTAGATAATGTTTTAGTGTGATACGAAATATTTTTAACTTCATTTGCGTATTATTTGAAGGGTTTAACATGGTGAAACCTCAACTTTTAGCCAATCCCAACATAAACGTCTAATATTAGCCTTTTTAAAATTTGAATTTTCACCTCAAAATTTATCGATTTCCAAACGGAAGACTTACGGAAAAAAGCCATTTTCACAGAAAAATTTAAAATTTTTCCAATCGGCTAATATTTGAAAAGCATGTTGGAAATGGCTAAAACGTCAAGTTTCATCTTGGTATCACACGTAGTTAATGGTCAAATGGATTTAAAAATTTATTTTAGTCGATATTGTTTTAGCGTCTTAAGATATATTTTTAATTTCATTTGCCTATTATTTGAAGGGCTTAACATGGTGAAACTTCATTTGTTAACCATTCCCAACATACACGTCAAATATTAGCCTATTGAAAAACTTTCAATTTTCACCTCAAAATTTGCCGATTTCAAAAGTAACACCTATTGAAATGATGCGTTTTGACATAAAAATTTGAAAATTTTCCAATTGGCTAATATTTTACATGCGTGTTGGAAATGGCTAAAAGTTGAGTTTAATCATGGTAACCCTTGTAAATAATGGTCAATGGGATTTAAAAATCAATTTTACTAGATATTGTTTTAGTGTGATACGAAATATTTTTAACTTCATTTGCGTATTATTTGAAGGGTTTAACATGGTGAAACATCAACTTTTAGCCAATCCCAACATAAACGTCTAATATTAGCCTTTTTAAAATTTGAATTTTCACCTCAAAATTTATCGATTTCCAAACGGAAGACTTGTGGAAAAAAGCCATTTTCACAGAAAAATTTAAAATTTTTCCAATCGGCTAATATTTGAAAAGCATGTTGGAAATGGCTAAAACGTCAAGTTTCATCTTGGTATCACACGTAGTTAATGGTCAAATGGATTTAAAAATATATTTTAGTCGTTATTGTTTTAGCGTCTTAAGAAATATTTTTAATTTCATTTGCCTATTATTTCAAGGGCTTAACATGGTGAAACTTCATTTGTTAACCATTCCCAACATACAAGTCAAATATTAGCCTTTTGAAAAAATTTCAATTTTCACCTCAAAATTTGGCGATTTCAAAAGTAACACCTATTGAAATGATGCGTTTTGACATAAAAATTTGAAAATTTTCCAATTGGCTAATATTTTACATGCGTGTTGGAAATGGCTAAAAGTTGAGTTTAATCATGGTAACCCCTGTAAATAATGGTCAATGGGATTTATAAATCAATTTTACTAGATATTGTTTTAGTGTGTTACGAAATATTTTTAACTTCATTTGCGTCTTATTTGAAGGGTTTAACATGGTGAAACCTCAACTTTTAGCCATTCCCAACATAAACGTCTAATATTAGCCTTTTTAAAAAATTTGAATTTTCACCTCAAAATTTATCGATTTCCAAAGGGAAGACTTATGGAAAAACGCCATTTTCACATAAAAATTTAAAATTTTTCCAATCGGCTAATATTTGAAATACATGTTGGAAATGGCTAAAACGTCAAGTTTCATCTTGGTATCACACGTAGATAATGGTCAAATGATTTAAAAATTTATTTTAGTCGATATTGTTTTAGCGTCTTAAGATATATTTTTAATTTCATTTGCCTATTATTTGAAGGGCTTAACATGGTGAAACTTCATTTGTTAACCATTCCCAACATACACGTCAAATATTAGCCTATTGAAAAACTTTCAATTTTCACCTCAAAATTTGCCGATTTCAAAAGTAACACCTATTGAAATGATGCGTTTTGACATAAAAATTTGAAAATTTTCCAATTGGCTAATATTTTACATGCGTGTTGGAAATGGCTAAAAGTTGAGTTTAATCATGGTAACCCTTGTAAATAATGGTCAATGGGATTTAAAAATCAATTTTACTAGATATTGTTTTAGTGTGATACGAAATATTTTTAACTTCATTTGCGTATTATTTGAAGGGTTTAACATGGTGAAACATCAACTTTTAGCCAATCCCAACATAAACGTCTAATATTAGCCTTTTTAAAATTTGAATTTTCACCTCAAAATTTATCGATTTCCAAACGGAAGACTTGTGGAAAAAAGCCATTTTCACAGAAAAATTTAAAATTTTTCCAATCGGCTAATATTTGAAAAGCATGTTGGAAATGGCTAAAACGTCAAGTTTCATCTTGGTATCACACGTAGTTAATGGTCAAATGGATTTAAAAATATATTTTAGTCGTTATTGTTTTAGCGTCTTAAGAAATATTTTTAATTTCATTTGCCTATTATTTCAAGGGCTTAACATGGTGAAACTTCATTTGTTAACCATTCCCAACATACAAGTCAAATATTAGCCTTTTGAAAAAATTTCAATTTTCACCTCAAAATTTGGCGATTTCAAAAGTAACACCTATTGAAATGATGCGTTTTGACATAAAAATTTGAAAATATTCCAATTGGCTAATATTTTACATGCGTGTTGGAAATGGCTAAAAGTTGAGTTTAATCATGGTAACCCTTGTAAATAATGGTCAGTGGGATTTATAAATCAATTTTACTAGATATTGTTTTAGTGTGTTACGAAATATTTTTAAATTCATTTGCGTCTTATTTGAAGGGTTTAACATGGTGAAACCTCAACTTTTAGCCATTCCCAACATAAACGTCTAATATTAGCCTTTTTAAAAAATTTGAATTTTCACCTCAAAATTTATCGATTTCCAAAGGGAAGACTTATGGAAAAACGCCATTTTCACATAAAAATTTAAAATTTTTCCAATCGGCTAATATTTGAAATACATGTTGGAAATGGCTAAAACGTCAAGTTTCATCTTGGTATCACACGTAGATAATGGTCAAATGATTTAAAAATTTATTTTAGTCGATATTGTTTTAGCGTCTTAAGATATATTTTTAATTTCATTTGCCTATTATTTGAAGGGCTTAACATGGTGAAACTTCATTTGTTAACCATTCCCAACATACACGTCAAATATTAGCCTATTGAAAAACTTTCAATTTTCACCTCAAAATTTGCCGATTTCAAAAGTAACACCTATTGAAATGATGCGTTTTGACATAAAAATTTGAAAATTTTCCAATTGGCTAATATTTTACATGCGTGTTGGAAATGGCTAAAAGTTGAGTTTAATCATGGTAACCCTTGTAAATAATGGTCAATGGGATTTAAAAATCAATTTTACTAGATATTGTTTTAGTGTGATACGAAATATTTTTAACTTCATTTGCGTATTATTTGAAGGGTTTAACATGGTGAAACATCAACTTTTAGCCAATCCCAACATAAACGTCTAATATTAGCCTTTTTAAAATTTGAATTTTCACCTCAAAATTTATCGATTTCCAAACGGAAGACTTGTGGAAAAAAGCCATTTTCACAGAAAAATTTAAAATTTTTCCAATCGGCTAATATTTGAAAAGCATGTTGGAAATGGCTAAAACGTCAAGTTTCATCTTGGAATCACACGTAGTTAATGGTCAAATGGATTTAAAAATATATTTTAGTCGTTATTGTTTTAGTGTCTTAAGAAATATTTTTAATTTCATTTGCCTATTATTTCAAGGGCTTAACATGGTGAAACTTCATTTGTTAACCATTCCCAACATACAAGTCAAATATTAGCCTTTTGAAAAAATTTCAATTTTCACCTCAAAATTTGCCGATTTCAAAAGTAACACCTATTGAAATGATGCGTTTTGACATAAAAATTTGAAAATATTCCAATTGGCTAATATTTTACATGCGTGTTGCAAATTGCTAAAAGTTGAGTTTAATCATGGTAACCCCTGTAAATAATGGTCAATGGGATTTATAAATCAATTTTACTAGATATTGTTTTAGTGTGTTACGAAATATTTTAAATTCATTTGCGTCTTATTTGAAGGGTTTAACATGGTGAAACCTCAACTTTTAGCCATTCCCAACATAAACGTCTAATATTAGCCTTTTTAAAAAATTTGAATTTTCACCTCAAAATTTATCGATTTCCAAAGGGAAGACTTATGGAAAAACGCCATTTTCACATAAAAATTTAAAATTTTTCCAATCGGCTAATATTTGAAATACATGTTGGAAAAGGCTAAAACGTCAAGTTTCATCTTGGTATCACACGTAGATAATGGTCAAATGATTTAAAAATTTATTTTAGTCGATATTGTTTTAGCGTCTTAAGATATATTTTTAATTTCATTTGCCTATTATTTGAAGGGCTTAACATGGTGATACTTCATTTGTTAACCATTCCCAACATACACGTCAAATATTAGCCTATTGAAAAACTTTCAATTTTCACCTCAAAATTTGCCGATTTCAAAAGTAACACCGATTGAAATGATGCGTTTTGACATAAAAATTTGAAAATTTTCCAATTGGCTAATATTTTACATGCGTGTTGGAAATGGCTAAAAGTTGAGTTTAATCATGGTAACCCCTGTAAATAATGGTCAATGGGATTTATAAATCAATTTTACTAGATATTGTTTTAGTGTGTTACGAAATATTTTTAAATTCATTTGCGTCTTATTTGAAGGGTTTAACATGGTGAAACCTCAACTTTTAGCCATTCCCAACATAAACGTCTAATATTAGCCTTTTTAAAAAATTTGAATTTTCACCTCAAAATTTATCGATTTCCAAAGGGAAGACTTATGGAAAAACGCCATTTTCACATAAAAATTTAAAATTTTTCCAATCGGCTAATATTTGAAAATACATGTTGGAAATGGCTAAAACGTCAAGTTTCATCTTGGTATCACACGTAGATAATGGTCAAATGATTTAAAAATTTATTTTAGTCGATATTGTTTTAGCGTCTTAAGATATATTTTTAATTTCATTTGCCTATTATTTGAAGGGCTTAACATGGTGAAACTTCATTTGTTAACCATTCCCAACATACACGTCAAATATTAGCCTATTGAAAAACTTTCAATTTTCACCTCAAAATTTGCCGATTTCAAAAGTAACACCTATTGAAATGATGCGTTTTGACATAAAAATTTGAAAATTTTCCAATTGGCTAATATTTTACATGCGTGTTGGAAATGGCTAAAAGTTGAGTTTAATCATGGTAACCCTTGTAAATAATGGTCAATGGGATTTAAAAATCAATTTTACTAGATATTGTTTTAGTGTGATACGAAATATTTTTAACTTCATTTGCGTATTATTTGAAGGGTTTAACATGGTGAAACCATCAACTTTTAGCCAATCCCAACATAAACGTCTAATATTAGCCTTTTTAAAATTTGAATTTTCACCTCAAAATTTATCGATTTCCAAACGGAAGACTTACGGAAAAAAGCCATTTTCACAGAAAAATTTAAAATCTTTCCAATCGGCTAATATTTGAAAAGCATGTTGGAAATGGCTAAAACGTCAAGTTTCATCTTGGTATCACACGTAGTTAATGGTCAAATGGATTTAAAAATTTATTTTAGTCGTTATTGTTTTAGCGTCTTAAGAAATATTTTTAATTTCATTTGCCTATTATTTCAAGGGCTTAACATGGTGAAACTTCATTTGTTAACCATTCCCAACATACAAGTCAAATATTAGCCTTTTGAAAAACTTTCAATTTTCACCTCAAAATTTGCCGATTTCAAAAGTAACACCTATTGAAATGATGCGTTTTGACATAAAAATTTGAAAATTTTCCAATTGGCTAATATTTTACATGCGTGTTGGAAATGGCTAAAAGTTGAGTTTAATCATGGTAACCCTTGTAAATAATGGTCAATGGGATTTATAAATCAATTTTACTAGATATTGTTTTAGTGTGATACGAAATATTTTTAAATTCATTTGCGTCTTATTTGAAGGGTTTAACATGGTGAAACCTCAACTTTTAGCCATTCCCAACATAAACGTCTAATATTAGCCTTTTTAAAAAATTTGAATTTTCACCTCAAAATTTATCGATTTCCAAAGGGAAGACTTATGGAAAAACGCCATTTTCACATAAAAATTTAAAATTTTTCCAATCGGCTAATATTTGAAATACATGTTGGAAATGGCTAAAACGTCAAGTTTCATCTTGGTATCACACGTAGATAATGGTCAAATGATTTAAAAATTTATTTTAGTCGATATTGTTTTAGCGTCTTAAGATATATTTTTAATTTCATTTGCCTATTATTTGAAGGGCTTAACATGGTGAAACTTCATTTGTTAACCATTCCCAACATACACGTCAAATATTAGCCTATTGAAAAACTTTCAATTTTCACCTCAAAATTTGCCGATTTCAAAAGTAACACCGATTGAAATGATGCGTTTTGACATAAAAATTTGAAAATTTTCCAATTGGCTAATATTTTACATGCGTGTTGGAAATGGCTAAAAGTTGAGTTTAATCATGGTAACCCCTGTAAATAATGGTCAATGGGATTTATAAATCAATTTTACTAGATATTGTTTTAGTGTGTTACGAAATATTTTAAATTCATTTGCGTCTTATTTGAAGGGTTTAACATGGTGAAACCTCAACTTTTAGCCATTCCCAACATAAACGTCTAATATTAGCCTTTTTAAAAAATTTGAATTTTCACCTCAAAATTTATCGATTTCCAAAGGGAAGACTTATGGAAAAACGCCATTTTCACATAAAAATTTAAAATTTTTCCAATCGGCTAATATTTGAAATACATGTTGGAAATGGCTAAAACGTCAAGTTTCATCTTGGTATCACACGTAGATAATGGTCAAATGATTTAAAAATTTATTTTAGTCGATATTGTTTTAGCGTCTTAAGATATATTTTTAATTTCATTTGCCTATTATTTGAAGGGCTTAACATGGTGAAACTTCATTTGTTAACCATTCCCAACATACACGTCAAATATTAGCCTATTGAAAAACTTTCAATTTTCACCTCAAAATTTGCCGATTTCAAAAGTAACACCTATTGAAATGATGCGTTTTGACATAAAAATTTGAAAATTTTCCAATTGGCTAATATTTTACATGCGTGTTGGAAATGGCTAAAAGTTGAGTTTAATCATGGTAACCCTTGTAAATAATGGTCAATGGGATTTAAAAATCAATTTTACTAGATATTGTTTTAGTGTGATACGAAATATTTTTAACTTCATTTGCGTATTATTTGAAGGGTTTAACATGGTGAAACCTCAACTTTTAGCCAATCCCAACATAAACGTCTAATATTAGCCTTTTTAAAATTTGAATTTTCACCTCAAAATTTATCGATTTCCAAACGGAAGACTTATGGAAAAAAGCCATTTTCACAGAAAAATTTAAAATTTTTCCAATCGGCTAATATTTGAAAAGCATGTTGGAAATGGCTAAAACGTCAAGTTTCATCTTGGTATCACACGTAGTTAATGGTCAAATGGATTTAAAAATTTATTTTAGTCGTTATTGTTTTAGCGTCTTAAGAAATATTTTTAATTTCATTTGCCTATTATTTCAAGGGCTTAACATGGTGAAACTTCATTTGTTAACCATTCCCAACATACAACGTCAAATATTAGCCTTTTGAAAAACTTTCAATTTTCACCTCAAAATTTGCCGATTTCAAAAGTAACACCTATTGAAATGATGCGTTTTGACATAAAAATTTGAAAATTTTCCAATTGGCTAATATTTTACATGCGTGTTGGAAATGGCTAAAAGTTGAGTTTAATCATGGTAACCCTTGTAAATAATGGTCAATGGGATTTATAAATCAATTTTACTAGATATTGTTTTAGTGTGTTACGAAATATTTTTAAATTCATTTGCGTCTTATTTGAAGGGTTTAACATGGTGAAACCTCAACTTTTAGCCATTCCCAACATAAACGTCTAATATTAGCCTTTTTAAAAAATTTGAATTTTCACCTCAAAATTTATCGATTTCCAAAGGGAAGACTTATGGAAAAACGCCATTTTCACATAAAAATTTAAAATTTTTCCAATCGGCTAATATTTGAAATACATGTTGGAAATGGCTAAAACGTCAAGTTTCATCTTGGTATCACACGTAGATAATGGTCAAATGATTTAAAAATTTATTTTAGTCGATATTGTTTTAGCGTCTTAAGATATATTTTTAATTTCATTTGCCTATTATTTGAAGGGCTTAACATGGTGAAACTTCATTTGTTAACCATTCCCAACATACACGTCAAATATTAGCCTATTGAAAAACTTTCAATTTTCACCTCAAAATTTGCCGATTTCAAAAGTAACACCTATTGAAATGATGCGTTTTGACATAAAAATTTGAAAATTTTCCAATTGGCTAATATTTTACATGCGTGTTGGAAATGGCTAAAAGTTGAGTTTAATCATGGTAACCCTTGTAAATAATGGTCAATGGGATTTATAAATCAATTTTACTAGATATTGTTTTAGTGTGATACGAAATATTTTTAACTTCATTTGCGTATTATTTGAAGGGTTTAACATGGTGAAACCTCAACTTTTAGCCATTCCCAACATAAACGTCTAATATTAGCCTTTTTAAAAAATTTGAATTTTCACCTCAAAATTTATCGATTTCCAAAGGGAAGACTTATGGAAAAACGCCATTTTCACATAAAAATTTAAAATTTTTCCAATCGGCTAATATTTGAAATACATGTTGGAAATGGCTAAAACGTCAAGTTTCATCTTGGTATCAGACGTAGTTAATGGTCAAATGGATTTAAAAATTTATTTTAGTCGATATTGTTTTAGCGTCTTAAGAAATATTTTTAATTTCATTTGCCTATTATTTCAAGGGCTTAACATGGTGAAACTTCATTTGTTAACCATTCCCAACATACACGTCAAATATTAGCCTTTTGAAAAACTTTCAATTTTCACCTCAAAATTTGCCGATTTCAAAAGTAACACCTATTGAAATGATGCGTTTTGACATAAAAATTTGAAAATTTTCCAATTGGCTAATATTTTACATGCGTGTTGGAAATGGCTAAAAGTTGAGTTTAATCATGGTAACCCTTGTAAATAATGGTCAATGGGATTTAAAAATCAATTTTACTAGATATTGTTTTAGTGTGATACGAAATATTTTTAACTTCATTTGCGTATTATTTGAAGGGTTTAACATGGTGAAACCTCAACTTTTAGCCAATCCCAACATAAACGTCTAATATTAGCCTTTTTAAAAAATTTGAATTTTCACCTCAAAATTTATCGATTTCCAAACGGAAGACTTATGGAAAAAGCCATTTTCACAGAAAAATTTAAAATCTTTCCAATCGGCTAATATTTGAAAAGCATGTTGGAAATGGCTAAAACGTCAAGTTTCATCTTGGTATCACACGTAGTTAATGGTCAAATGGATTTAAAAATTTATTTTAGTCGATATTGTTTTAGCGTCTTAAGAAATATTTTTAATTTCATTTGCCTATTATTTCAAGGGCTTAACATGGTGAAACTTCATTTGTTAACCATTCCCAACATACAAGTCAAATATTAGCCTTTTGAAAAACTTTCAATTTTCACCTCAAAATTTGCCGATTTCAAAAGTAACACCTATTGAAATGATGCGTTTTGACATAAAAATTTGAAAATTTTCCAATTGGCTAATATTTTACATGCGTGTTGGAAATGGCTAAAAGTTGAGTTTAATCATGGTAACCCTTGTAAATAATGGTCAATGGGATTTAAAAATCAATTTTACTAGATATTGTTTTAGTGTGTTACGAAATATTTTTAACTTCATTTGCGTATTATTTGAAGGGTTTAACATGGTGAAACCTCAACTTTTAGCCAATCCCAACATAAACGTCTAATATTAGCCTTTTTAAAAAATTTGAATTTTCACCTCAAAATTTATCGATTTCCAAAGGGAAGATTTATGGGAAAAAGCCATTTTCACATAAAAATTTAAAATTTTTCCAATCGGCTAATATTTGAAATGCATGTTGGAAATGGCTAAAACGTCAAGTTTCATCTTGGTATCACACGTAGATAATGGTCAAATGGATTTAAAAATTTATTTTAGTCGATATTGTTTTAGCGTCTTAAGATATATTTTTAATTTCATTTGCCTATTATTTGAAGGGCTTAACATGGTGAAACTTCATTTGTTAACCATTCCCAACATACACGTCAAATATTAGCCTTTTGAAAAACTTTCAATTTTCACCTCAAAATTTGCCGATTTCAAAAGTAACACCGATTGAAATGATGCGTTTTGACATAAAAATTTGAAAATTTTCCAATTGGCTAATATTTTACATGCGTGTTGGAAATGGCTAAAAGTTGAGTTTAATCATGGTAACCCCTGTAAATAATGGTCAGTGGGATTTATAAATCAATTTTACTAGATATTGTTTTAGTGTGTTACGAAATATTTTTAAATTCATTTGCGTCTTATTTGAAGGGTTTAACATGGTGAAACCTCAACTTTTAGCCATTCCCAACATAAACGTCTAATATTAGCCTTTTTAAAAAATTTGAATTTTCACCTCAAAATTTATCGATTTCCAAAGGGAAGACTTATGGAAAAACGCCATTTTCACATAAAAATTTAAAATTTTTCCAATCGGCTAATATTTGAAAATACATGTTGGAAATGGCTAAAACGTCAAGTTTCATCTTGGTATCACACGTAGATAATGGTCAAATGATTTAAAAATTTATTTTAGTCGATATTGTTTTAGCGTCTTAAGAAATATTTTTAATTTCATTTGCCTATTATTTCAAGGGCTTAACATGGTGAAACTTCATTTGTTAACCATTCCCAACATACAAGTCAAATATTAGCCTTTTGAAAAACTTTCAATTTTCACCTCAAAATTTGCCGATTTCAAAAGTAACACCTATTGAAATGATGCGTTTTGACATAAAAATTTGAAAATTTTCCAATTGGCTAATATTT
This sequence comes from Linum usitatissimum, assembly GCA_030674075.2. Classification (NCBI taxonomy): domain Eukaryota; kingdom Viridiplantae; phylum Streptophyta; class Magnoliopsida; order Malpighiales; family Linaceae; genus Linum; species Linum usitatissimum. The sequence continues at coordinate 80,705 of JAUJYP020000616.1, forward strand.
TACATGCGTGTTGGAAATGGCTAAAAGTTGAGTTTCATCATGGTAACCCGTGTAAATAATGGTCAATGGGATTTAAAAATCAATTTTACTAGATATTGTTTTAGTGTGATACGAAATATTTTTAACTTCATTTGCGTATTATTTGAAGGGTTTAACATGGTGAAACCTCAACTTTTAGCCAATCCCAACATAAACGTCTAATATTAGCCTTTTTAAAATTTGAATTTTCACCTCAAAATTTATCGATTTCCAAACGGAAGACTTATGGAAAAAAGCCATTTTCACAGAAAAATTTAAAATTTTTCCAATCGGCTAATATTTGAAAAGCATGTTGGAAATGGCTAAAACGTCAAGTTTCATCTTGGTATCACACGTAGTTAATGGTCAAATGGATTTAAAAATTTATTTTAGTCGATATTGTTTTAGCGTCTTAAGAAATATTTTTAATTTCATTTGCCTATTATTTGAAGGGCTTAACATGGTGAAACTTCATTTGTTAACCATTCCCAACATACACGTCAAATATTAGCCTTTTGAAAAACTTTCAATTTTCACCTCAAAATTTGCCGATTTCAAAAGTAACACCTATTGAAATGATGCGTTTTGACATAAAAATTTGAAAATTTTCCAATTGGCTAATATTTTACATGCGTGTTGGAAATGGCTAAAAGTTGAGTTTAATCATGGTAACCCCTGTAAATAATGGTCAATGGGATTTATAAATCAATTTTACTAGATATTGTTTTAGTGTGTTACGAAATATTTTTAACTTCATTTGCGTCTTATTTGAAGGGTTTAACATGGTGAAACCTCAACTTTTAGCCATTCCCAACATAAACGTCTAATATTAGCCTTTTTAAAAAATTTGAATTTTCACCTCAAAATTTATCGATTTCCAAACGGAAGACTTATGGAAAAACGCCATTTTCACATAAAAATTTAAAATTTTTCCAATCGGCTAATATTTGAAAAGCATGTTGGAAATGGCTAAAACGTCAAGTTTCATCTTGGTATCACACGTAGATAATGGTCAAATGATTTAAAAATTTATTTTAGTCGATATTGTTTTGACGTCTTAAGAAATATTTTTAATTTCATTTGCCTATTATTTCAAGGGCTTAACATGGTGAAACTTCATTTGTTAACCATTCCCAACATACAAGTCAAATATTAGCCTTTTGAAAAACTTTCAATTTTCACCTCAAAATTTGCCGATTTCAAAAGTAACACCTATTGAAATGATGCGTTTTGACATAAAAATTTGAAAATTTTCCAATTGGCTAATATTTTACATGCGTGTTGGAAATGGCTAAAAGTTGAGTTTCATCATGGTAACCCTGTAAATAATGGTCAATGGGATTTAAAAATCAATTTTACTAGATATTGTTTTAGTGTGATACGAAATATTTTTAACTTCATTTGCGTATTATTTGAAGGGTTTAACATGGTGAAACCTCAACTTTTAGCCAATCCCAACATAAACGTCTAATATTAGCCTTTTTAAAAAATTTGAATTTTCACCTCAAAATTTATCGATTTCCAAACGGAAGACTTACGGAAAAAGCCATTTTCACAGAAAAATTTAAAATCTTTCCAATCGGCTAATATTTGAAAAGCATGTTGGAAATGGCTAAAACGTCAAGTTTCATCTTGGTATCACACGTAGTTAATGGTCAAATGGATTTAAAAATTTATTTTAGTCGATATTGTTTTAGCGTCTTAAGAAATATTTTTAATTTCATTTGCCTATTATTTCAAGGGCTTAACATGGTGAAACTTCATTTGTTAACCATTCCCAACATACACGTCAAATATTAGCCTTTTGAAAAACTTTCAATTTTCACCTCAAAATTTGCCGATTTCAAAAGTAACACCTATTGAAATGATGCGTTTTGACATAAAAATTTGAAAATTTTCCAATTGGCTAATATTTTACATGCGTGTTGGAAATGGCTAAAAGTTGAGTTTAATCATGGTAACCCTTGTAAATAATGGTCAATGGGATTTAAAAATCAATTTTACTAGATATTGTTTTAGTGTGTTACGAAATATTTTTAACTTCATTTGCGTATTATTTGAAGGGTTTAACATGGTGAAACCTCAACTTTTAGCCAATCCCAACATAAACGTCTAATATTAGCCTTTTTAAAAAATTTGAATTTTCACCTCAAAATTTATCGATTTCCAAAGGGAAGACTTATGGAAAAACGCCATTTTCACATAAAAATTTAAAATTTTTCCAATCGGCTAATATTTGAAAAGCATGTTGGAAATGGCTAAAACGTCAAGTTTCATCTTGGTATCACACGTAGATAATGGTCAAATGGATTTAAAAATTTATTTTAGTCGATATTGTTTTGACGTCTTAAGAAATATTTTTAATTTCATTTGCCTATTATTTCAAGGGCTTAACATGGTGAAACTTCATTTGTTAACCATTCCCAACATACAAGTCAAATATTAGCCTTTTGAAAAACTTTCAATTTTCACCTCAAAATTTGCCGATTTCAAAAGTAACACCTATTGAAATGATGCGTTTTGACATAAAAATTTGAAAATTTTCCAATTGGCTAATATTTTACATGCGTGTTGGAAATGGCTAAAAGTTGAGTTTCATCATGGTAACCCCTGTAAATAATGGTCAATGGGATTTAAAAATCAATTTTACTAGATATTGTTTTAGTGTGATACGAAATATTTTTAACTTCATTTGCGTATTATTTGAAGGGTTTAACATGGTGAAACCTCAACTTTTAGCCAATCCCAACATAAACGTCTAATATTAGCCTTTTTAAAAAATTTGAATTTTCACCTCAAAATTTATCGATTTCCAAACGGAAGACTTATGGAAAAAAGCCATTTTCACAGAAAAATTTAAAATTTTTCCAATCGGCTAATATTTGAAAAGCATGTTGGAAATGGCTAAAACGTCAAGTTTCATCTTGGTATCACACGTAGATAATGGTCAAATGGATTTAAAAATTTATTTTAGTCGATATTGTTTTAGCGTCTTAAGATATATTTTTAATTTCATTTGCCTATTATTTGAAGGGCTTAACATGGTGAAACTTCATTTGTTAACCATTCCCAACATACACGTCAAATATTAGCCTTTTGAAAAACTTTCAATTTTCACCTCAAAATTTGCCGATTTCAAAAGTAACACCTATTGAAATGATGCGTTTTGACATAAAAATTTGAAAATTTTCCAATTGGCTAATATTTTACATGCGTGTTGGAAATGGCTAAAAGTTGAGTTTCATCATGGTAACCCGTGTAAATAATGGTCAATGGGATTTAAAAATCAATTTTACTAGATATTGTTTTAGTGTGATACGAAATATTTTTAACTTCATTTGCGTATTATTTGAAGGGTTTAACATGGTGAAACCTCAACTTTTAGCCAATCCCAACATAAACGTCTAATATTAGCCTTTTTAAAAAATTTGAATTTTCACCTCAAAATTTATCGATTTCCAAACGGAAGACTTATGGAAAAAGCCATTTTCACAGAAAAATTTAAAATTTTTCCAATCGGCTAATATTTGAAAAGCATGTTGGAAATGGCTAAAACGTCAAGTTTCATCTTGGTATCACACGTAGATAATGGTCAAATGGATTTAAAAATTTATTTTAGTCGATATTGTTTTAGCGTCTTAAGAAATATTTTTAATTTCATTTGCCTATTATTTGAAGGGCTTAACATGGTGAAACTTCATTTGTTAACCATTCCCAACATACAAGTCAAATATTAGCCTTTTGAAAAACTTTCAATTTTCACCTCAAAATTTGCCGATTTCAAAAGTAACACCTATTGAAATGATGCGTTTTGACATAAAAATTTGAAAATTTTCCAATTGGCTAATATTTTACATGCGTGTTGGAAATGGCTAAAAGTTGAGTTTCATCATGGTAACCCCGTAAATAATGGTCAATGGGATTTAAAAATCAATTTTACTAGATATTGTTTTAGTGTGATACGAAATATTTTTAACTTCATTTGCGTATTATTTGAAGGGTTTAACATGGTGAAACCTCAACTTTTAGCCAATCCCAACATAAACGTCTAATATTAGCCTTTTTAAAAAATTTGAATTTTCACCTCAAAATTTATCGATTTCCAAACGGAAGACTTATGGAAAAAACCCAATTTCACATAAAAATTTAAATTTTTTCCAATCGGCTAATATTTGAAATGCATGTTGGAAATGGCTAAAACGTCAAGTTTCATCTTGGTATCACACGTAGATAATGGTCAAATGATTTAAAAATTTATTTTAGTCGATATTGTTTTGACGTCTTAAGAAATATTTTTAATTTCATTTGCCTATTATTTCAAGGGCTTAACATGGTGAAACTTCATTTGTTAACCATTCCCAACATACAAGTCAAATATTAGCCTTTTGAAAAACTTTCAATTTTCACCTCAAAATTTGCCGATTTCAAAAGTAACACCTATTGAAATGATGCGTTTTGACATAAAAATTTGAAAATTTTCCAATTGGCTAATATTTTACATGCGTGTTGGAAATGGCTAAAAGTTGAGTTTCATCATGGTAACCCCTGTAAATAATGGTCAATGGGATTTAAAAATCAATTTTACTAGATATTGTTTTAGTGTGATACGAAATATTTTTAACTTCATTTGCGTATTATTTGAAGGGTTTAACATGGTGAAACCTCAACTTTTAGCCAATCCCAACATAAACGTCTAATATTAGCCTTTTTAAAAAATTTGAATTTTCACCTCAAAATTTATCGATTTCCAAACGGAAGACTTATGGAAAAAAGCCATTTTCACATAAAAATTTAAATTTTTTCCAATCGGCTAATATTTGAAATGCATGTTGGAAATGGCTAAAACGTCAAGTTTCATCTTGGTATCACACGTAGATAATGGTCAAATGATTTAAAAATTTATTTTAGTCGATATTGTTTTGACGTCTTAAGAAATATTTTTAATTTCATTTGCCTATTATTTCAAGGGCTTAACATGGTGAAACTTCATTTGTTAACCATTCCCAACATACAAGTCAAATATTAGCCTTTTGAAAAACTTTCAATTTTCACCTCAAAATTTGCCGATTTCAAAAGTAACACCTATTGAAATGATGCGTTTTGACATAAAAATTTGAAAATTTTCCAATTGGCTAATATTTTACATGCGTGTTGGAAATGGCTAAAAGTTGAGTTTCATCATGGTAACCCCTGTAAATAATGGTCAATGGGATTTAAAAATCAATTTTACTAGATATTGTTTTAGTGTGATACGAAATATTTTTAACTTCATTTGCGTATTATTTGAAGGGTTTAACATGGTGAAACCTCAACTTTTAGCCAATCCCAACATAAACGTCTAATATTAGCCTTTTTAAAAAATTTGAATTTTCACCTCAAAATTTATCGATTTCCAAACGGAAGACTTATGGAAAAAAGCCATTTTCACATAAAAATTTAAATTTTTTCCAATCGGCTAATATTTGAAAAGCATATTGGAAATGGCTAAAACGTCAAGTTTCATCTTGGTATCACACGTAGATAATGGTCAAATGGATTTAAAAATTTATTTTAGTCGATATTGTTTTAGACGTCTTAAGAAATATTTTTAATTTCATTTGCCTATTATTTCAAGGGCTTAACATGGTGAAACTTCATTTGTTAACCATTCCCAACATACAAGTCAAATATTAGCCTTTTGAAAAACTTTCAATTTTCACCTCAAAATTTGCCGATTTCAAAAGTAACACCTATTGAAATGATGCGTTTTGACATAAAAATTTGAAAATTTTCCAATTGGCTAATATTTTACATGCGTGTTGGAAATGGCTAAAAGTTGAGTTTCATCATGGTAACCCCCGTAAATAATGGTCAATGGGATTTAAAAATCAATTTTACTAGATATTGTTTTAGTGTGATACGAAATATTTTTAACTTCATTTGCGTATTATTTGAAGGGTTTAACATGGTGAAACCTCAACTTTTAGCCAATCCCAACATAAACGTCTAATATTAGCCTTTTTAAAAAATTTGAATTTTCACCTCAAAATTTATCGATTTCCAAACGGAAGACTTATGGAAAAAACCATTTTCACATAAAAATTTAAATTTTTTCCAATCGGCTAATATTTGAAATGCATGTTGGAAATGGCTAAAACGTCAAGTTTCATCTTGGTATCACACGTAGATAATGGTCAAATGATTTAAAAATTTATTTTAGTCGATATTGTTTTGACGTCTTAAGAAATATTTTTAATTTCATTTGCCTATTATTTCAAGGGCTTAACATGGTGAAACTTCATTTGTTAACCATTCCCAACATACAAGTCAAATATTAGCCTTTTGAAAAACTTTCAATTTTCACCTCAAAATTTGCCGATTTCAAAAGTAACACCTATTGAAATGATGCGTTTTGACATAAAAATTTGAAAATTTTCCAATTGGCTAATATTTTACATGCGTGTTGGAAATGGCTAAAAGTTGAGTTTCATCATGGTAACCCCTGTAAATAATGGTCAATGGGATTTAAAAATCAATTTTACTAGATATTGTTTTAGTGTGATACGAAATATTTTTAACTTCATTTGCGTATTATTTGAAGGGTTTAACATGGTGAAACCTCAACTTTTAGCCAATCCCAACATAAACGTCTAATATTAGCCTTTTTAAAAAATTTGAATTTTCACCTCAAAATTTATCGATTTCCAAACGGAAGACTTATGGAAAAAACCCAGTTTCACATAAAAATTTAAATTTTTTCCAATCGGCTAATATTTGAAATGCATGTTGGAAATGGCTAAAACGTCAAGTTTCATCTTGGTATCACACGTAGATAATGGTCAAATGGATTTAAAAATTTATTTTAGTCGATATTGTTTTGACGTCTTAAGAAATATTTTTAATTTCATTTGCCTATTATTTCAAGGGCTTAACATGGTGAAACTTCATTTGTTAACCATTCCCAACATACAAGTCAAATATTAGCCTTTTGAAAAACTTTCAATTTTCACCTCAAAATTTGCCGATTTCAAAAGTAACACCTATTGAAATGATGCGTTTTGACATAAAAATTTGAAAATTTTCCAATTGGCTAATATTTTACATGCGTGTTGGAAATGGCTAAAAGTTGAGTTTCATCATGGTAACCCCCGTAAATAATGGTCAATGGGATTTAAAAATCAATTTTACTAGATATTGTTTTAGTGTGATACGAAATATTTTTAACTTCATTTGCGTATTATTTGAAGGGTTTAACATGGTGAAACCTCAACTTTTAGCCAATCCCAACATAAACGTCTAATATTAGCCTTTTTAAAAAATTTGAATTTTCACCTCAAAATTTATCGATTTCCAAACGGAAGACTTATGGAAAAAACCCAGTTTCACATAAAAATTTAAATTTTTTCCAATCGGCTAATATTTGAAATGCATGTTGGAAATGGCTAAAACGTCAAGTTTCATCTTGGTATCACACGTAGATAATGGTCAAATGATTTAAAAATTTATTTTAGTCGATATTGTTTTGACGTCTTAAGAAATATTTTTAATTTCATTTGCCTATTATTTCAAGGGCTTAACATGGTGAAACTTCATTTGTTAACCATTCCCAACATACAAGTCAAATATTAGCCTTTTGAAAAACTTTCAATTTTCACCTCAAAATTTGCCGATTTCAAAAGTAACACCTATTGAAATGATGCGTTTTGACATAAAAATTTGAAAATTTTCCAATTGGCTAATATTTTACATGCGTGTTGGAAATGGCTAAAAGTTGAGTTTCATCATGGTAACCCCTGTAAATAATGGTCAATGGGATTTAAAAATCAATTTTACTAGATATTGTTTTAGTGTGATACGAAATATTTTTAACTTCATTTGCGTATTATTTGAAGGGTTTAACATGGTGAAACCTCAACTTTTAGCCAATCCCAACATAAACGTCTAATATTAGCCTTTTTAAAAAATTTGAATTTTCACCTCAAAATTTATCGATTTCCAAACGGAAGACTTATGGAAAAAACCCAGTTTCACATAAAAATTTAAATTTTTTCCAATCGGCTAATATTTGAAATGCATGTTGGAAATGGCTAAAACGTCAAGTTTCATCTTGGTATCACACGTAGATAATGGTCAAATGATTTAAAAATTTATTTTAGTCGATATTGTTTTGACGTCTTAAGAAATATTTTTAATTTCATTTGCCTATTATTTCAAGGGCTTAACATGGTGAAACTTCATTTGTTAACCATTCCCAACATACAAGTCAAATATTAGCCTTTTGAAAAACTTTCAATTTTCACCTCAAAATTTGCCGATTTCAAAAGTAACACCTATTGAAATGATGCGTTTTGACATAAAAATTTGAAAATTTTCCAATTGGCTAATATTTTACATGCGTGTTGGAAATGGCTAAAAGTTGAGTTTCATCATGGTAACCCCCGTAAATAATGGTCAATGGGATTTAAAAATCAATTTTACTAGATATTGTTTTAGTGTGATACGAAATATTTTTAACTTCATTTGCGTATTATTTGAAGGGTTTAACATGGTGAAACCTCAACTTTTAGCCAATCCCAACATAAACGTCTAATATTAGCCTTTTTAAAAAATTTGAATTTTCACCTCAAAATTTATCGATTTCCAAACGGAAGACTTATGGAAAAAACCCATTTTCACATAAAAATTTAAATTTTTTCCAATCGGCTAATATTTGAAATGCATGTTGGAAATGGCTAAAACGTCAAGTTTCATCTTGGTATCACACGTAGATAATGGTCAAATGATTTAAAAATTTATTTTAGTCGATATTGTTTTGACGTCTTAAGAAATATTTTTAATTTCATTTGCCTATTATTTCAAGGGCTTAACATGGTGAAACTTCATTTGTTAACCATTCCCAACATACAAGTCAAATATTAGCCTTTTGAAAAACTTTCAATTTTCACCTCAAAATTTGCCGATTTCAAAAGTAACACCTATTGAAATGATGCGTTTTGACATAAAAATTTGAAAATTTTCCAATTGGCTAATATTTTACATGCGTGTTGGAAATGGCTAAAAGTTGAGTTTCATCATGGTAACCCCTGTAAATAATGGTCAATGGGATTTAAAAATCAATTTTACTAGATATTGTTTTAGTGTGATACGAAATATTTTTAACTTCATTTGCGTATTATTTGAAGGGTTTAACATGGTGAAACCTCAACTTTTAGCCAATCCCAACATAAACGTCTAATATTAGCCTTTTTAAAAAATTTGAATTTTCACCTCAAAATTTATCGATTTCCAAACGGAAGACTTATGGAAAAAACCCATTTTCACATAAAAATTTAAATTTTTTCCAATCGGCTAATATTTGAAATGCATGTTGGAAATGGCTAAAACGTCAAGTTTCATCTTGGTATCACACGTAGATAATGGTCAAATGATTTAAAAATTTATTTTAGTCGATATTGTTTTGACGTCTTAAGAAATATTTTTAATTTCATTTGCCTATTATTTCAAGGGCTTAACATGGTGAAACTTCATTTGTTAACCATTCCCAACATACAAGTCAAATATTAGCCTTTTGAAAAACTTTCAATTTTCACCTCAAAATTTGCCGATTTCAAAAGTAACACCTATTGAAATGATGCGTTTTGACATAAAAATTTGAAAATTTTCCAATTGGCTAATATTTTACATGCGTGTTGGAAATGGCTAAAAGTTGAGTTTCATCATGGTAACCCCCGTAAATAATGGTCAATGGGATTTAAAAATCAATTTTACTAGATATTGTTTTAGTGTGATACGAAATATTTTTAACTTCATTTGCGTATTATTTGAAGGGTTTAACATGGTGAAACCTCAACTTTTAGCCAATCCCAACATAAACGTCTAATATTAGCCTTTTTAAAAAATTTGAATTTTCACCTCAAAATTTATCGATTTCCAAACGGAAGACTTATGGAAAAAACCCAGTTTCACATAAAAATTTAAATTTTTTCCAATCGGCTAATATTTGAAATGCATGTTGGAAATGGCTAAAACGTCAAGTTTCATCTTGGTATCACACGTAGATAATGGTCAAATGATTTAAAAATTTATTTTAGTCGATATTGTTTTGACGTCTTAAGAAATATTTTTAATTTCATTTGCCTATTATTTCAAGGGCTTAACATGGTGAAACTTCATTTGTTAACCATTCCCAACATACAAGTCAAATATTAGCCTTTTGAAAAACTTTCAATTTTCACCTCAAAATTTGCCGATTTCAAAAGTAACACCTATTGAAATGATGCGTTTTGACATAAAAATTTGAAAATTTTCCAATTGGCTAATATTTTACATGCGTGTTGGAAATGGCTAAAAGTTGAGTTTCATCATGGTAACCCCCGTAAATAATGGTCAATGGGATTTAAAAATCAATTTTACTAGATATTGTTTTAGTGTGATACGAAATATTTTTAACTTCATTTGCGTATTATTTGAAGGGTTTAACATGGTGAAACCTCAACTTTTAGCCAATCCCAACATAAACGTCTAATATTAGCCTTTTTAAAAAATTTGAATTTTCACCTCAAAATTTATCGATTTCCAAACGGAAGACTTATGGAAAAAACCCCATTTTCACATAAAAATTTAAATTTTTTCCAATCGGCTAATATTTGAAATGCATGTTGGAAATGGCTAAAACGTCAAGTTTCATCTTGGTATCACACGTAGATAATGGTCAAATGATTTAAAAATTTATTTTAGTCGATATTGTTTTGACGTCTTAAGAAATATTTTTAATTTCATTTGCCTATTATTTCAAGGGCTTAACATGGTGAAACTTCATTTGTTAACCATTCCCAACATACAAGTCAAATATTAGCCTTTTGAAAAACTTTCAATTTTCACCTCAAAATTTGCCGATTTCAAAAGTAACACCTATTGAAATGATGCGTTTTGACATAAAAATTTGAAAATTTTCCAATTGGCTAATATTTTACATGCGTGTTGGAAATGGCTAAAAGTTGAGTTTCATCATGGTAACCCCTGTAAATAATGGTCAATGGGATTTAAAAATCAATTTTACTAGATATTGTTTTAGTGTGATACGAAATATTTTTAACTTCATTTGCGTATTATTTGAAGGGTTTAACATGGTGAAACCTCAACTTTTAGCCAATCCCAACATAAACGTCTAATATTAGCCTTTTTAAAAAATTTGAATTTTCACCTCAAAATTTATCGATTTCCAAACGGAAGACTTATGGAAAAAACCCATTTTCACATAAAAATTTAAATTTTTTCCAATCGGCTAATATTTGAAATGCATGTTGGAAATGGCTAAAACGTCAAGTTTCATCTTGGTATCACACGTAGATAATGGTCAAATGATTTAAAAATTTATTTTAGTCGATATTGTTTTGACGTCTTAAGAAATATTTTTAATTTCATTTGCCTATTATTTCAAGGGCTTAACATGGTGAAACTTCATTTGTTAACCATTCCCAACATACAAGTCAAATATTAGCCTTTTGAAAAACTTTCAATTTTCACCTCAAAATTTGCCGATTTCAAAAGTAACACCTATTGAAATGATGCGTTTTGACATAAAAATTTGAAAATTTTCCAATTGGCTAATATTTTACATGCGTGTTGGAAATGGCTAAAAGTTGAGTTTCATCATGGTAACCCCGTAAATAATGGTCAATGGGATTTAAAAATCAATTTTACTAGATATTGTTTTAGTGTGATACGAAATATTTTTAACTTCATTTGCGTATTATTTGAAGGGTTTAACATGGTGAAACCTCAACTTTTAGCCAATCCCAACATAAACGTCTAATATTAGCCTTTTTAAAAAATTTGAATTTTCACCTCAAAATTTATCGATTTCCAAACGGAAGACTTATGGAAAAAACCCAGTTTCACATAAAAATTTAAATTTTTTCCAATCGGCTAATATTTGAAATGCATGTTGGAAATGGCTAAAACGTCAAGTTTCATCTTGGTATCACACGTAGATAATGGTCAAATGATTTAAAAATTTATTTTAGTCGATATTGTTTTGACGTCTTAAGAAATATTTTTAATTTCATTTGCCTATTATTTCAAGGGCTTAACATGGTGAAACTTCATTTGTTAACCATTCCCAACATACAAGTCAAATATTAGCCTTTTGAAAAACTTTCAATTTTCACCTCAAAATTTGCCGATTTCAAAAGTAACACCTATTGAAATGATGCGTTTTGACATAAAAATTTGAAAATTTTCCAATTGGCTAATATTTTACATGCGTGTTGGAAATGGCTAAAAGTTGAGTTTCATCATGGTAACCCCCGTAAATAATGGTCAATGGGATTTAAAAATCAATTTTACTAGATATTGTTTTAGTGTGATACGAAATATTTTTAACTTCATTTGCGTATTATTTGAAGGGTTTAACATGGTGAAACCTCAACTTTTAGCCAATCCCAACATAAACGTCTAATATTAGCCTTTTTAAAAAATTTGAATTTTCACCTCAAAATTTATCGATTTCCAAACGGAAGACTTATGGAAAAAACCAGTTTCACATAAAAATTTAAATTTTTTCCAATCGGCTAATATTTGAAATGCATGTTGGAAATGGCTAAAACGTCAAGTTTCATCTTGGTATCACACGTAGATAATGGTCAAATGATTTAAAAATTTATTTTAGTCGATATTGTTTTGACGTCTTAAGAAATATTTTTAATTTCATTTGCCTATTATTTCAAGGGCTTAACATGGTGAAACTTCATTTGTTAACCATTCCCAACATACAAGTCAAATATTAGCCTTTTGAAAAACTTTCAATTTTCACCTCAAAATTTGCCGATTTCAAAAGTAACACCTATTGAAATGATGCGTTTTGACATAAAAATTTGAAAATTTTCCAATTGGCTAATATTTTACATGCGTGTTGGAAATGGCTAAAAGTTGAGTTTCATCATGGTAACCCCGTAAATAATGGTCAATGGGATTTAAAAATCAATTTTACTAGATATTGTTTTAGTGTGATACGAAATATTTTTAACTTCATTTGCGTATTATTTGAAGGGTTTAACATGGTGAAACCTCAACTTTTAGCCAATCCCAACATAAACGTCTAATATTAGCCTTTTTAAAAAATTTGAATTTTCACCTCAAAATTTATCGATTTCCAAACGGAAGACTTATGGAAAAAACCCGGTTTCACATAAAAATTTAAATTTTTTCCAATCGGCTAATATTTGAAATGCATGTTGGAAATGGCTAAAACGTCAAGTTTCATCTTGGTATCACACGTAGATAATGGTCAAATGATTTAAAAATTTATTTTAGTCGATATTGTTTTGACGTCTTAAGAAATATTTTTAATTTCATTTGCCTATTATTTCAAGGGCTTAACATGGTGAAACTTCATTTGTTAACCATTCCCAACATACAAGTCAAATATTAGCCTTTTGAAAAACTTTCAATTTTCACCTCAAAATTTGCCGATTTCAAAAGTAACACCTATTGAAATGATGCGTTTTGACATAAAAATTTGAAAATTTTCCAATTGGCTAATATTTTACATGCGTGTTGGAAATGGCTAAAAGTTGAGTTTCATCATGGTAACCCCCGTAAATAATGGTCAATGGGATTTAAAAATCAATTTTACTAGATATTGTTTTAGTGTGATACGAAATATTTTTAACTTCATTTGCGTATTATTTGAAGGGTTTAACATGGTGAAACCTCAACTTTTAGCCAATCCCAACATAAACGTCTAATATTAGCCTTTTTAAAAAATTTGAATTTTCACCTCAAAATTTATCGATTTCCAAACGGAAGACTTATGGAAAAAACCCAGTTTCACATAAAAATTTAAATTTTTTCCAATCGGCTAATATTTGAAATGCATGTTGGAAATGGCTAAAACGTCAAGTTTCATCTTGGTATCACACGTAGATAATGGTCAAATGATTTAAAAATTTATTTTAGTCGATATTGTTTTGACGTCTTAAGAAATATTTTTAATTTCATTTGCCTATTATTTCAAGGGCTTAACATGGTGAAACTTCATTTGTTAACCATTCCCAACATACAAGTCAAATATTAGCCTTTTGAAAAACTTTCAATTTTCACCTCAAAATTTGCCGATTTCAAAAGTAACACCTATTGAAATGATGCGTTTTGACATAAAAATTTGAAAATTTTCCAATTGGCTAATATTTTACATGCGTGTTGGAAATGGCTAAAAGTTGAGTTTCATCATGGTAACCCCGTAAATAATGGTCAATGGGATTTAAAAATCAATTTTACTAGATATTGTTTTAGTGTGATACGAAATATTTTTAACTTCATTTGCGTATTATTTGAAGGGTTTAACATGGTGAAACCTCAACTTTTAGCCAATCCCAACATAAACGTCTAATATTAGCCTTTTTAAAAAATTTGAATTTTCACCTCAAAATTTATCGATTTCCAAACGGAAGACTTATGGAAAAAACCCAGTTTCACATAAAAATTTAAATTTTTTCCAATCGGCTAATATTTGAAATGCATGTTGGAAATGGCTAAAACGTCAAGTTTCATCTTGGTATCACACGTAGATAATGGTCAAATGATTTAAAAATTTATTTTAGTCGATATTGTTTTGACGTCTTAAGAAATATTTTTAATTTCATTTGCCTATTATTTCAAGGGCTTAACATGGTGAAACTTCATTTGTTAACCATTCCCAACATACAAGTCAAATATTAGCCTTTTGAAAAACTTTCAATTTTCACCTCAAAATTTGCCGATTTCAAAAGTAACACCTATTGAAATGATGCGTTTTGACATAAAAATTTGAAAATTTTCCAATTGGCTAATATTTTACATGCGTGTTGGAAATGGCTAAAAGTTGAGTTTCATCATGGTAACCCCCGTAAATAATGGTCAATGGGATTTAAAAATCAATTTTACTAGATATTGTTTTAGTGTGATACGAAATATTTTTAACTTCATTTGCGTATTATTTGAAGGGTTTAACATGGTGAAACCTCAACTTTTAGCCAATCCCAACATAAACGTCTAATATTAGCCTTTTTAAAAAATTTGAATTTTCACCTCAAAATTTATCGATTTCCAAACGGAAGACTTATGGAAAAAACCCCAGTTTCACATAAAAATTTAAATTTTTTCCAATCGGCTAATATTTGAAATGCATGTTGGAAATGGCTAAAACGTCAAGTTTCATCTTGGTATCACACGTAGATAATGGTCAAATGATTTAAAAATTTATTTTAGTCGATATTGTTTTGACGTCTTAAGAAATATTTTTAATTTCATTTGCCTATTATTTCAAGGGCTTAACATGGTGAAACTTCATTTGTTAACCATTCCCAACATACAAGTCAAATATTAGCCTTTTGAAAAACTTTCAATTTTCACCTCAAAATTTGCCGATTTCAAAAGTAACACCTATTGAAATGATGCGTTTTGACATAAAAATTTGAAAATTTTCCAATTGGCTAATATTTTACATGCGTGTTGGAAATGGCTAAAAGTTGAGTTTCATCATGGTAACCCCCGTAAATAATGGTCAATGGGATTTAAAAATCAATTTTACTAGATATTGTTTTAGTGTGATACGAAATATTTTTAACTTCATTTGCGTATTATTTGAAGGGTTTAACATGGTGAAACCTCAACTTTTAGCCAATCCCAACATAAACGTCTAATATTAGCCTTTTTAAAAAATTTGAATTTTCACCTCAAAATTTATCGATTTCCAAACGGAAGACTTATGGAAAAAAACCCAGTTTCACATAAAAATTTAAATTTTTTCCAATCGGCTAATATTTGAAATGCATGTTGGAAATGGCTAAAACGTCAAGTTTCATCTTGGTATCACACGTAGATAATGGTCAAATGATTTAAAAATTTATTTTAGTCGATATTGTTTTGACGTCTTAAGAAATATTTTTAATTTCATTTGCCTATTATTTCAAGGGCTTAACATGGTGAAACTTCATTTGTTAACCATTCCCAACATACAAGTCAAATATTAGCCTTTTGAAAAACTTTCAATTTTCACCTCAAAATTTGCCGATTTCAAAAGTAACACCTATTGAAATGATGCGTTTTGACATAAAAATTTGAAAATTTTCCAATTGGCTAATATTTTACATGCGTGTTGGAAATGGCTAAAAGTTGAGTTTCATCATGGTAACCCCGTAAATAATGGTCAATGGGATTTAAAAATCAATTTTACTAGATATTGTTTTAGTGTGATACGAAATATTTTTAACTTCATTTGCGTATTATTTGAAGGGTTTAACATGGTGAAACCTCAACTTTTAGCCAATCCCAACATAAACGTCTAATATTAGCCTTTTTAAAAAATTTGAATTTTCACCTCAAAATTTATCGATTTCCAAACGGAAGACTTATGGAAAAAACCCGGTTTCACATAAAAATTTAAATTTTTTCCAATCGGCTAATATTTGAAATGCATGTTGGAAATGGCTAAAACGTCAAGTTTCATCTTGGTATCACACGTAGATAATGGTCAAATGATTTAAAAATTTATTTTAGTCGATATTGTTTTGACGTCTTAAGAAATATTTTTAATTTCATTTGCCTATTATTTCAAGGGCTTAACATGGTGAAACTTCATTTGTTAACCATTCCCAACATACAAGTCAAATATTAGCCTTTTGAAAAACTTTCAATTTTCACCTCAAAATTTGCCGATTTCAAAAGTAACACCTATTGAAATGATGCGTTTTGACATAAAAATTTGAAAATTTTCCAATTGGCTAATATTTTACATGCGTGTTGGAAATGGCTAAAAGTTGAGTTTCATCATGGTAACCCCCGTAAATAATGGTCAATGGGATTTAAAAATCAATTTTACTAGATATTGTTTTAGTGTGATACGAAATATTTTTAACTTCATTTGCGTATTATTTGAAGGGTTTAACATGGTGAAACCTCAACTTTTAGCCAATCCCAACATAAACGTCTAATATTAGCCTTTTTAAAAAATTTGAATTTTCACCTCAAAATTTATCGATTTCCAAACGGAAGACTTATGGAAAAAACCCAGTTTCACATAAAAATTTAAATTTTTTCCAATCGGCTAATATTTGAAATGCATGTTGGAAATGGCTAAAACGTCAAGTTTCATCTTGGTATCACACGTAGATAATGGTCAAATGATTTAAAAATTTATTTTAGTCGATATTGTTTTGACGTCTTAAGAAATATTTTTAATTTCATTTGCCTATTATTTCAAGGGCTTAACATGGTGAAACTTCATTTGTTAACCATTCCCAACATACAAGTCAAATATTAGCCTTTTGAAAAACTTTCAATTTTCACCTCAAAATTTGCCGATTTCAAAAGTAACACCTATTGAAATGATGCGTTTTGACATAAAAATTTGAAAATTTTCCAATTGGCTAATATTTTACATGCGTGTTGGAAATGGCTAAAAGTTGAGTTTCATCATGGTAACCCCTGTAAATAATGGTCAATGGGATTTAAAAATCAATTTTACTAGATATTGTTTTAGTGTGATACGAAATATTTTTAACTTCATTTGCGTATTATTTGAAGGGTTTAACATGGTGAAACCTCAACTTTTAGCCAATCCCAACATAAACGTCTAATATTAGCCTTTTTAAAAAATTTGAATTTTCACCTCAAAATTTATCGATTTCCAAACGGAAGACTTATGGAAAAAACCCAGTTTCACATAAAAATTTAAATTTTTTCCAATCGGCTAATATTTGAAATGCATGTTGGAAATGGCTAAAACGTCAAGTTTCATCTTGGTATCACACGTAGATAATGGTCAAATGATTTAAAAATTTATTTTAGTCGATATTGTTTTGACGTCTTAAGAAATATTTTTAATTTCATTTGCCTATTATTTCAAGGGCTTAACATGGTGAAACTTCATTTGTTAACCATTCCCAACATACAAGTCAAATATTAGCCTTTTGAAAAACTTTCAATTTTCACCTCAAAATTTGCCGATTTCAAAAGTAACACCTATTGAAATGATGCGTTTTGACATAAAAATTTGAAAATTTTCCAATTGGCTAATATTTTACATGCGTGTTGGAAATGGCTAAAAGTTGAGTTTCATCATGGTAACCCCGTAAATAATGGTCAATGGGATTTAAAAATCAATTTTACTAGATATTGTTTTAGTGTGATACGAAATATTTTTAACTTCATTTGCGTATTATTTGAAGGGTTTAACATGGTGAAACCTCAACTTTTAGCCAATCCCAACATAAACGTCTAATATTAGCCTTTTTAAAAAATTTGAATTTTCACCTCAAAATTTATCGATTTCCAAACGGAAGACTTATGGAAAAAACCCAGTTTCACATAAAAATTTAAATTTTTTCCAATCGGCTAATATTTGAAATGCATGTTGGAAATGGCTAAAACGTCAAGTTTCATCTTGGTATCACACGTAGATAATGGTCAAATGATTTAAAAATTTATTTTAGTCGATATTGTTTTGACGTCTTAAGAAATATTTTTAATTTCATTTGCCTATTATTTCAAGGGCTTAACATGGTGAAACTTCATTTGTTAACCATTCCCAACATACAAGTCAAATATTAGCCTTTTGAAAAACTTTCAATTTTCACCTCAAAATTTGCCGATTTCAAAAGTAACACCTATTGAAATGATGCGTTTTGACATAAAAATTTGAAAATTTTCCAATTGGCTAATATTTTACATGCGTGTTGGAAATGGCTAAAAGTTGAGTTTCATCATGGTAACCCCCGTAAATAATGGTCAATGGGATTTAAAAATCAATTTTACTAGATATTGTTTTAGTGTGATACGAAATATTTTTAACTTCATTTGCGTATTATTTGAAGGGTTTAACATGGTGAAACCTCAACTTTTAGCCAATCCCAACATAAACGTCTAATATTAGCCTTTTTAAAAAATTTGAATTTTCACCTCAAAATTTATCGATTTCCAAACGGAAGACTTATGGAAAAAACCCAGTTTCACATAAAAATTTAAATTTTTTCCAATCGGCTAATATTTGAAATGCATGTTGGAAATGGCTAAAACGTCAAGTTTCATCTTGGTATCACACGTAGATAATGGTCAAATGATTTAAAAATTTATTTTAGTCGATATTGTTTTGACGTCTTAAGAAATATTTTTAATTTCATTTGCCTATTATTTCAAGGGCTTAACATGGTGAAACTTCATTTGTTAACCATTCCCAACATACAAGTCAAATATTAGCCTTTTGAAAAACTTTCAATTTTCACCTCAAAATTTGCCGATTTCAAAAGTAACACCTATTGAAATGATGCGTTTTGACATAAAAATTTGAAAATTTTCCAATTGGCTAATATTTTACATGCGTGTTGGAAATGGCTAAAAGTTGAGTTTCATCATGGTAACCCCCGTAAATAATGGTCAATGGGATTTAAAAATCAATTTTACTAGATATTGTTTTAGTGTGATACGAAATATTTTTAACTTCATTTGCGTATTATTTGAAGGGTTTAACATGGTGAAACCTCAACTTTTAGCCAATCCCAACATAAACGTCTAATATTAGCCTTTTTAAAAAATTTGAATTTTCACCTCAAAATTTATCGATTTCCAAACGGAAGACTTATGGAAAAAACCCAGTTTCACATAAAAATTTAAATTTTTTCCAATCGGCTAATATTTGAAATGCATGTTGGAAATGGCTAAAACGTCAAGTTTCATCTTGGTATCACACGTAGATAATGGTCAAATGATTTAAAAATTTATTTTAGTCGATATTGTTTTGACGTCTTAAGAAATATTTTTAATTTCATTTGCCTATTATTTCAAGGGCTTAACATGGTGAAACTTCATTTGTTAACCATTCCCAACATACAAGTCAAATATTAGCCTTTTGAAAAACTTTCAATTTTCACCTCAAAATTTGCCGATTTCAAAAGTAACACCTATTGAAATGATGCGTTTTGACATAAAAATTTGAAAATTTTCCAATTGGCTAATATTTTACATGCGTGTTGGAAATGGCTAAAAGTTGAGTTTCATCATGGTAACCCCCCGTAAATAATGGTCAATGGGATTTAAAAATCAATTTTACTAGATATTGTTTTAGTGTGATACGAAATATTTTTAACTTCATTTGCGTATTATTTGAAGGGTTTAACATGGTGAAACCTCAACTTTTAGCCAATCCCAACATAAACGTCTAATATTAGCCTTTTTAAAAAATTTGAATTTTCACCTCAAAATTTATCGATTTCCAAACGGAAGACTTATGGAAAAAACCCAGTTTCACATAAAAATTTAAATTTTTTCCAATCGGCTAATATTTGAAATGCATGTTGGAAATGGCTAAAACGTCAAGTTTCATCTTGGTATCACACGTAGATAATGGTCAAATGATTTAAAAATTTATTTTAGTCGATATTGTTTTGACGTCTTAAGAAATATTTTTAATTTCATTTGCCTATTATTTCAAGGGCTTAACATGGTGAAACTTCATTTGTTAACCATTCCCAACATACAAGTCAAATATTAGCCTTTTGAAAAACTTTCAATTTTCACCTCAAAATTTGCCGATTTCAAAAGTAACACCTATTGAAATGATGCGTTTTGACATAAAAATTTGAAAATTTTCCAATTGGCTAATATTTTACATGCGTGTTGGAAATGGCTAAAAGTTGAGTTTCATCATGGTAACCCCCGTAAATAATGGTCAATGGGATTTAAAAATCAATTTTACTAGATATTGTTTTAGTGTGATACGAAATATTTTTAACTTCATTTGCGTATTATTTGAAGGGTTTAACATGGTGAAACCTCAACTTTTAGCCAATCCCAACATAAACGTCTAATATTAGCCTTTTTAAAAAATTTGAATTTTCACCTCAAAATTTATCGATTTCCAAACGGAAGACTTATGGAAAAAACCCAGTTTCACATAAAAATTTAAATTTTTTCCAATCGGCTAATATTTGAAATGCATGTTGGAAATGGCTAAAACGTCAAGTTTCATCTTGGTATCACACGTAGATAATGGTCAAATGATTTAAAAATTTATTTTAGTCGATATTGTTTTGACGTCTTAAGAAATATTTTTAATTTCATTTGCCTATTATTTCAAGGGCTTAACATGGTGAAACTTCATTTGTTAACCATTCCCAACATACAAGTCAAATATTAGCCTTTTGAAAAACTTTCAATTTTCACCTCAAAATTTGCCGATTTCAAAAGTAACACCTATTGAAATGATGCGTTTTGACATAAAAATTTGAAAATTTTCCAATTGGCTAATATTTTACATGCGTGTTGGAAATGGCTAAAAGTTGAGTTTCATCATGGTAACCCCTGTAAATAATGGTCAATGGGATTTAAAAATCAATTTTACTAGATATTGTTTTAGTGTGATACGAAATATTTTTAACTTCATTTGCGTATTATTTGAAGGGTTTAACATGGTGAAACCTCAACTTTTAGCCAATCCCAACATAAACGTCTAATATTAGCCTTTTTAAAAAATTTGAATTTTCACCTCAAAATTTATCGATTTCCAAACGGAAGACTTATGGAAAAAACCCAGTTTCACATAAAAATTTAAATTTTTTCCAATCGGCTAATATTTGAAATGCATGTTGGAAATGGCTAAAACGTCAAGTTTCATCTTGGTATCACACGTAGATAATGGTCAAATGATTTAAAAATTTATTTTAGTCGATATTGTTTTGACGTCTTAAGAAATATTTTTAATTTCATTTGCCTATTATTTCAAGGGCTTAACATGGTGAAACTTCATTTGTTAACCATTCCCAACATACAAGTCAAATATTAGCCTTTTGAAAAACTTTCAATTTTCACCTCAAAATTTGCCGATTTCAAAAGTAACACCTATTGAAATGATGCGTTTTGACATAAAAATTTGAAAATTTTCCAATTGGCTAATATTTTACATGCGTGTTGGAAATGGCTAAAAGTTGAGTTTCATCATGGTAACCCCCGTAAATAATGGTCAATGGGATTTAAAAATCAATTTTACTAGATATTGTTTTAGTGTGATACGAAATATTTTTAACTTCATTTGCGTATTATTTGAAGGGTTTAACATGGTGAAACCTCAACTTTTAGCCAATCCCAACATAAACGTCTAATATTAGCCTTTTTAAAAAATTTGAATTTTCACCTCAAAATTTATCGATTTCCAAACGGAAGACTTATGGAAAAAACCCGGTTTCACATAAAAATTTAAATTTTTTCCAATCGGCTAATATTTGAAATGCATGTTGGAAATGGCTAAAACGTCAAGTTTCATCTTGGTATCACACGTAGATAATGGTCAAATGATTTAAAAATTTATTTTAGTCGATATTGTTTTGACGTCTTAAGAAATATTTTTAATTTCATTTGCCTATTATTTCAAGGGCTTAACATGGTGAAACTTCATTTGTTAACCATTCCCAACATACAAGTCAAATATTAGCCTTTTGAAAAACTTTCAATTTTCACCTCAAAATTTGCCGATTTCAAAAGTAACACCTATTGAAATGATGCGTTTTGACATAAAAATTTGAAAATTTTCCAATTGGCTAATATTTTACATGCGTGTTGGAAATGGCTAAAAGTTGAGTTTCATCATGGTAACCCCTGTAAATAATGGTCAATGGGATTTAAAAATCAATTTTACTAGATATTGTTTTAGTGTGATACGAAATATTTTTAACTTCATTTGCGTATTATTTGAAGGGTTTAACATGGTGAAACCTCAACTTTTAGCCAATCCCAACATAAACGTCTAATATTAGCCTTTTTAAAAAATTTGAATTTTCACCTCAAAATTTATCGATTTCCAAACGGAAGACTTATGGAAAAAACCCGGTTTCACATAAAAATTTAAATTTTTTCCAATCGGCTAATATTTGAAATGCATGTTGGAAATGGCTAAAACGTCAAGTTTCATCTTGGTATCACACGTAGATAATGGTCAAATGATTTAAAAATTTATTTTAGTCGATATTGTTTTGACGTCTTAAGAAATATTTTTAATTTCATTTGCCTATTATTTCAAGGGCTTAACATGGTGAAACTTCATTTGTTAACCATTCCCAACATACAAGTCAAATATTAGCCTTTTGAAAAACTTTCAATTTTCACCTCAAAATTTGCCGATTTCAAAAGTAACACCTATTGAAATGATGCGTTTTGACATAAAAATTTGAAAATTTTCCAATTGGCTAATATTTTACATGCGTGTTGGAAATGGCTAAAAGTTGAGTTTCATCATGGTAACCCCTGTAAATAATGGTCAATGGGATTTAAAAATCAATTTTACTAGATATTGTTTTAGTGTGATACGAAATATTTTTAACTTCATTTGCGTATTATTTGAAGGGTTTAACATGGTGAAACCTCAACTTTTAGCCAATCCCAACATAAACGTCTAATATTAGCCTTTTTAAAAAATTTGAATTTTCACCTCAAAATTTATCGATTTCCAAACGGAAGACTTATGGAAAAAACCCAGTTTCACATAAAAATTTAAATTTTTTCCAATCGGCTAATATTTGAAATGCATGTTGGAAATGGCTAAAACGTCAAGTTTCATCTTGGTATCACACGTAGATAATGGTCAAATGATTTAAAAATTTATTTTAGTCGATATTGTTTTGACGTCTTAAGAAATATTTTTAATTTCATTTGCCTATTATTTCAAGGGCTTAACATGGTGAAACTTCATTTGTTAACCATTCCCAACATACAAGTCAAATATTAGCCTTTTGAAAAACTTTCAATTTTCACCTCAAAATTTGCCGATTTCAAAAGTAACACCTATTGAAATGATGCGTTTTGACATAAAAATTTGAAAATTTTCCAATTGGCTAATATTTTACATGCGTGTTGGAAATGGCTAAAAGTTGAGTTTCATCATGGTAACCCCTGTAAATAATGGTCAATGGGATTTAAAAATCAATTTTACTAGATATTGTTTTAGTGTGATACGAAATATTTTTAACTTCATTTGCGTATTATTTGAAGGGTTTAACATGGTGAAACCTCAACTTTTAGCCAATCCCAACATAAACGTCTAATATTAGCCTTTTTAAAAAATTTGAATTTTCACCTCAAAATTTATCGATTTCCAAACGGAAGACTTATGGAAAAAACCCGGTTTCACATAAAAATTTAAATTTTTTCCAATCGGCTAATATTTGAAATGCATGTTGGAAATGGCTAAAACGTCAAGTTTCATCTTGGTATCACACGTAGATAATGGTCAAATGATTTAAAAATTTATTTTAGTCGATATTGTTTTGACGTCTTAAGAAATATTTTTAATTTCATTTGCCTATTATTTCAAGGGCTTAACATGGTGAAACTTCATTTGTTAACCATTCCCAACATACAAGTCAAATATTAGCCTTTTGAAAAACTTTCAATTTTCACCTCAAAATTTGCCGATTTCAAAAGTAACACCTATTGAAATGATGCGTTTTGACATAAAAATTTGAAAATTTTCCAATTGGCTAATATTTTACATGCGTGTTGGAAATGGCTAAAAGTTGAGTTTCATCATGGTAACCCCGTAAATAATGGTCAATGGGATTTAAAAATCAATTTTACTAGATATTGTTTTAGTGTGATACGAAATATTTTTAACTTCATTTGCGTATTATTTGAAGGGTTTAACATGGTGAAACCTCAACTTTTAGCCAATCCCAACATAAACGTCTAATATTAGCCTTTTTAAAAAATTTGAATTTTCACCTCAAAATTTATCGATTTCCAAACGGAAGACTTATGGAAAAAACCCGGTTTCACATAAAAATTTAAATTTTTTCCAATCGGCTAATATTTGAAATGCATGTTGGAAATGGCTAAAACGTCAAGTTTCATCTTGGTATCACACGTAGATAATGGTCAAATGATTTAAAAATTTATTTTAGTCGATATTGTTTTGACGTCTTAAGAAATATTTTTAATTTCATTTGCCTATTATTTCAAGGGCTTAACATGGTGAAACTTCATTTGTTAACCATTCCCAACATACAAGTCAAATATTAGCCTTTTGAAAAACTTTCAATTTTCACCTCAAAATTTGCCGATTTCAAAAGTAACACCTATTGAAATGATGCGTTTTGACATAAAAATTTGAAAATTTTCCAATTGGCTAATATTTTACATGCGTGTTGGAAATGGCTAAAAGTTGAGTTTCATCATGGTAACCCCTGTAAATAATGGTCAATGGGATTTAAAAATCAATTTTACTAGATATTGTTTTAGTGTGATACGAAATATTTTTAACTTCATTTGCGTATTATTTGAAGGGTTTAACATGGTGAAACCTCAACTTTTAGCCAATCCCAACATAAACGTCTAATATTAGCCTTTTTAAAAAATTTGAATTTTCACCTCAAAATTTATCGATTTCCAAACGGAAGACTTATGGAAAAAACCCGGTTTCACATAAAAATTTAAATTTTTTCCAATCGGCTAATATTTGAAATGCATGTTGGAAATGGCTAAAACGTCAAGTTTCATCTTGGTATCACACGTAGATAATGGTCAAATGATTTAAAAATTTATTTTAGTCGATATTGTTTTGACGTCTTAAGAAATATTTTTAATTTCATTTGCCTATTATTTCAAGGGCTTAACATGGTGAAACTTCATTTGTTAACCATTCCCAACATACAAGTCAAATATTAGCCTTTTGAAAAACTTTCAATTTTCACCTCAAAATTTGCCGATTTCAAAAGTAACACCTATTGAAATGATGCGTTTTGACATAAAAATTTGAAAATTTTCCAATTGGCTAATATTTTACATGCGTGTTGGAAATGGCTAAAAGTTGAGTTTCATCATGGTAACCCGTGTAAATAATGGTCAATGGGATTTAAAAATCAATTTTACTAGATATTGTTTTAGTGTGATACGAAATATTTTTAACTTCATTTGCGTATTATTTGAAGGGTTTAACATGGTGAAACCTCAACTTTTAGCCAATCCCAACATAAACGTCTAATATTAGCCTTTTTAAAAAATTTGAATTTTCACCTCAAAATTTATCGATTTCCAAACGGAAGACTTATGGAAAAAACCCGGTTTCACATAAAAATTTAAATTTTTTCCAATCGGCTAATATTTGAAATGCATGTTGGAAATGGCTAAAACGTCAAGTTTCATCTTGGTATCACACGTAGATAATGGTCAAATGATTTAAAAATTTATTTTAGTCGATATTGTTTTGACGTCTTAAGAAATATTTTTAATTTCATTTGCCTATTATTTCAAGGGCTTAACATGGTGAAACTTCATTTGTTAACCATTCCCAACATACAAGTCAAATATTAGCCTTTTGAAAAACTTTCAATTTTCACCTCAAAATTTGCCGATTTCAAAAGTAACACCTATTGAAATGATGCGTTTTGACATAAAAATTTGAAAATTTTCCAATTGGCTAATATTTTACATGCGTGTTGGAAATGGCTAAAAGTTGAGTTTCATCATGGTAACCCCTGTAAATAATGGTCAATGGGATTTAAAAATCAATTTTACTAGATATTGTTTTAGTGTGATACGAAATATTTTTAACTTCATTTGCGTATTATTTGAAGGGTTTAACATGGTGAAACCTCAACTTTTAGCCAATCCCAACATAAACGTCTAATATTAGCCTTTTTAAAAAATTTGAATTTTCACCTCAAAATTTATCGATTTCCAAACGGAAGACTTATGGAAAAAACCCGGTTTCACATAAAAATTTAAATTTTTTCCAATCGGCTAATATTTGAAATGCATGTTGGAAATGGCTAAAACGTCAAGTTTCATCTTGGTATCACACGTAGATAATGGTCAAATGATTTAAAAATTTATTTTAGTCGATATTGTTTTGACGTCTTAAGAAATATTTTTAATTTCATTTGCCTATTATTTCAAGGGCTTAACATGGTGAAACTTCATTTGTTAACCATTCCCAACATACAAGTCAAATATTAGCCTTTTGAAAAACTTTCAATTTTCACCTCAAAATTTGCCGATTTCAAAAGTAACACCTATTGAAATGATGCGTTTTGACATAAAAATTTGAAAATTTTCCAATTGGCTAATATTTTACATGCGTGTTGGAAATGGCTAAAAGTTGAGTTTCATCATGGTAACCTCTGTAAATAATGGTCAATGGGATTTAAAAATCAATTTTACTAGATATTGTTTTAGTGTGATACGAAATATTTTTAACTTCATTTGCGTATTATTTGAAGGGTTTAACATGGTGAAACCTCAACTTTTAGCCAATCCCAACATAAACGTCTAATATTAGCCTTTTTAAAAAATTTGAATTTTCACCTCAAAATTTATCGATTTCCAAACGGAAGACTTATGGAAAAAACCCAGTTTCACATAAAAATTTAAATTTTTTCCAATCGGCTAATATTTGAAATGCATGTTGGAAATGGCTAAAACGTCAAGTTTCATCTTGGTATCACACGTAGATAATGGTCAAATGATTTAAAAATTTATTTTAGTCGATATTGTTTTGACGTCTTAAGAAATATTTTTAATTTCATTTGCCTATTATTTCAAGGGCTTAACATGGTGAAACTTCATTTGTTAACCATTCCCAACATACAAGTCAAATATTAGCCTTTTGAAAAACTTTCAATTTTCACCTCAAAATTTGCCGATTTCAAAAGTAACACCTATTGAAATGATGCGTTTTGACATAAAAATTTGAAAATTTTCCAATTGGCTAATATTTTACATGCGTGTTGGAAATGGCTAAAAGTTGAGTTTCATCATGGTAACCCCTGTAAATAATGGTCAATGGGATTTAAAAATCAATTTTACTAGATATTGTTTTAGTGTGATACGAAATATTTTTAACTTCATTTGCGTATTATTTGAAGGGTTTAACATGGTGAAACCTCAACTTTTAGCCAATCCCAACATAAACGTCTAATATTAGCCTTTTTAAAAAATTTGAATTTTCACCTCAAAATTTATCGATTTCCAAACGGAAGACTTATGGAAAAAACCCAGTTTCACATAAAAATTTAAATTTTTTCCAATCGGCTAATATTTGAAATGCATGTTGGAAATGGCTAAAACGTCAAGTTTCATCTTGGTATCACACGTAGATAATGGTCAAATGATTTAAAAATTTATTTTAGTCGATATTGTTTTGACGTCTTAAGAAATATTTTTAATTTCATTTGCCTATTATTTCAAGGGCTTAACATGGTGAAACTTCATTTGTTAACCATTCCCAACATACAAGTCAAATATTAGCCTTTTGAAAAACTTTCAATTTTCACCTCAAAATTTGCCGATTTCAAAAGTAACACCTATTGAAATGATGCGTTTTGACATAAAAATTTGAAAATTTTCCAATTGGCTAATATTTTACATGCGTGTTGGAAATGGCTAAAAGTTGAGTTTCATCATGGTAACCCCTGTAAATAATGGTCAATGGGATTTAAAAATCAATTTTACTAGATATTGTTTTAGTGTGATACGAAATATTTTTAACTTCATTTGCGTATTATTTGAAGGGTTTAACATGGTGAAACCTCAACTTTTAGCCAATCCCAACATAAACGTCTAATATTAGCCTTTTTAAAAAATTTGAATTTTCACCTCAAAATTTATCGATTTCCAAACGGAAGACTTATGGAAAAAACCCAATTTCACATAAAAATTTAAATTTTTTCCAATCGGCTAATATTTGAAATGCATGTTGGAAATGGCTAAAACGTCAAGTTTCATCTTGGTATCACACGTAGATAATGGTCAAATGATTTAAAAATTTATTTTAGTCGATATTGTTTTGACGTCTTAAGAAATATTTTTAATTTCATTTGCCTATTATTTCAAGGGCTTAACATGGTGAAACTTCATTTGTTAACCATTCCCAACATACAAGTCAAATATTAGCCTTTTGAAAAACTTTCAATTTTCACCTCAAAATTTGCCGATTTCAAAAGTAACACCTATTGAAATGATGCGTTTTGACATAAAAATTTGAAAATTTTCCAATTGGCTAATATTTTACATGCGTGTTGGAAATGGCTAAAAGTTGAGTTTCATCATGGTAACCCCTGTAAATAATGGTCAATGGGATTTAAAAATCAATTTTACTAGATATTGTTTTAGTGTGATACGAAATATTTTTAACTTCATTTGCGTATTATTTGAAGGGTTTAACATGGTGAAACCTCAACTTTTAGCCAATCCCAACATAAACGTCTAATATTAGCCTTTTTAAAAAATTTGAATTTTCACCTCAAAATTTATCGATTTCCAAACGGAAGACTTATGGAAAAAACCCCAGTTTCACATAAAAATTTAAATTTTTTCCAATCGGCTAATATTTGAAATGCATGTTGGAAATGGCTAAAACGTCAAGTTTCATCTTGGTATCACACGTAGATAATGGTCAAATGATTTAAAAATTTATTTTAGTCGATATTGTTTTGACGTCTTAAGAAATATTTTTAATTTCATTTGCCTATTATTTCAAGGGCTTAACATGGTGAAACTTCATTTGTTAACCATTCCCAACATACAAGTCAAATATTAGCCTTTTGAAAAACTTTCAATTTTCACCTCAAAATTTGCCGATTTCAAAAGTAACACCTATTGAAATGATGCGTTTTGACATAAAAATTTGAAAATTTTCCAATTGGCTAATATTTTACATGCGTGTTGGAAATGGCTAAAAGTTGAGTTTCATCATGGTAACCCCTGTAAATAATGGTCAATGGGATTTAAAAATCAATTTTACTAGATATTGTTTTAGTGTGATACGAAATATTTTTAACTTCATTTGCGTATTATTTGAAGGGTTTAACATGGTGAAACCTCAACTTTTAGCCAATCCCAACATAAACGTCTAATATTAGCCTTTTTAAAAAATTTGAATTTTCACCTCAAAATTTATCGATTTCCAAACGGAAGACTTATGGAAAAAACCCGGTTTCACATAAAAATTTAAATTTTTTCCAATCGGCTAATATTTGAAATGCATGTTGGAAATGGCTAAAACGTCAAGTTTCATCTTGGTATCACACGTAGATAATGGTCAAATGATTTAAAAATTTATTTTAGTCGATATTGTTTTGACGTCTTAAGAAATATTTTTAATTTCATTTGCCTATTATTTCAAGGGCTTAACATGGTGAAACTTCATTTGTTAACCATTCCCAACATACAAGTCAAATATTAGCCTTTTGAAAAACTTTCAATTTTCACCTCAAAATTTGCCGATTTCAAAAGTAACACCTATTGAAATGATGCGTTTTGACATAAAAATTTGAAAATTTTCCAATTGGCTAATATTTTACATGCGTGTTGGAAATGGCTAAAAGTTGAGTTTCATCATGGTAACCCCCGTAAATAATGGTCAATGGGATTTAAAAATCAATTTTACTAGATATTGTTTTAGTGTGATACGAAATATTTTTAACTTCATTTGCGTATTATTTGAAGGGTTTAACATGGTGAAACCTCAACTTTTAGCCAATCCCAACATAAACGTCTAATATTAGCCTTTTTAAAAAATTTGAATTTTCACCTCAAAATTTATCGATTTCCAAACGGAAGACTTATGGAAAAAACCCGGTTTCACATAAAAATTTAAATTTTTTCCAATCGGCTAATATTTGAAATGCATGTTGGAAATGGCTAAAACGTCAAGTTTCATCTTGGTATCACACGTAGATAATGGTCAAATGATTTAAAAATTTATTTTAGTCGATATTGTTTTGACGTCTTAAGAAATATTTTTAATTTCATTTGCCTATTATTTCAAGGGCTTAACATGGTGAAACTTCATTTGTTAACCATTCCCAACATACAAGTCAAATATTAGCCTTTTGAAAAACTTTCAATTTTCACCTCAAAATTTGCCGATTTCAAAAGTAACACCTATTGAAATGATGCGTTTTGACATAAAAATTTGAAAATTTTCCAATTGGCTAATATTTTACATGCGTGTTGGAAATGGCTAAAAGTTGAGTTTCATCATGGTAACCCCCGTAAATAATGGTCAATGGGATTTAAAAATCAATTTTACTAGATATTGTTTTAGTGTGATACGAAATATTTTTAACTTCATTTGCGTATTATTTGAAGGGTTTAACATGGTGAAACCTCAACTTTTAGCCAATCCCAACATAAACGTCTAATATTAGCCTTTTTAAAAAATTTGAATTTTCACCTCAAAATTTATCGATTTCCAAACGGAAGACTTATGGAAAAAACCCAGTTTCACATAAAAATTTAAATTTTTTCCAATCGGCTAATATTTGAAATGCATGTTGGAAATGGCTAAAACGTCAAGTTTCATCTTGGTATCACACGTAGATAATGGTCAAATGATTTAAAAATTTATTTTAGTCGATATTGTTTTGACGTCTTAAGAAATATTTTTAATTTCATTTGCCTATTATTTCAAGGGCTTAACATGGTGAAACTTCATTTGTTAACCATTCCCAACATACAAGTCAAATATTAGCCTTTTGAAAAACTTTCAATTTTCACCTCAAAATTTGCCGATTTCAAAAGTAACACCTATTGAAATGATGCGTTTTGACATAAAAATTTGAAAATTTTCCAATTGGCTAATATTTTACATGCGTGTTGGAAATGGCTAAAAGTTGAGTTTCATCATGGTAACCCCCGTAAATAATGGTCAATGGGATTTAAAAATCAATTTTACTAGATATTGTTTTAGTGTGATACGAAATATTTTTAACTTCATTTGCGTATTATTTGAAGGGTTTAACATGGTGAAACCTCAACTTTTAGCCAATCCCAACATAAACGTCTAATATTAGCCTTTTTAAAAAATTTGAATTTTCACCTCAAAATTTATCGATTTCCAAACGGAAGACTTATGGAAAAAACCCGGTTTCACATAAAAATTTAAATTTTTTCCAATCGGCTAATATTTGAAATGCATGTTGGAAATGGCTAAAACGTCAAGTTTCATCTTGGTATCACACGTAGATAATGGTCAAATGATTTAAAAATTTATTTTAGTCGATATTGTTTTGACGTCTTAAGAAATATTTTTAATTTCATTTGCCTATTATTTCAAGGGCTTAACATGGTGAAACTTCATTTGTTAACCATTCCCAACATACAAGTCAAATATTAGCCTTTTGAAAAACTTTCAATTTTCACCTCAAAATTTGCCGATTTCAAAAGTAACACCTATTGAAATGATGCGTTTTGACATAAAAATTTGAAAATTTTCCAATTGGCTAATATTTTACATGCGTGTTGGAAATGGCTAAAAGTTGAGTTTCATCATGGTAACCCCCGTAAATAATGGTCAATGGGATTTAAAAATCAATTTTACTAGATATTGTTTTAGTGTGATACGAAATATTTTTAACTTCATTTGCGTATTATTTGAAGGGTTTAACATGGTGAAACCTCAACTTTTAGCCAATCCCAACATAAACGTCTAATATTAGCCTTTTTAAAAAATTTGAATTTTCACCTCAAAATTTATCGATTTCCAAACGGAAGACTTATGGAAAAAACCCAGTTTCACATAAAAATTTAAATTTTTTCCAATCGGCTAATATTTGAAATGCATGTTGGAAATGGCTAAAACGTCAAGTTTCATCTTGGTATCACACGTAGATAATGGTCAAATGATTTAAAAATTTATTTTAGTCGATATTGTTTTGACGTCTTAAGAAATATTTTTAATTTCATTTGCCTATTATTTCAAGGGCTTAACATGGTGAAACTTCATTTGTTAACCATTCCCAACATACAAGTCAAATATTAGCCTTTTGAAAAACTTTCAATTTTCACCTCAAAATTTGCCGATTTCAAAAGTAACACCTATTGAAATGATGCGTTTTGACATAAAAATTTGAAAATTTTCCAATTGGCTAATATTTTACATGCGTGTTGGAAATGGCTAAAAGTTGAGTTTCATCATGGTAACCCCCGTAAATAATGGTCAATGGGATTTAAAAATCAATTTTACTAGATATTGTTTTAGTGTGATACGAAATATTTTTAACTTCATTTGCGTATTATTTGAAGGGTTTAACATGGTGAAACCTCAACTTTTAGCCAATCCCAACATAAACGTCTAATATTAGCCTTTTTAAAAAATTTGAATTTTCACCTCAAAATTTATCGATTTCCAAACGGAAGACTTATGGAAAAAACCCGGTTTCACATAAAAATTTAAATTTTTTCCAATCGGCTAATATTTGAAATGCATGTTGGAAATGGCTAAAACGTCAAGTTTCATCTTGGTATCACACGTAGATAATGGTCAAATGATTTAAAAATTTATTTTAGTCGATATTGTTTTGACGTCTTAAGAAATATTTTTAATTTCATTTGCCTATTATTTCAAGGGCTTAACATGGTGAAACTTCATTTGTTAACCATTCCCAACATACAAGTCAAATATTAGCCTTTTGAAAAACTTTCAATTTTCACCTCAAAATTTGCCGATTTCAAAAGTAACACCTATTGAAATGATGCGTTTTGACATAAAAATTTGAAAATTTTCCAATTGGCTAATATTTTACATGCGTGTTGGAAATGGCTAAAAGTTGAGTTTCATCATGGTAACCCCCGTAAATAATGGTCAATGGGATTTAAAAATCAATTTTACTAGATATTGTTTTAGTGTGATACGAAATATTTTTAACTTCATTTGCGTATTATTTGAAGGGTTTAACATGGTGAAACCTCAACTTTTAGCCAATCCCAACATAAACGTCTAATATTAGCCTTTTTAAAAAATTTGAATTTTCACCTCAAAATTTATCGATTTCCAAACGGAAGACTTATGGAAAAAACCCAGTTTCACATAAAAATTTAAATTTTTTCCAATCGGCTAATATTTGAAATGCATGTTGGAAATGGCTAAAACGTCAAGTTTCATCTTGGTATCACACGTAGATAATGGTCAAATGATTTAAAAATTTATTTTAGTCGATATTGTTTTGACGTCTTAAGAAATATTTTTAATTTCATTTGCCTATTATTTCAAGGGCTTAACATGGTGAAACTTCATTTGTTAACCATTCCCAACATACAAGTCAAATATTAGCCTTTTGAAAAACTTTCAATTTTCACCTCAAAATTTGCCGATTTCAAAAGTAACACCTATTGAAATGATGCGTTTTGACATAAAAATTTGAAAATTTTCCAATTGGCTAATATTTTACATGCGTGTTGGAAATGGCTAAAAGTTGAGTTTCATCATGGTAACCCCCGTAAATAATGGTCAATGGGATTTAAAAATCAATTTTACTAGATATTGTTTTAGTGTGATACGAAATATTTTTAACTTCATTTGCGTATTATTTGAAGGGTTTAACATGGTGAAACCTCAACTTTTAGCCAATCCCAACATAAACGTCTAATATTAGCCTTTTTAAAAAATTTGAATTTTCACCTCAAAATTTATCGATTTCCAAACGGAAGACTTATGGAAAAAACCCAGTTTCACATAAAAATTTAAATTTTTTCCAATCGGCTAATATTTGAAATGCATGTTGGAAATGGCTAAAACGTCAAGTTTCATCTTGGTATCACACGTAGATAATGGTCAAATGATTTAAAAATTTATTTTAGTCGATATTGTTTTGACGTCTTAAGAAATATTTTTAATTTCATTTGCCTATTATTTCAAGGGCTTAACATGGTGAAACTTCATTTGTTAACCATTCCCAACATACAAGTCAAATATTAGCCTTTTGAAAAACTTTCAATTTTCACCTCAAAATTTGCCGATTTCAAAAGTAACACCTATTGAAATGATGCGTTTTGACATAAAAATTTGAAAATTTTCCAATTGGCTAATATTTTACATGCGTGTTGGAAATGGCTAAAAGTTGAGTTTCATCATGGTAACCCCCGTAAATAATGGTCAATGGGATTTAAAAATCAATTTTACTAGATATTGTTTTAGTGTGATACGAAATATTTTTAACTTCATTTGCGTATTATTTGAAGGGTTTAACATGGTGAAACCTCAACTTTTAGCCAATCCCAACATAAACGTCTAATATTAGCCTTTTTAAAAAATTTGAATTTTCACCTCAAAATTTATCGATTTCCAAACGGAAGACTTATGGAAAAAACCCAGTTTCACATAAAAATTTAAATTTTTTCCAATCGGCTAATATTTGAAATGCATGTTGGAAATGGCTAAAACGTCAAGTTTCATCTTGGTATCACACGTAGATAATGGTCAAATGATTTAAAAATTTATTTTAGTCGATATTGTTTTGACGTCTTAAGAAATATTTTTAATTTCATTTGCCTATTATTTCAAGGGCTTAACATGGTGAAACTTCATTTGTTAACCATTCCCAACATACAAGTCAAATATTAGCCTTTTGAAAAACTTTCAATTTTCACCTCAAAATTTGCCGATTTCAAAAGTAACACCTATTGAAATGATGCGTTTTGACATAAAAATTTGAAAATTTTCCAATTGGCTAATATTTTACATGCGTGTTGGAAATGGCTAAAAGTTGAGTTTCATCATGGTAACCCCGTAAATAATGGTCAATGGGATTTAAAAATCAATTTTACTAGATATTGTTTTAGTGTGATACGAAATATTTTTAACTTCATTTGCGTATTATTTGAAGGGTTTAACATGGTGAAACCTCAACTTTTAGCCAATCCCAACATAAACGTCTAATATTAGCCTTTTTAAAAAATTTGAATTTTCACCTCAAAATTTATCGATTTCCAAACGGAAGACTTATGGAAAAAACCCAGTTTCACATAAAAATTTAAATTTTTTCCAATCGGCTAATATTTGAAATGCATGTTGGAAATGGCTAAAACGTCAAGTTTCATCTTGGTATCACACGTAGATAATGGTCAAATGATTTAAAAATTTATTTTAGTCGATATTGTTTTGACGTCTTAAGAAATATTTTTAATTTCATTTGCCTATTATTTCAAGGGCTTAACATGGTGAAACTTCATTTGTTAACCATTCCCAACATACAAGTCAAATATTAGCCTTTTGAAAAACTTTCAATTTTCACCTCAAAATTTGCCGATTTCAAAAGTAACACCTATTGAAATGATGCGTTTTGACATAAAAATTTGAAAATTTTCCAATTGGCTAATATTTTACATGCGTGTTGGAAATGGCTAAAAGTTGAGTTTCATCATGGTAACCCCCGTAAATAATGGTCAATGGGATTTAAAAATCAATTTTACTAGATATTGTTTTAGTGTGATACGAAATATTTTTAACTTCATTTGCGTATTATTTGAAGGGTTTAACATGGTGAAACCTCAACTTTTAGCCAATCCCAACATAAACGTCTAATATTAGCCTTTTTAAAAAATTTGAATTTTCACCTCAAAATTTATCGATTTCCAAACGGAAGACTTATGGAAAAAACCCAGTTTCACATAAAAATTTAAATTTTTTCCAATCGGCTAATATTTGAAATGCATGTTGGAAATGGCTAAAACGTCAAGTTTCATCTTGGTATCACACGTAGATAATGGTCAAATGATTTAAAAATTTATTTTAGTCGATATTGTTTTGACGTCTTAAGAAATATTTTTAATTTCATTTGCCTATTATTTCAAGGGCTTAACATGGTGAAACTTCATTTGTTAACCATTCCCAACATACAAGTCAAATATTAGCCTTTTGAAAAACTTTCAATTTTCACCTCAAAATTTGCCGATTTCAAAAGTAACACCTATTGAAATGATGCGTTTTGACATAAAAATTTGAAAATTTTCCAATTGGCTAATATTTTACATGCGTGTTGGAAATGGCTAAAAGTTGAGTTTCATCATGGTAACCCCCGTAAATAATGGTCAATGGGATTTAAAAATCAATTTTACTAGATATTGTTTTAGTGTGATACGAAATATTTTTAACTTCATTTGCGTATTATTTGAAGGGTTTAACATGGTGAAACCTCAACTTTTAGCCAATCCCAACATAAACGTCTAATATTAGCCTTTTTAAAAAATTTGAATTTTCACCTCAAAATTTATCGATTTCCAAACGGAAGACTTATGGAAAAAACCCGGTTTCACATAAAAATTTAAATTTTTTCCAATCGGCTAATATTTGAAATGCATGTTGGAAATGGCTAAAACGTCAAGTTTCATCTTGGTATCACACGTAGATAATGGTCAAATGATTTAAAAATTTATTTTAGTCGATATTGTTTTGACGTCTTAAGAAATATTTTTAATTTCATTTGCCTATTATTTCAAGGGCTTAACATGGTGAAACTTCATTTGTTAACCATTCCCAACATACAAGTCAAATATTAGCCTTTTGAAAAACTTTCAATTTTCACCTCAAAATTTGCCGATTTCAAAAGTAACACCTATTGAAATGATGCGTTTTGACATAAAAATTTGAAAATTTTCCAATTGGCTAATATTTTACATGCGTGTTGGAAATGGCTAAAAGTTGAGTTTCATCATGGTAACCCCCGTAAATAATGGTCAATGGGATTTAAAAATCAATTTTACTAGATATTGTTTTAGTGTGATACGAAATATTTTTAACTTCATTTGCGTATTATTTGAAGGGTTTAACATGGTGAAACCTCAACTTTTAGCCAATCCCAACATAAACGTCTAATATTAGCCTTTTTAAAAAATTTGAATTTTCACCTCAAAATTTATCGATTTCCAAACGGAAGACTTATGGAAAAAACCCGGTTTCACATAAAAATTTAAATTTTTTCCAATCGGCTAATATTTGAAATGCATGTTGGAAATGGCTAAAACGTCAAGTTTCATCTTGGTATCACACGTAGATAATGGTCAAATGATTTAAAAATTTATTTTAGTCGATATTGTTTTGACGTCTTAAGAAATATTTTTAATTTCATTTGCCTATTATTTCAAGGGCTTAACATGGTGAAACTTCATTTGTTAACCATTCCCAACATACAAGTCAAATATTAGCCTTTTGAAAAACTTTCAATTTTCACCTCAAAATTTGCCGATTTCAAAAGTAACACCTATTGAAATGATGCGTTTTGACATAAAAATTTGAAAATTTTCCAATTGGCTAATATTTTACATGCGTGTTGGAAATGGCTAAAAGTTGAGTTTCATCATGGTAACCCCCGTAAATAATGGTCAATGGGATTTAAAAATCAATTTTACTAGATATTGTTTTAGTGTGATACGAAATATTTTTAACTTCATTTGCGTATTATTTGAAGGGTTTAACATGGTGAAACCTCAACTTTTAGCCAATCCCAACATAAACGTCTAATATTAGCCTTTTTAAAAAATTTGAATTTTCACCTCAAAATTTATCGATTTCCAAACGGAAGACTTATGGAAAAAACCCAGTTTCACATAAAAATTTAAATTTTTTCCAATCGGCTAATATTTGAAATGCATGTTGGAAATGGCTAAAACGTCAAGTTTCATCTTGGTATCACACGTAGATAATGGTCAAATGATTTAAAAATTTATTTTAGTCGATATTGTTTTGACGTCTTAAGAAATATTTTTAATTTCATTTGCCTATTATTTCAAGGGCTTAACATGGTGAAACTTCATTTGTTAACCATTCCCAACATACAAGTCAAATATTAGCCTTTTGAAAAACTTTCAATTTTCACCTCAAAATTTGCCGATTTCAAAAGTAACACCTATTGAAATGATGCGTTTTGACATAAAAATTTGAAAATTTTCCAATTGGCTAATATTTTACATGCGTGTTGGAAATGGCTAAAAGTTGAGTTTCATCATGGTAACCCCCGTAAATAATGGTCAATGGGATTTAAAAATCAATTTTACTAGATATTGTTTTAGTGTGATACGAAATATTTTTAACTTCATTTGCGTATTATTTGAAGGGTTTAACATGGTGAAACCTCAACTTTTAGCCAATCCCAACATAAACGTCTAATATTAGCCTTTTTAAAAAATTTGAATTTTCACCTCAAAATTTATCGATTTCCAAACGGAAGACTTATGGAAAAAACCCAGTTTCACATAAAAATTTAAATTTTTTCCAATCGGCTAATATTTGAAATGCATGTTGGAAATGGCTAAAACGTCAAGTTTCATCTTGGTATCACACGTAGATAATGGTCAAATGATTTAAAAATTTATTTTAGTCGATATTGTTTTGACGTCTTAAGAAATATTTTTAATTTCATTTGCCTATTATTTCAAGGGCTTAACATGGTGAAACTTCATTTGTTAACCATTCCCAACATACAAGTCAAATATTAGCCTTTTGAAAAACTTTCAATTTTCACCTCAAAATTTGCCGATTTCAAAAGTAACACCTATTGAAATGATGCGTTTTGACATAAAAATTTGAAAATTTTCCAATTGGCTAATATTTTACATGCGTGTTGGAAATGGCTAAAAGTTGAGTTTCATCATGGTAACCCCCGTAAATAATGGTCAATGGGATTTAAAAATCAATTTTACTAGATATTGTTTTAGTGTGATACGAAATATTTTTAACTTCATTTGCGTATTATTTGAAGGGTTTAACATGGTGAAACCTCAACTTTTAGCCAATCCCAACATAAACGTCTAATATTAGCCTTTTTAAAAAATTTGAATTTTCACCTCAAAATTTATCGATTTCCAAACGGAAGACTTATGGAAAAAACCCAGTTTCACATAAAAATTTAAATTTTTTCCAATCGGCTAATATTTGAAATGCATGTTGGAAATGGCTAAAACGTCAAGTTTCATCTTGGTATCACACGTAGATAATGGTCAAATGATTTAAAAATTTATTTTAGTCGATATTGTTTTGACGTCTTAAGAAATATTTTTAATTTCATTTGCCTATTATTTCAAGGGCTTAACATGGTGAAACTTCATTTGTTAACCATTCCCAACATACAAGTCAAATATTAGCCTTTTGAAAAACTTTCAATTTTCACCTCAAAATTTGCCGATTTCAAAAGTAACACCTATTGAAATGATGCGTTTTGACATAAAAATTTGAAAATTTTCCAATTGGCTAATATTTTACATGCGTGTTGGAAATGGCTAAAAGTTGAGTTTCATCATGGTAACCCCCGTAAATAATGGTCAATGGGATTTAAAAATCAATTTTACTAGATATTGTTTTAGTGTGATACGAAATATTTTTAACTTCATTTGCGTATTATTTGAAGGGTTTAACATGGTGAAACCTCAACTTTTAGCCAATCCCAACATAAACGTCTAATATTAGCCTTTTTAAAAAATTTGAATTTTCACCTCAAAATTTATCGATTTCCAAACGGAAGACTTATGGAAAAAACCCAGTTTCACATAAAAATTTAAATTTTTTCCAATCGGCTAATATTTGAAATGCATGTTGGAAATGGCTAAAACGTCAAGTTTCATCTTGGTATCACACGTAGATAATGGTCAAATGATTTAAAAATTTATTTTAGTCGATATTGTTTTGACGTCTTAAGAAATATTTTTAATTTCATTTGCCTATTATTTCAAGGGCTTAACATGGTGAAACTTCATTTGTTAACCATTCCCAACATACAAGTCAAATATTAGCCTTTTGAAAAACTTTCAATTTTCACCTCAAAATTTGCCGATTTCAAAAGTAACACCTATTGAAATGATGCGTTTTGACATAAAAATTTGAAAATTTTCCAATTGGCTAATATTTTACATGCGTGTTGGAAATGGCTAAAAGTTGAGTTTCATCATGGTAACCCCCGTAAATAATGGTCAATGGGATTTAAAAATCAATTTTACTAGATATTGTTTTAGTGTGATACGAAATATTTTTAACTTCATTTGCGTATTATTTGAAGGGTTTAACATGGTGAAACCTCAACTTTTAGCCAATCCCAACATAAACGTCTAATATTAGCCTTTTTAAAAAATTTGAATTTTCACCTCAAAATTTATCGATTTCCAAACGGAAGACTTATGGAAAAAACCCAATTTCACATAAAAATTTAAATTTTTTCCAATCGGCTAATATTTGAAATGCATGTTGGTAATGGCTAAAACGTCAAGTTTCATCTTGGTATCACACGTAGATAATGGTCAAATGGATTTAAAAATTTATTTTAGTCGATATTGTTTTGACGTCTTAAGAAATATTTTTAATTTCATTTGCCTATTATTTCAAGGGCTTAACATGGTGAAACTTCATTTGTTAACCATTCCCAACATACAAGTCAAATATTAGCCTTTTGAAAAACTTTCAATTTTCACCTCAAAATTTGCCGATTTCAAAAGTAACACCTATTGAAATGATGCGTTTTGACATAAAAATTTGAAAATTTTCCAATTGGCTAATATTTTACATGCGTGTTGGAAATGGCTAAAAGTTGAGTTTCATCATGGTAACCCCCGTAAATAATGGTCAATGGGATTTAAAAATCAATTTTACTAGATATTGTTTTAGTGTGATACGAAATATTTTTAACTTCATTTGCGTATTATTTGAAGGGTTTAACATGGTGAAACCTCAACTTTTAGCCAATCCCAACATAAACGTCTAATATTAGCCTTTTTAAAAAATTTGAATTTTCACCTCAAAATTTATCGATTTCCAAACGGAAGACTTATGGAAAAAACCCAGTTTCACATAAAAATTTAAATTTTTTCCAATCGGCTAATATTTGAAATGCATGTTGGAAATGGCTAAAACGTCAAGTTTCATCTTGGTATCACACGTAGATAATGGTCAAATGGATTTAAAAATTTATTTTAGTCGATATTGTTTTGACGTCTTAAGAAATATTTTTAATTTCATTTGCCTATTATTTCAAGGGCTTAACATGGTGAAACTTCATTTGTTAACCATTCCCAACATACAAGTCAAATATTAGCCTTTTGAAAAACTTTCAATTTTCACCTCAAAATTTGCCGATTTCAAAAGTAACACCTATTGAAATGATGCGTTTTGACATAAAAATTTGAAAATTTTCCAATTGGCTAATATTTTACATGCGTGTTGGAAATGGCTAAAAGTTGAGTTTCATCATGGTAACCCCCGTAAATAATGGTCAATGGGATTTAAAAATCAATTTTACTAGATATTGTTTTAGTGTGATACGAAATATTTTTAACTTCATTTGCGTATTATTTGAAGGGTTTAACATGGTGAAACCTCAACTTTTAGCCAATCCCAACATAAACGTCTAATATTAGCCTTTTTAAAAAATTTGAATTTTCACCTCAAAATTTATCGATTTCCAAACGGAAGACTTATGGAAAAAACCCAGTTTCACATAAAAATTTAAATTTTTTCCAATCGGCTAATATTTGAAAAGCATGTTGGAAATGGCTAAAACGTCAAGTTTCATCTTGGTATCACACGTAGATAATGGTCAAATGGATTTAAAAATTTATTTTAGTCGATATTGTTTTAGCGTCTTTAGAAATATTTTTAATTTCATTTGCCTATTATTTGAAGGGCTTAACATGGTGAAACTTCATTTGTTAACCATTCCCAACATACACGTCAAATATTAGCCTTTTGAAAAACTTTCAATTTTCACCTCAAAATTTTCCGATTTCAAAAGTAACACCTATTGAAATGATGCGTTTTGACATAAAAATTTGAAAATTTTCCAATTGGCTAATATTTTACATGCGTGTTGGAAATGGCTAAAAGTTGAGTTTCATCATGGTAACCCCTGTAAATAATGGTCAATGGGATTTAAAAATCAATTTTACTAGATATTGTTTTAGTGTGATACGAAATATTTTTAACTTCATTTGCGTATTATTTGAAGGGTTTAACATGGTGAAACCTCAACTTTTAGCCAATCCCAACATAAACGTCTAATATTAGCCTTTTTAAAAAATTTGAATTTTCACCTCAAAATTTATCGATTTCCAAACGGAAGACTTATGGAAAAAACCCATTTTCACATAAAAATTTAAATTTTTTCCAATCGGCTAATATTTGAAATGCATGTTGGAAATGGCTAAAACGTCAAGTTTCATCTTGGTATCACACGTAGATAATGGTCAAATGGATTTAAAAATTTATTTTAGTCGATATTGTTTTGACGTCTTAAGAAATATTTTTAATTTCATTTGCCTATTATTTCAAGGGCTTAACATGGTGAAACTTCATTTGTTAACCATTCCCAACATACACGTCAAATATTAGCCTTTTGAAAAACTTTCAATTTTCACCTCAAAATTTGCCGATTTCAAAAGTAACACCTATTGAAATGATGCGTTTTGACATAAAAATTTGAAAATTTTCCAATTGGCTAATATTTTACATGCGTGTTGGAAATGGCTAAAAGTTGAGTTTCATCATGGTAACCCCCGTAAATAATGGTCAATGGGATTTAAAAATCAATTTTACTAGATATTGTTTTAGTGTGATACGAAATATTTTTAACTTCATTTGCGTATTATTTGAAGGGTTTAACATGGTGAAACCTCAACTTTTAGCCAATCCCAACATAAACGTCTAATATTAGCCTTTTTAAAAAATTTGAATTTTCACCTCAAAATTTATCGATTTCCAAACGGAAGACTTATGGAAAAAACCCATTTTCACATAAAAATTTAAATTTTTTCCAATCGGCTAATATTTGAAAAGCATGTTGGAAATGGCTAAAACGTCAAGTTTCATCTTGGTATCAGACGTAGATAATGGTCAAATGGATTTAAAAATTTATTTTAGTCGATATTGTTTTGGCGTCTTAAGAAATATTTTTAATTTCATTCGCCCATTATTTGAAGGGCTTAACATGGTGAAACTTCATTTGTTAACCATTCCCAACATACACGACAAATGTTAGCCTTTTGAAAAACTATTAATTTTCACCTCAAAATTTGTCGATTTCTAAATTAACACCTACTGAAATGATGTGTTTTGACATAAAAATTTAAATTTTTTCCAATTGGCTAATATTTTACATCGGTGTTGGAAATGGCTAAAAGATAAGTTTCATCATGGTAACCCCTGTAAATAATGGTCAATGGGATTTAAAAATCAATTTTACTAGATATTGTTTTAGTGTGATACGAAATATTTTTAACTTCATTTGCGTAATATTTGAAGTGTTTAACATGGTGAAACCTCAACTTTTAGCCAATCCCAACATAAACGTCTAATATTAGCCTTTTTAAAATATTTGAATTTTCACCTCAAAATTTATCGATTTCCAAAGGGAAGACTTATGGAAAAGGCCATTTTGATATAAAAATTTAAGATTTTTCCAATCGGCTAATATTTGAAAAGCATGTTGGAAATGGCTAAAACGTCAAGCTTCATCTTGGTATCACACGTAGATAATGGTCAAATGGATTTAAAAATTTATTTTAGTCGTTATTGTTTTAGCGTCTTAAGAAATATTTTTAATTTCATTTGCCTATTATTTGAAGGGCTTAACATGGTGAAACTTCATTTGTTAACCATTCCCAACATACACGTCTAATATTAGCATTTTGAAAAACTATTAATTTTCACCTCAAATTTTGTCGATTTCCAAAGTAACACCTACTGAAATGATGCGTTTTGTCATAAAAATTTAAATTTTTTCCAATTGGCTAATATTTTACATGCGTGTTGGAAATCGCTAAAAGTTGAGTTTCATCATGGTAACCCTTGTAAATAATGGTCAATGGGATTTAAAAATCAA
Organism: Linum usitatissimum; assembly: GCA_030674075.2. Classification (NCBI taxonomy): domain Eukaryota; kingdom Viridiplantae; phylum Streptophyta; class Magnoliopsida; order Malpighiales; family Linaceae; genus Linum; species Linum usitatissimum. The sequence continues at coordinate 125,296 of JAUJYP020000616.1, forward strand.
TTTTACTAGATATTGTTTTAGTGTGATACGAAATATTTTTAACTTCATTTGCGTATTATTTGAAGGGTTTAACATGGTGAAACCTCAAGTTTTAGCCATTCCCAACATAAACGTCTAATATTAGCCTTTTTAAAAAATTTGAATTTTCACCTCAAAATTTATCGAATTCCAAAGGGAAGAGTTATGGAAAAAACCCAGTTTCACATAAAAATTTAAATTTTTTCCAATCGGCTAATATTTGAAAAGCATGTTGGAAATGGCTAAAACGTCAAGTTTCATCTTGGTATCACACGTAGATAATGGTCAAATGGATTTAAAAATTTATTTTAGTCGATATTGTTTTAGCGTCTTAAGAAATATTTTTAATTTCATTTGCCTATTATTTGAAGGGCTTAACATGGTGAAACTTCATTTGTTAACCATTCCCAACATAAACGTCAAATATTAGAATTTTGAAAAACTATTAATTTTCACCTCAAATTTTGTCGATTTCCAAAGTAACACCTACTGAAATGATGCGTTTTGTCATACAGATTTAAAATTTTTCCAATTGGCTAATATTTTACATGCGTGTTGGAAATCGCTAAAAGTTGAGTTTCATCATGGTAACCCCTGTAAATAATGGTCAATGGGATTTAAAAATCAATTTTACTATATATTGTTTTAGTGTGATACGAAATATTTTTAACTTCATTTGCGTATTATTTGAAGGGTTTAACATGGTGAAACCTCAAGTGTTAGCCATTCCCAACATAAACGTCTAATATTAGCCTTTTTAAAAAAATTTGAATTTTCACCTCAAAATTTATCGAATTCCAAAGGGAAGAGTTATGGAAAAAACCCAGTTTCACCTAAAAATTTAAATTTTTTCCAATCGGCTAATATTTGAAAAGCATGTTGGAAATGGCTAAAACGTCAAGTTTCATCTTGGTATCACACGTAGATATTGGTCAAATGGATTTAAAAATTTATTTTAGTCGATATTGTTTTAGCGTCTTAAGAAATATTTTTAATTTCATTTGCCTATTATTTGAAGGGCTTAACATGGTGAAACTTCATTTGTTAACCATTCCCAACATAAACGTCAAATATTAGAATTTTGAAAAACTATTAATTTTCACCTCAAATTTTGTCGATTTCCAAAGTAACACCTACTGAAATGATGCGTTTTGTCATACAGATTTAAAATTTTTCCAATTGGCTAATATTTTACATGCGTGTTGGAAATCGCTAAAAGTTGAGTTTCATCATGGTAACCCCTGTAAATAATGGTCAATGGGATTTAAAAATCAATTTTACTAGATATTGTTTTAGTGTGATACGAAATATTTTTAACTTCATTTGCGTATTATTTGAAGGGTTTAACATGGTGAAACCTCAAGTGTTAGCCATTCCCAACATAAACGTCTAATATTAGCCTTTTAAAAAAATTTGAATTTTCACCTCAAAATTTATCGAATTCCAAAGTGAAGAGTTATGGAAAAAACCCAGTTTCACCTAAAAATTTAAATTTTTTCCAATCGGCTAATATTTGAAAAGCATGTTGGAAATGGGTAAAACGTCAAGTTTCATCTTGGTATCATACGTAGATAATGGTCAAATGGATTTAAAAATTTATTTTAGTCGATATTGTTTTAGCGTCTTAAGAAATATTTTTAATTTCATTTGCCTATTATTTGAAGGGATTAACATGGTGAAACTTCATTTGTTAACCATTCCCAACATACACGTCAAATATTAGCCTTTTGAAAAACTTTCAATTTTCACCTCAAAATTTGTCGATTTCCAACGTAACAGCTATTGAAATGATGCATTTTGACATAAAAATTTAAAATTTTTCCAATTGGCTAATATTTTACATGCGTGTTGGAAATGGCTAAAACGTCAAGTTTCATCTTGGTATCACATGTAGATAATGGTCAAATGGATTTAAAAATTTATTTAGTCGATATTGTTTTAGCGTCTTAAGAAATATTTTTAATTTCATTTGCCTATTATTTGAAGGGCTTAACATGGTGAAACTTCATTTGTTAAACCATTCCCAACAAACACGTCAACTATTAGCCTTTTGAAAAACTTTCAATTTTCACCTCAAAATTTGTCGATTTCAAAAGTAACACCTATTGAAATGATGCATTTTGACATAATAATTTAAAATTTTTCTAATTGGCTAATATTTTACATGCGTGTTGGAAATGGCTAAATGTTGAGTTTCATCATGGTAACCCCTGTAAATAACTGTCAATGGGATTTAAAAATCAATTTTACTAGATATTGTTTTAGTGTGTTACGAAATATTTTTAACTTCATTTGCGTATTATTTGAAGGGTTTAACATGGTGAAACCTCAAGTTTTAGCCATTCCCAACATAAACGTCTAATATTAGCCTTTTTAAAAAATTTGAATTTTCACCTCAAAATTTATCGAATTCCAAAGGGAAGAGTTATGGAAAAACCCAGTTTCACCTAAAAATTTAAATTTTTTCCAATCGGCTAATATTTGAAAAGCATGTTGGAAATGGCTAAAACGTCAAGTTTCATCTTGGTATCACACGTAGATAATGGTCAAATGGATTTAAAAATTTATTTTAGTCGATATTGTTTTAGCGTCTTAAGAAATATTTTTAATTTCATTTGCCTATTATTTGAAGGGCTTAACATGGTGAAACTTCATTTGTTAACCATTCCCAACATAAACGTCAAATATTAGCATTTTGAAAAACAATTAATTTTCACCTCAAATTTTGTCGATTTCCAAAGTAACACCTACTGAAATGATGCGTTTTGTCATAAAGATTTAAATTTTTTCCAATTGGCTAATATTTTACATGCGTGTTGGAAATCGCTAAAAGTTGAGTTTCATCATGGTAACCCCTGTAAATAATGGTCAATGGGATTTAAAAATCAATTTTACTAGATATTGTTTTAGTGTGATACGAAATATTTTTAACTTCATTTGCGTATTATTTGAAGGGTTTAACATGGTGAAACCTCAAGTTTTAGCCATTCCCGACATAAACGTCTAATATTAGCCTTTTAAAAAAATTTGAATTTTCACCTCAAAATTTATCGAATTCCAAAGGGAAGAGTTATGGAAAAAACCCGGTTTCACCTAAAAATTTAAATTTTTTCCAATCGGCTAATATTTGAAAAGCATGTTGGAAATGGCTAAAACGTCAAGTTTCATCTTGGTATCACACGTAGATAATGGTCAAATGGATTTAAAAATTTATTTTAGTCGATATTGTTTTAGCGTCTTAAGAAATATTTTTAATTTCATTTGCCTATTATTTGAAGGGCTTAACATGGTGAAACTTCATTTGTTAACCATTCCCAACATACACGTCAAATATTAGCATTTTGAAAAACTATTAATTTTCACCTCAAGATTTGTCGATTTCCAAAGTAACACCTACTGAAATGATGCGTTTTGTCATAAAGATTTAAAATTTTTCCAATTGGCTAATATTTTACATGCGTGTTGGAAATGGCTAAAAGTTGAGTTTCATCATGGTAACCCCTGTAAATAATGGTCAATGGGATTTAAAAATCAATTTTACTAGATATTGTTTTAGTGTGATACGAAATATTTTTAACTTCATTTGCGTATTATTTGAAGGGTTTAACATGGTGAAACCTCAACTTTTAGCCAATCCCAACATAAACGTCTAATATTAGCCTTTTTAAAATATTTGAATTTTCACCTCAAAATTTATCGATTTCCAAAGGGAAGACTTATGGAAAAGGCCATTTTGATGTAAAAATTTCGAAATTTTCCAATCGGCTAATATTTGAAAAGCATGTTGGAAATGGCAAAAACGTCAAGTTTCATCTTGGTATCACACGTAGATAATGGTCAAATGGATTTAAAAATTTATTTTAGTCGATATTGTTTTACCGTGTTAAGAAATATTTTTAACTTTATTTGCATATTATTTGAAGGGTTTAACATGGTGAAATCTTAACTTTTAGCCATTCCCAACATACACGTCTAATATTAGCCTTTTTTAAAAATATGAATTTTCACCTCAAAATTTATCGAATTCAAAACGGAAGAGTTATGGAAAAAAGCCATTTTGACATAAAAATATAAAATTTTTCCAATCGGCTAATATTTGAAAAGCATGTTGGAAATGGCTAAAACGTCAAGTTTCATCTTGGTATCACACGTAGATAATGGTCAAAAGGATTTAAAAATTTATTTAGTCGATATTGTTTTAGCGTCTTAAGAAATATTTTTAATTTCATTTGCCTATTATTTGAAGGGCTTAACATGGTGAAACTTCATTTGTAAACCATTCTCAACAAACACGTCAACTATTAGCCTTTTGAAAAACTTTCAATTTTCACCTCAAAATTTGTCGATTTCCAAAGTAACACCTATTGAAATGATGCATTTTGACATAAAAATTTAAAATTTTTCCAATTGGCTAATATTTTACATGCGTGTTGGAAATGGCTAAATGTTGAGTTTCATCATGGTAACCCCCTCGTAAATAATTGTCAATGGGATTTAAAAATCAATTTTACTAGATATTGTTTTACTGTGTTACGAAATATTTTTAACTTCATTTGCGTATTATTTGAAGGGTTTAACATGGTGAAACCTCAAGTCTTAGCCATTCCCAACATAAACGTCTAATATTAGCCTTTTTAAAAAATTTGAATTTTCACCTCAAAATTTATCGAATTCCAAAGGGAAGAGTTATGGAAAAAACCCAGTTTCACCTAAAAATTTAAATTTTTTCCAATCGGCTAATATTTGAAAAGCATGTTGGAAATGGCTAAAACGTCAAGTTTCATCTTGGTATCACACGTAGATAATGGTCAAATGGATTTAAAAATTTATTTTAGTCGATATTGTTTTAGCGTCTTAAGAAATATTTTTAATTTCATTTGCCTATTATTTGAAGGGCTTAACATGGTCAAACTTCATTTGTTAACCATTCCCAACATACACGTCAAATATTAGCATTTTGAAAAACTATTAATTTTCACCTCAAATTTTGTCGATTTCCAAAGTAACACCTACTGAAATGATGCGTTTTGTCATAAAAAAATTTAAATTTTTTCCAATTGGCTAATAATTTACATGCGTGTTGGAAATCGCTAAAAGTTGAGTTTCATCATGGTAACCCCTGTAAATAATGGTCAATGGGATTTAAAAATCAATTTTACTAGATATTGTTTTAGTGTGATACGAAATATTTTTAACTTCATTTGCGTATTATTTGAAGGGTTTAACATGGTGAAACCTCAACTTTTACCCAATCCCAACATAAACATCTAATATTAGCCTTTTTAAAATATTTGAATTTTCACCTCAAAATTTATCGATTTCCAAAGGGAAGACTTATGGAAAAGGCCATTTTGATATAAAAATTTCGAAATTTTCCAATCGGCTAATATTTGAAAAGCATGTTGGAAATGGCTAAAACGTCAAGTTTCATCTTGGTATCACACGTAGATAATGGTCAAATGGATTTAAAAATTTATTTTAGTCGATATTGTTTTAGCGTCTTATGAAATATTTTTAATTTCATTTTCCTATTATTTGAAGGGCTTAACATGGTGAAACTTCATTTGTTAACCATTCCCAACATACACGTCAAATATTAGCCTTTTGAAAAACTTTCAATTTTCACTTCAAAATTTGTCGATTTCCAACGTAACACCTATTGAAATGATGCATTTTGACATAAAAATTAAATTTTTTTCCAATCGGCTAATATTTGAAAACCATGTTGGAAATGGCTAAAACGCCAAGTTTCATCTTGGTATCACATGTAGATAATGGTCAAATGGATTTAAAAATTTATTTAGTCGATATTGTTTTAGCGTCTTAAGAAATATTTTTAATTTCATTTGCCTATTATTTGAAGGGCTTAACATGGTGAAACTTCATTTGTTAACCATTCCCAACATACATGTCAAATATTAGCCTTTTGAAAAACTTTCAATTTTCACCTCAAAATTTGTCGATTTCCAAAGTAACACCTATTGAAATGATGCATTTTGACATAAAAATTTAAAATTTTTCCAATTGGCTAATATTTTACATGCGTGTTGGAAATGGCTAAAAGTTGAGTTTCATCATGGTAACCCCTGTAAATAATGGTCAATGGGATTTAAAAATCAATTTTACTAGATATTGTTTTAGTGTGTTACGAAATATTTTTAACTTCATTTGCGTATTATTTGAAGGGTTTAACATGGTGAAACCTCAAGTTTTAGCCAATCCCAACATAAACGACTAATATTAGCCTTTTTAAAATTTGAATTTTCACCTCAAAATTTATCGATTTCCAAAGGGAAGATTTATGGAAAAAAGCCATTTTCACATAAAAATTTAAGATTTTTCCAATCGGCTAATATTTGAAAAGCATGTTGGAAATGGCTAAAACGTCAAGCTTCATCTTGGTATCACACGTAGATAATGGTCAAATGGATTTAAAAATTTATTTTAGTCGTTATTGTTTTAGCGTCTTAAGAAATATTTTTAATTTCATTTGCCTATTATTTCAAGGGCTTAACATGGTGAAACATCATTTGTTAACCATTCCCAACATACATGTCAGATATTAGCCTTTTGAAAAAATTTCAATTTTCACCTCAAAATTTGGCGATTTCCAAAGTAACACCTATTGAAATGAGGCGTTTTGACATAAAAATTTGAAAATTTTCCAGTTGGCTAATAGTTTACATCCGTGTTGGAAATGGCTAAAAGTTAAGTTTCATCATGGTAACACACGTAAATAATGGTCAATGGGATTTAAAAATCAATTTTACTAGATATTGTTTTAGCGTGTTACGAAATATTTTTAACTTCATTTGTGTATTATTAGAAGGTTTTAACATGGTGAAACCTAAACTTTTAGCCAATCCCAACATAAACGTCTAATATTAGCCTTTTTAAAAAAATTGAATTTTCACCTCAAAATTTATCGATTTCCAAAGGGAAGACTTATGGAAAAAGCCATTTTGACATAAAAATTTAAATTTTTTCCAATCGGCTAATATTTGAAAAGCATGTTGGAAATGGCTAAAACGTCAAGTTTCATCTTGGTATCACACGTAGATAATGGTCAAATGGATTTAAAAATTTATTTTAGTCGATATTGTTTTAGCGTCTTATGAAATATTTTTAATTTCATTTGCCTATTATTTGAAGGGCTTAACATGGTGAAACTTCATTTGTTAACCATTCCTAACATACATGTCAAATATTAGCCTTTTGAAAAACTTTACAATTTTCACCTCAAAATTTGTCGATTTCCAAAGTAACACCTATTGAAATGATGCATTTTGACATAAAAATTTAAATTTTTCCAATTGGCTAATATTTTACATGCGTGTTGGAAATGGCTAAAAGTTGAGTTTCATCATGGTAACCCACGTAAATAATGGTCAATGGGATTTAAAAATCAATTTTACTAGATATTGTTTTAGTGTGTTACGAAATATTTTTAACTTCATTTGCGTATTATTTGAAGGGTTTAACATGGTGAATCCTCAAGTTTTAGCCAATCCCAACATAAACGTCTAATATTAGCCTTTTTAAAATTTGAATTTTCACCTCAAAATTTATCGATTTCCAATGGAAAGATTTATGGAAAAAAGCCATTTTCACATAAAAATTTAAGATTTTTCCAATCGGCTAATATTTGAAAAGCATGTTGGAAATGGCTAAAACGTCAAGCTTCATCTTGGTATCACACGTAGATAATGGTCAAATGGATTTAAAAATTTATTTTAGTCGTTATTGTTTTAGCGTCTTAAGAAATATTTTTAATTTCATTTGCCTATTATTTCAAGGGCTTAACATGGTGAAACATCATTTGTTAACCATTCCCAACATACACGTCAAATATTAGCCTTTTGAAAAACTTTCAATTTTCACCTCAAAATTTGGCGATTTCCAAAGTAACACCTATTGAAATGAGGCGTTTTGACATAAAAATTTGAAAATTTTCCAGTTGGCTAATATTTTACATCCGTGTTGGAAATGGCTAAAAGTTAAGTTTCATCATGGTAACACACGTAAATAATGGTCAATGGGATTTAAAAATCAATTTTACTAGATATTGTTTTAGCGTGTTACGAAATATTTTTAACTTCATTTGTGTATTATTAGAAGGTTTTAACATGGTGAAACCTTAAATTTTTAACCAATCCCAACATAAACGTCTAATATTAGCCTTTTTAAAAAATTTGAATTTTCACCTCAAAATTTATCGATTTCCAAAGGGAAGACTTATGGAAAAAGCCATTTTGACATAAAAATTTAAATTTTTTCCAATCGGCTAATATTTGAAAAGCATGTTGGAAATGGCTAAAACGTCAAGTTTCATCTTGGTATCACACGTAGATAATGGTCAAATGGATTTAAAAATTTATTTTAGTCGATATTGTTTTAGCGTCTTATGAAATATTTTTAATTTCATTTGCCTATTATTTGAAGGGCTTAACATGGTGAAACTTCATTTGTTAACCATTCCCAACATACACGTCAAATATTAGCCTTTTGAAAAAATTTCAATTTTCACCTCAAAATTTGGCGATTTCCAAAGTAACACCTATTGAAATGAGGCGTTTTGACATAAAAATTTGAAAATTTTCCATTTGGCTAATAGTTTACATCCGTGTTGGAAATGGCTAAAAGTTAAGTTTCATCATGGTAACCCCTGTAAATAATGGTCAATGGGATTTAAAAATCAATTTTACTAGATATTGTTTTAGCGTGTTACGAAATATTTTTAACTTCATTTGTGTATTATTAGAAGGTTTTAACATGGTGAAACCTAAACTTTTAGCCAATCCCAACATAAACGTCTAATATTAGCCTTTTTAAAAAAATTGAATTTTCACCTCAAAATTTATCGATTTCCAAAGGGAAGACTTATGGAAAAAGCCATTTTGACATAAAAATTTAAATTTTTTCCAATCGGCTAATATTTGAAAAGCATGTTTGAAATGGCTAAAACGTCAAGTTTCATCTTGGTATCACACGTAGATAATGGTCAAATGGATTTAAAAATTTATTTTAGTCGATATTGTTTTAGCGTCTTATGAAATATTTTTAATTTCATTTGCCTATTATTTGAAGGGCTTAACATGGTGAAACTTCATTTGTTAACCATTCCCAACATACACGTCAAATATTAGCCTTTTGAAAAACTTTCAATTTTCACCTCAAAATTTGTCGATTTCCAACGTAACACCTATTGAAATGATGCATTTTGACATAAAAATTTAAAATTTTTCCAATCGGCTAATATTTGAAAAGCATGTTGGAAATGGCTAAAACGTCAAGTTTCATCTTGGTATCACACGTAGATAATGGTCAAATGGATTTAAAAATTTATTTTAGTTGATATTGTTTTAGCGTCTTATGAAATATTTTTAATTTCATTTGCCTATTATTTGAAGGGCTTAACATGGTGAAACTTCATTTGTTAACCATTCCCAACATACACGTCAAATATTAGCCTTTTGAAAAACTTTCAATTTTCACCTCAAAATTTGTCGATTTTCAACGTAACACCTATTGAAATGATGCATTTTGACATAAAAATTTAAAATTTTTCCAATCGGCTAATATTTGAAAAGCATGTTGGAAATGGCTAAAACGTCAAGTTTCATCTTGGTATCACACGTAGATAATGGTCAAATGGATTTAAAAATTTATTTTAGTCGATATTGTTTTAGCGTCTTATGAAATATTTTTAATTTCATTTGCCTATTATTTGAAGGGCTTAACATGGTGAAACTTCATTTGTTAACCATTCCCAACATACACGTCAAATATTAGCCTTTTGAAAAACTTTCAATTTTCACCTCAAAATTTGTCGATTTCCAACGTAACACCTATTGAAATGATGCATTTTGACATAAAAATTTAAATTTTTTCCAATCGGCTAATATTTGAAAAGCATGTTGGAAATGGCTAAAACGTCAAGTTTCATCTTGGTATCACACGTAGATAATGGTCAAATGGATTTAAAAATTTATTTTAGTCGATATTGTTTTAGCGTCTTAAGAAATATTTTTAATTTCATTTGCCTATTATTTCAAGGGCTTAACATGGTGAAACTTCATTTGTTAACCATTCCCAACATACACGTCAAATATTAGCCTTTTGAAAAACTATCAATTTTCACCTCAAAATTTGTCGTTTTCCAAAGTAACACCTACTGAAATGATGCGTTTTGTCATAAAAATTTGAAAATTTTCCAATCGGCTAATATTTGAAAAGCATGTTGAAAATGGCTAAAACGTCAAGTTTCATCTTGGTATCACACGTAGATAATGGTCAAATGGATTTAAAAATTTATTTTAGTCGATATTGTTTTAGCGTCTTAAGAAATATTTTTAATTTCATTTGCCTATTATTTGAAGGGCTTAACATGGTGAAACTTCATTTGTTAACCATTCCCAACATACACGTCAAATATTAGCCTTTTGAAAAAATTTCAATTTTCACCTCAAAATTTGGCGATTTCCAAAGTAACACCTATTGAAATGAGGCGTTTTGACATAAAAATTTGAAAATTTTCCATTTGGCTAATAGTTTACATCCGTGTTGGAAATGGCTAAAAGATAAGTTTCATCATGGTAACCCCTGTAAATAATGGTCAATGGGATTTAAAAATCAATTTTACTAGATATTGTTTTAGCGTGTTACGAAATATTTTTAACTTCATTTGTGTATTATTAGAAGGTTTTAACATGGTGAAACCTAAACTTTTAGCCAATCCCAACATAAACGTCTAATATTAGCCTTTTTAAAAAAATTGAATTTTCACCTCAAAATTTATCGATTTCCAAAGGGAAGACTTATGGAAAAAGCCATTTTGACATAAAAATTTAAATTTTTTCCAATCGGCTAATATTTGAAAAGCATGTTTGAAATGGCTAAAACGTCAAGTTTCATCTTGGTATCACACGTAGATAATGGTCAAATGGATTTAAAAATTTATTTTAGTCGATATTGTTTTAGCGTCTTATGAAATATTTTTAATTTCATTTGCCTATTATTTGAAGGGCTTAACATGGTGAAACTTCATTTGTTAACCATTCCCAACATACACGTCAAATATTAGCCTTTTGAAAAACTTTCAATTTTCACCTCAAAATTTGTCGATTTCCAACGTAACACCTATTGAAATGATGCATTTTGACATAAAAATTTAAAATTTTTCCAATCGGCTAATATTTGAAAAGCATGTTGGAAATGGCTAAAACGTCAAGTTTCATCTTGGTATCACACGTAGATAATGGTCAAATGGATTTAAAAATTTATTTTAGTTGATATTGTTTTAGCGTCTTATGAAATATTTTTAATTTCATTTGCCTATTATTTGAAGGGCTTAACATGGTGAAACTTCATTTGTTAACCATTCCCAACATACACGTCAAATATTAGCCTTTTGAAAAACTTTCAATTTTCACCTCAAAATTTGTCGATTTCCAACGTAACACCTATTGAAATGATGCATTTTGACATAAAAATTTAAAATTTTTCCAATCGGCTAATATTTGAAAAGCATGTTGGAAATGGCTAAAACGTCAAGTTTCATCTTGGTATCACACGTAGATAATGGTCAAATGGATTTAAAAATTTATTTTAGTCGATATTGTTTTAGCGTCTTAAGAAATATTTTTAATTTCATTTGCCTATTATTTGAAGGGCTTAACATGGTGAAACTTCATTTGTTAACCATTCCCAACATACACGTCAAATATTAGCCTTTTGAAAAACTTTCAATTTTCACCTCAAAATTTGTCGATTTCCAAAGTAACACCTATTGAAATGATGCATTTTGACATAAAAATTTAAAAATTTTCCAATCGGCTAATATTTGAAAAGCATGTTGGAAATGGCTAAAACGTCAAGTTTCATCTTGGTATCACACGTAGATAATGGTCAAATGGATTTAAAAATTTATTTTAGTTGATATTGTTTTAGCGTCTTAAGAAATATTTTTAATTTCATTTGCCTATTATTTGAAGGGCTTAACATGGTGAAACTTCATTTGTTAACCATTCCCAACATACACGTCAAATATTAGCCTTTTGAAAAACTATCAATTTTCACCTCAAAATTTGTCGATTTCCAAAGTAACACCTACTGAAATGATGCGTTTTGTCATAAAAATTTGAAAATTTTTCCAATCGGCTAATATTTGAAAAGCATGTTGAAAATGGCTAAAACGTCAAGTTTCATCTTGGTATCACACGTAGATAATGGTCAAATGGATTTAAAAATTTATTTTAGTCGATATTGTTTTAGCGTCTTAAGAAATATTTTTAATTTCATTTGCCTATTATTTGAAGGGCTTAACATGGTGAAACTTCATTTGTTAACCATTCCCAACATACACGTCAAATATTAGCCTTTTGAAAAACTTTCAATTTTCACCTCAAAATTTGTCGATTTCCAAAGTAACACCTATTGAAATGATGCGTTTTGACATAAAAATTTGAAAATTTTCCAATTGGCTAATATTTGAAAAGCATGTTGGAAATGGCTAAAACGTCAAGTTTCATCTTGGTATCACACGTAAATAATGGTCAAATGGATTTAAAAATTTATTTTAGTAGATATTGTTTTAGCGTGTTAAGAAATATTTTTAATTTCATTTGCCTATTATTTGAAGGTTTTAACATGGTGAAACTTCATTTGTTAACCATTCCCAACATAAACGTCTAATATTAGCCTTTTTAAAAAATTTGAATTTTCACCTCAAAATTTATCGATTTCCAAAGGAACACTTATGGAAAAAAGCCATTTTGACATAAAAATTTGAAAATTTTCCAATCGGCTAATATTTGAAAAGCATGTTGGAAATGGCTAAAACGTCAAGTTTCATCTTGGTATCACACGTAGATAATGGTCAAATGGATTTAAAAATTTATTTTAGTCGATATTGTTTTAGCGTCTTATGAAATATTTTTAATTTCATTTGCCTATTATTTGAAGGGCTTAACATGGTGAAACTTCATTTGTTAACCATTCCCAACATACACGTCAAATATTAGCCTTTTGAAAAACTTTCAATTTTCACCTCAAAATTTGTCGATTTCCAACGTAACACCTATTGAAATGATGCATTTTGACATAAAAATTTAAAATTTTTCCAATCGGCTAATATTTGAAAAGCATGTTGGAAATGGCTAAAACGTCAAGTTTCATCTTGGTATCACACGTAGATAATGGTCAAATGGATTTAAAAATTTATTTTAGTCGATATTGTTTTAGCGTCTTATGAAATATTTTTAATTTCATTTGCCTATTATTTGAAGGGCTTAACATGGTGAAACTTCATTTGTTAACCATTCCCAACATACACGTCAAATATTAGCCTTTTGAAAAACTTTCAATTTTCACCTCAAAATTTGTCGATTTCCAACGTAACACCTATTGAAATGATGCATTTTGACATAAAAATTTAAAATTTTTCCAATCGGCTAATATTTGAAAAGCATGTTGGAAATGGCTAAAACGTCAAGTTTCATCTTGGTATCACACGTAGATAATGGTCAAATGGATTTAAAAATTTATTTTAGTCGATATTGTTTTAGCGTCTTATGAAATATTTTTAATTTCATTTGCCTATTATTTGAAGGGCTTAACATGGTGAAACTTCATTTGTTAACCATTCCCAACATACACGTCAAATATTAGCCTTTTGAAAAACTTTCAATTTTCACCTCAAAATTTGTCGATTTCCAACGTAACACCTACTGAAATGATGCGTTTTGTCATAAAAATTTGAAAATTTTCCATTTGGCTAATAGTTTACATCCGTGTTGGAAATGGCTAAAAGATAAGTTTCATCATGGTATCACTCGTAAATAATGGTCAAATGGGATTTAAAAATCAATTTTACTAGATATTGTTTTAGCGTGTTACGAAATATTTTTAACTTCATTTGTGTATTATTAGAAGGTTTTAACATGGTGAAACCTAAACTTTTAGCCAATCCCAACATAAACGTCTAATATTAGCCTTTTTAAAAAAATTGAATTTTCACCTCAAAATTTATCGATTTCCAAAGGGAAGACTTATGGAAAATGCCATTTTGACATAAAAATTTAAATTTTTTCCAATCGGCTAATATTTGAAAAGCATGTTTGAAATGGCTAAAACGTCAAGTTTCATCTTGGTATCACACGTAGATAATGGTCAAATGGATTTAAAAATTTATTTTAGTCGATATTGTTTTAGCGTCTTATGAAATATTTTTAATTTCATTTGCCTATTATTTGAAGGGCTTAACATGGTGAAACTTCATTTGTTAACCATTCCCAACATACACGTCAAATATTAGCCTTTTGAAAAACTTTCAATTTTCACCTCAAAATTTGTCGATTTCCAACGTAACACCTATTGAAATGATGCATTTTGACATAAAAATTTAAAATTTTTCCAATCGGCTAATATTTGAAAAGCATGTTGGAAATGGCTAAAACGTCAAGTTTCATCTTGGTATCACACGTAGATAATGGTCAAATGGATTTAAAAATTTATTTTAGTTGATATTGTTTTAGCGTCTTAAGAAATATTTTTAATTTCATTTGCCTATTATTTGAAGGGCTTAACATGGTGAAACTTCATTTGTTAACCATTCCCAACATACACGTCAAATATTAGCCTTTTGAAAAACTATCAATTTTCACCTCAAAATTTGTCGATTTCCAAAGTAACACCTACTGAAATGATGCGTTTTGTCATAAAAATTTTGAAAATTTTCCAATCGGCTAATATTTGAAAAGCATGTTGGAAATGGCTAAAACGTCAAGTTTCATCTTGGTATCGCACGTAGATAATGGTCAAATGGATTTAAAAATTTATTTTAGTCGATATTGTTTTAGCGTCTTAAGAAATATTTTTAATTTCATTTGCCTATTATTTGAAGGGCTTAACATGGTGAAACTTCATTTGTTAACCATTCCCAACATACACGTCAAATATTAGCCTTTTGAAAAACTTTCAATTTTCACCTCAAAATTTGTCGATTTCCAACGTAACACCTATTGAAATGATGCATTTTGACATAAAAATTTAAAATTTTTCCAATTGGCTAATATTTTACAAGCGTGTTGGAAATGGCTAAAACGTTGAGTTTCATCATGGTATCACACGTAAATAATGGTCAATGGGATTTAAAAATCAATTTTACTAGATATTGTTTTAGTGTGTTACGAAATATTTTTAACATCATTTGCGAATTATTTGAAGGGTTTAACATGGTGAAACCTAAACTTTTAGCCATTCCCAACATAAACGTCTAATATTAGCCTTTTTAAAAAATTTGAATTTTCACCTCAAAATTTATCGATTTCCAAAGGGAAGACTTATGGAAAAAGCCATTTTGACATAAAAATTTAAAATTTTCCAATCGGCTAATATTTGAAAAGCATGTTGGAAATGGCTAAAACGTCAAGTTTCATCTTGGTATCACACGTAGATAATGGTCAAATGGATTTAAAAATTTATTTTAGTCGATATTGTTTTAGCGTCTTATGAAATATTTTTAATTTCATTTGCCTATTATTTGAAGGGCTTAACATGGTGAAACTTCATTTGTTAACCATTCCCAACATACACGTCAAATATTAGCCTTTTGAAAAACTTTCAATTTTCACCTCAAAATTTGTCGATTTCCAACGTAACACCTATTGAAATGATGCATTTTGACATAAAAATTTAAAATTTTTCCAATCGGCTAATATTTGAAAAGCATGTTGGAAATGGCTAAAACGTCAAGTTTCATCTTGGTATCACACGTAGATAATGGTCAAATGGATTTAAAAATTTATTTTAGTTGATATTGTTTTAGCGTCTTATGAAATATTTTTAATTTCATTTGCCTATTATTTGAAGGGCTTAACATGGTGAAACTTCATTTGTTAACCATTCCCAACATACACGTCAAATATTAGCCTTTTGAAAAACTTTCAATTTTCACCTCAAAATTTGTCGATTTTCAACGTAACACCTATTGAAATGATGCATTTTGACATAAAAATTTAAAATTTTTCCAATCGGCTAATATTTGAAAAGCATGTTGGAAATGGCTAAAACGTCAAGTTTCATCTTGGTATCACACGTAGATAATGGTCAAATGGATTTAAAAATTTATTTTAGTCGATATTGTTTTAGCGTCTTATGAAATATTTTTAATTTCATTTGCCTATTATTTGAAGGGCTTAACATGGTGAAACTTCATTTGTTAACCATTCCCAACATACACGTCAAATATTAGCCTTTTGAAAAACTTTCAATTTTCACCTCAAAATTTGTCGATTTCCAACGTAACACCTATTGAAATGATGCATTTTGACATAAAAATTTAAAATTTTTCCAATCGGCTAATATTTGAAAAGCATGTTGGAAATGGCTAAAACGTCAAGTTTCATCTTGGTATCACACGTAGATAATGGTCAAATGGATTTAAAAATTTATTTTAGTTGATATTGTTTTAGTGTCTTAAGAAATATTTTTAATTTCATTTGGCCTATTATTTCAAGGGATTAACATGGTAAAACTTCATTTGTTAACCATTCCCAACATACACGTCAAATATTAGCCTTTTGAAAAACTTTCAATTTTCACCTCAAAATTTGTCGATTTCCAAAGTAACACCTACTGAAATGATGCGTTTTGTCATAAAAATTGAAAATTTTCCAATCGGCTAATATTTGAAAAGCATGTTGGAAATGGCTAAAACGTCAAGTTTCATCTTGGTATCACACGTAGATAATGGTCAAATGGATTTAAAAATTTATTTTTAGTCGATATTGTTTTAGCGTCTTAAGAAATATTTTTAATTTCATTTGCCTATTATTTGAAGGGCTTAACATGGTGAAACTTCATTTGTTAACCATTCCCAACATACACGTCAAATATTAGCCTTTTGAAAAACTTTCAATTTTCACCTCAAAATTTGTCGATTTCCAAAGTAACACCTATTGAAATGATGCGTTTTGACATAAAAATTTGAAAATTTTCCATTTGGCTAATAGTTTGAAAACCATGTTGGAAATGGCTAAAAGATAAGTTTCATCATGGTAACCACGTAAATAATGGTCAATGGGATTTAAAAATTTATTTTACTACGATATTGTTTTAGCGTCTTACGAAATATTTTTAACTTCATTTGTGTATTATTAGAAGGTTTTAACATGGTGAAACCTAAATTTGTTAGCCAATCCCAACATAAACGTCTAATATTAGCCTTTTTAAAAAAATTCAATTTTCACCTCAAAATTTATCGATTTCCAAAGGGAAGACTTATGGAAAGAAGCCATTTTGACATAAAAATTTAAATTTTTTCCAATCGGCTAATATTTGAAAAGCATGTTGGAAATGGCTAAAACGTCAAGTTTCATCTTGGTATCACACGTAGATAATGGTCAAATGGATTTAAAAATTTATTTTAGTCGATATTGTTTTAGCGTCTTATGAAATATTTTTAATTTCATTTGCCTATTATTTGAAGGGCTTAACATGGTGAAACTTCATTTGTTAACCATTCCCAACATACACGTCAAATATTAGCCTTTTGAAAAACTTTCAATTTTCACCTCAAAATTTGTCGATTTCCAAACGTAACACCTATTGAAATGATGCATTTTGACATAAAAATTTAAAATTTTTCCAATCGGCTAATATTTGAAAAGCATGTTGGAAATGGCTAAAACGTCAAGTTTCATCTTGGTATCACACGTAGATAATGGTCAAATGGATTTAAAAATTTATTTTAGTCGATATTGTTTTAGCGTCTTATGAAATATTTTTAATTTCATTTGCCTATTATTTGAAGGGCTTAACATGGTGAAACTTCATTTGTTAACCATTCCCAACATACACGTCAAATATTAGCCTTTTGAAAAACTTTCAATTTTCACCTCAAAATTTGTCGATTTCCAACGTAACACCTATTGAAATGATGCATTTTGACATAAAAATTTAAAATTTTTCCAATCGGCTAATATTTGAAAAGCATGTTGGAAATGGCTAAAACGTCAAGTTTCATCTTGGTATCACACGTAGATAATGGTCAAATGGATTTAAAAATTTATTTTAGTTGATATTGTTTTAGCGTCTTATGAAATATTTTTAATTTCATTTGCCTATTATTTGAAGGGCTTAACATGGTGAAACTTCATTTGTTAACCATTCCCAACATACACGTCAAATATTAGCCTTTTGAAAAACTTTCAATTTTCACCTCAAAATTTGTCGATTTCCAACGTAACACCTATTGAAATGATGCGTTTTGTCATAAAAATTTGAAAATTTTCCAATCGGCTAATATTTGAAAAGCATGTTGGAAATGGCTAAAACGTCAAGTTTCATCTTGGTATCACACGTAGATAATGGTCAAATGGATTTAAAAATTTATTTTAGTCGATATTGTTTTAGCGTCTTAAGAAATATTTTTAATTTCATTTGCCTATTATTTGAAGGGCTTAACATGGTGAAACTTCATTTGTTAACCATTCCCAACATACACGTCAAATATTAGCCTTTTGAAAAACTTTCAATTTTCACCTCAAAATTTGTCGATTTCCAAAGTAACACCTACTGAAATGATGCGTTTTGTCATAAAAATTTGAAAATTTTCCAATCGGCTAATATTTGAAAAGCATGTTGGAAATGGCTAAAACGTCAAGTTTCATCTTGGTATCGCACGTAGATAATGGTCAAATGGATTTAAAAATTTATTTTAGTCGATATTGTTTTAGCGTCTTAAGAAATATTTTTAATTTCATTTGCCTATTATTTGAAGGGCTTAACATGGTGAAACTTCATTTGTTAACCATTCCCAACATACACGTCAAATATTAGCCTTTTGAAAAAATTTCAATTTTCACCTCAAAATTTGGCGATTTCCAAAGTAACACCTATTGAAATGAGGCGTTTTGACATAAAAATTTGAAAATTTTCCATTTGGCTAATAGTTTACATCCGTGTTGGAAATGGCTAAAAGATAAGTTTCATCATGGTAACCCCTGTAAATAATGGTCAATGGGATTTAAAAATCAATTTTACTAGATATTGTTTTAGCGTGTTACGAAATATTTTTAACTTCATTTGTGTATTATTAGAAGGTTTTAACATGGTGAAACCTAAACTTTTAGCCAATCCCAACATAAACGTCTAATATTAGCCTTTTTAAAAAAATTGAATTTTCACCTCAAAATTTATCGATTTCCAAAGGGAAGACTTATGGAAAAAGCCATTTTGACATAAAAATTTAAAATTTTTCCAATCGGCTAATATTTGAAAAGCATGTTTGAAATGGCTAAAACGTCAAGTTTCATCTTGGTATCACACGTAGATAATGGTCAAATGGATTTAAAAATTTATTTTAGTCGATATTGTTTTAGCGTCTTATGAAATATTTTTAATTTCATTTGCCTATTATTTGAAGGGCTTAACATGGTGAAACTTCATTTGTTAACCATTCCCAACATACACGTCAAATATTAGCCTTTTGAAAAACTTTCAATTTTCACCTCAAAATTTGTCGATTTCCAACGTAACACTTATTGAAATGATGCATTTTGACATAAAAATTTAAAATTTTTCCAATCGGCTAATATTTGAAAAGCATGTTGGAAATGGCTAAAACGTCAAGTTATGTATCACAGTAGAAAATTGTGAATTGATTTAAAAAATTTATTTTATTATATTTTTAGTTTAAAAAAAAATTTATTTAATTATAAACATGGTGAAACTTCATTTGTTAACCATTCCCAACATACACGTCAAATATTAGCCTTTTGAAAAACTTTCAATTTTCACCTCAAAATTTGTCGATTTCCAACGTAACACTTATTGAAATGATGCCATTTTGACATAAAAATTTAAAAATTTTCCAATCGGCTAATATTTGAAAAGCATGTTGGAAATGGCTAAAACGTCAAGTTTCATCTTGGTATCACACGTAGATAATGGTCAAATGGATTTAAAAATTTATTTTAGTCGATATTGTTTTAGCGTCTTAAGAAATAATTTTAATTTCATTTGCCTATTATTTGAAGGGCTTAACATGGTGAAACTTCATTTGTTAACCATTCCCAACATACACGTCAAATATTAGCCTTTTGAAAAACTTTCAATTTTCACCTCAAAATTTGTCGATTTCCAACGTAACACCTATTGAAATGATGCATTTTGACATAAAAATTTAAATTTTTTCCAATTGGCTAATATTTTACATGCGTGTTGGAAATGGCTAAAAGTTGAGTTTCATCATGGTAACCCCTGTAAATAATGGACAATGGGATTGAAAAATCAATTTTACTAGATATTTTTTTTCGTGTGTTACGAAATATTTTTAAATTCATTTGCGTATTATTTGAAGGGTTTAACATGGTGAAACCTCAACTTTTAGCCATTCCCAACATAAACGTCTAATATTAGCCTTTTTAAAAATTTTGAATTTTCACCTCAAAATTTATCGAATTCCAAAGGGAAGACTTATGGAAAAAAGCCATTTTGAAATAAAAATTTAAAAATTTTCCAATCGGCTAATATTTGAAAGGCATGTTGGAAATGGCTAAAACGTCAAGTTTCATCTTGGTATCACACGTAGATAATGGTCAAATGGATTTAAAAATTTATTTTAGTCGATATTGTTTTAGCGTCTTTAGAAATATTTTTAATTTCATTTGCCTATTATTTGAAGGGCTTAACATGGTGAAACTTCATTTGTTAACCATTCCCAACATACACGTCAAATATTAGCCTTTTGAAAAACTTTCAATTTTCACCTCAAAATTTGTCGATTTCCAACGTAACACCTATTGAAATGATGCATTTTGACATAAAAATTTAAAATTTTCCAATCGGCTAATATTTGAAAAGCATGTTGGAAATGGCTAAAACGTCAAGTTTCATCTTGGTATCACACGTAGATAATGGTCAAATGGATTTAAAAATTTATTTTAGTTGATATTGTTTTTACCTTTTGCGTTTTGACTAAAAATTTGAAAATTTTCCATGGCTAATATTTGAAGCTGTTGGAAATGGCTAAAACGTCAGTTTCTCTTGGTATCACACGTAGATAATGGTCAAATGGATTTAAAAATTTATTTTACTGATATTGTTTTAGCGTCTTAAGAAATATTTTTAATTTCATTTGCCTATTATTTGAAGGGCTTAACATGGTGAAACTTCATTTGTTAACCATTCCCAACATACACGTCAAATATTAGCCTTTTGAAAAACTTTCAATTTTCACCTCAAAATTTGTCGATTTCCAAAGTAACACCTATTGAAATGATGCGTTTTGACATAAAAATTTAAAATTTTTCCAATCGGCTAATATTTGAAAAGCATGTTGGAAATGGCTAAAACGTCAAGTTTCATCTTGGTATCACACGTAGATAATGGTCAAATGGATTTAAAAATTTATTTTAGTCGATATTGTTTTAGCGTCTTATGAAATATTTTTAATTTCATTTGCCTATTATTTGAAGGGCTTAACATGGTGAAACTTCATTTGTTAACCATTCCCAACATACACGTCAAATATTAGCCTTTTTGAAAAACTTTAATTTTCACCTCAAAATTTGTCGATTTCCAACGTAACACCTATTAGAAATGATGCATTTTGACATAAAAATTTTAAAATTTTTTCCAATCGGCTAATATTTGAAAAGCATGTTGGAAATGGCTAAAACGTCA
This sequence comes from Linum usitatissimum, assembly GCA_030674075.2. Taxonomy (NCBI): domain Eukaryota; kingdom Viridiplantae; phylum Streptophyta; class Magnoliopsida; order Malpighiales; family Linaceae; genus Linum; species Linum usitatissimum. The sequence goes on from JAUJYP020000616.1 coordinate 147,001, forward strand.
AGTTTCATCTTGGTATCACACGTAGATAATGGTCAAATGGATTTAAAAATTTATTTTAGTTGATATTGTTTTAGCGTCTTATGAAATATTTTTAATTTCATTTGCCTATTATTTGAAGGGCTTAACATGGGTGAAACTTCATTTGTTAACCATTCCCAACATACACGTCAAATATTAGCCTTTTGAAAAACTTTCAATTTTCACCTCAAAATTTGTCGATTTCCAACGTAACACCTACTGAAATGATGCGTTTTGTCATAAAAATTTGAAAATTTTCCATTTGGCTAATAGTTTACATCCGTGTTGGAAATGGCTAAAAGATAAGTTTCATCATGGTAACCCCTGTAAATAATGGTCAATGGGATTTAAAAATCAATTTTACTAGATATTGTTTTAGTGTGTTACGAAATATTTTTAACTTCATTTGCGTATTATTTGAAGGGTTTAACATGGTGAAACCTCAACTTTTAGCCAATCCCAACATACACGTCTAATATTAGCCTTTTTAAAAAATTTGAATTTTCACCTCAAAATTTATCGATTTCCAAAGGGAAGACTTATGGAAAAAGCCATTTTGACATAAAAATTTTAAAATTTTCCAATTGGCTAATATTTGAAAAGCATGTTGGTAATGGCTAAAACGTCAAGTTTCATCTTGGTATCACACGTAGATAATGGTCAAATGGATATAAAAATTTATTTTAGTCGATATTGTTTTAGCGTCTTAAGAAATATTTTTAATTTCATTTGCGTATTATTTGAAGGGCTTAACATTGTGAAACTTCATTTGTTAACCATTCCCAACATACACGTCAAATATTAGCCTTTTGAAAAACTTTCAATTGTCACCTCAAAATTTGTCGATTTCCAAAGTAACACCTATTGAAATGATGCGTTTTGACATAAAAATTTGAAAATTTTCCAATTGGCTAATATTTTACATGCGTGTTGGAAATGGCTAAAAGTTAAGTGTCATCATGGTAACCCCTGTAAATAATGGTAGATGGGATTTAAAAATCAATTTTACTAGATATTGTTTTAGTGTGTTACGAAATATTTTTAACTTCATTTGCGTATTGTTTGAAGGGTTTAACATGGTGAAACCTCAACTTTTAGCCATTCCCAACATACACGTCTAATATTAGCCATTTTAAAAAGTTTGAATTTTCACCTCAAAATTTATCGATTTCCAAAGGGAAGACTTATGGAAAAAGCCATTTTGACATAAAAATTTTAAAATTTTCCAATTGGCTAATATTTGAAAAGCATGTTGGTAATGGCTAAAACGTCAAGTTTCATCTTGGTATCACACGTAGATAATGGTCAAATGGATATAAAAATTTATTTTAGTCGATATTGTTTTAGCGTCTTAAGAAATATTTTTAATTTCATTTGCGTATTATTTGAAGGGCTTAACATTGTGAAACTTCATTTGTTAACCATTCCCAACATACACGTCAAATATTAGCCTTTTGAAAAACTTTCAATTGTCACCTCAAAATTTGTCGATTTCCAAAGTAACACCTATTGAAATGATGCGTTTTGACATAAAAATTTGAAAATTTTCCACTTGGCTAATATTTTACATGCGTGTTGGAAATGGCTAAAAGTTAAGTGTCATCATGGTAACCCCTGTAAATAATGGTAGAAGGGATTTAAAAATCAATTTTACTAGATATTGTTTTAGTGTGTTACGAAATATTTTTAACTTCATTTGCGTATTGTTTGAAGGGTTTAACATGGTGAAACCTCAACTTTTAGCCATTCCCAACATACACGTCTAATATTAGCCTTTTTAAAAAATTTGAATTTTCACCTCAAAATTTATCGATTTCCAAAGGGAAGACTTATGGAAAAAGCCATTTTGACATAAAAATTTTAAAATTTTCCAATTGGCTAATATTTGAAAAGCATGTTGGTAATGGCTAAAACGTCAAGTTTCATCTTGGTATCACACGTAGATAATGGTCAAATGGATATAAAAATTTATTTTAGTCGATATTGTTTTAGCGTCTTAAGAAATATTTTTAATTTCATTTACGTATTATTTGAAGGGCTTAACATTGTGAAACTTCATTTGTTAACCATTCCCAACATACACGTCAAATATTAGCCTTTTGAAAAACTTTCAATTGTCACCTCAAAATTTGTCGATTTCCAAAGTAACACCTATTGAAATGATGCGTTTTGACATAAAAATTTGAAAATTTTCCAATTGGCTAATATTTTACATGCGTGTTGGAAATGGCTAAAAGTAAAGTGTCATCATGGTAACCCCGTAAATAATGGTCAATGGGATTTAAAAATCAATTTTACTAGATATTGTTTTAGTGTGTTACGAAATATTTTTAACTTCATTTGCGTATTGTTTGAAGGGTTTAACATGGTGAAACCTCAACTTTTAGCCATTCCCAACATACACGTCTAATATTAGCCTTTTTAAAAAATTTGAATTTTCACCTCAAAATTTATCGATTTCCAAAGGGAAGACTTATGGAAAAAGCCATTTTGACATAAAAATTTTAAAATTTTCCAATTGGCTAATATTTGAAAAGCATGTTGGTAATGGCTAAAACGTCAAGTTTCATCTTGGTATCACACGTAGATAATGGTCAAATGGATATAAAAATTTATTTTAGTCGATATTGTTTTAGCGTCTTAAGAAATATTTTTAATTTCATTTGCGTATTATTTGAAGGGCTTAACATTGTGAAACTTCATTTGTTAACCATTCCCAACATACACGTCAAATATTAGCCTTTTGAAAAACTTTCAATTGTCACCTCAAAATTTGTCGATTTCCAAAGTAACACCTATTGAAATAATGCGTTTTGACATAAAAATTTGAAAATTTTCCAATTGGCTAATATTTTACATGCGTGTTGGAAATGGCTAAAAGTTAAGTTTCATCATGGTAACCCACGTAAATAATGGTAGATGGGATTTAAAAATCAATTTTACTAGATATTGTTTTAGTGTGTTACGAAATATTTTTAACTTCATTTGCGTATTGTTTGAAGGGTTTAACATGGTGAAACCTCAACTTTTAGCCATTCCCAACATACACGTCTAATATTAGCCATTTTAAAAAGTTTGAATTTTCACCTCAAAATTTATCGATTTCCAAAGGGAAGACTTATGGAAAAAAGCCATTTTGACATTAAAATTTTTTTTTTTTCCAATCGGCTAATATTTCAAAAGCATGTTGGAAATGGCCAAAACGTCAAGTTTCATCTTGGTATCACACGTAGATAATGGTCAAATGGATATAAAAATTTATTTTAGTCGATATTGTTTTAGCGTCTTAAGAAATATTTTTAATTTCATTTGCGTATTATTTGAAGGGCTTAACATTGTGAAACTTCATTTGTTAACCATTCCCAACATACACGTCAAATATTAGCCTTTTGAAAAACTTTCAATTGTCACCTCAAAATTTGTCGATTTCCAAAGTAACACCTATTGAAATGATGCGTTTTGACATAAAAATTTGAAAATTTTCCAATTGGCTAATATTTTACATGCGTGTTGGAAATGGCTAAAAGTTAAGTGTCATCATGGTAACCCCTTGTAAATAATGGTAGATGGGATTTAAAAATCAATTTTACTAGATATTTTTTTAGTGTGTTACGAAATATTTTTAACTTCATTTGCGTATTGTTTGAAGGGTTTAACATGGTGAAACCTCAACTTTTAGCCATTCCCAACATACACGTCTAATATTAGCCTTTTTAAAAAATTTGAATTTTCACCTCAAAATTTATCGATTTCCAAAGGGAAGACTTATGGAAAAAGCCATTTTGACATAAAAATTTTAAAATTTTCCAATTGGCTAATATTTGAAAAGCATGTTGGTAATGGCTAAAACGTCAAGTTTCATCTTGGTATCACACGTAGATAATGGTCAAATGGATATAAAAATTTATTTTAGTCGATATTGTTTTAGCGTCTTAAGAAATATTTTTAATTTCATTTGCGTATTATTTGAAGGGCTTAACATTGTGAAACTTCATTTGTTAACCATTCCCAACATACACGTCAAATATTAGCCTTTTGAAAAACTTTCAATTGTCACCTCAAAATTTGTCGATTTCCAAAGTAACACCTATTGAAATGATGCGTTTTGACATAAAAATTTGAAAATTTTCCAATTGGCTAATATTTTACATGCGTGTTGGAAATGGCTAAAAGTTAAGTGTCATCATGGTAACCCCTGTAAATAATGGTAGAAGGGATTTAAAAATCAATTTTACTAGATATTGTTTTAGTGTGTTACGAAATATTTTTAACTTCATTTGCGTATTTTTTGAAGGGTTTAACATGGTGAAACCTCAACTTTTAGCCATTCCCAACATACACGTCTAATATTAGCCTTTTTAAAAAATTTGAATTTTCACCTCAAAATTTATCGATTTCAAAAGGGAAGACTTATGGAAAAAGCCATTTTGACATTAAAATTTTAAAATTTTCCAATTGGCTAATATTTGAAAAGCATGTTGGTAATGGCTAAAACGTCAAGTTTCATCTTGGTATCACACGTAGATAATGGTCAAATGGATATAAAAATTTATTTTAGTCGATATTGTTTTAGCGTCTTAAGAAATATTTTTAATTTCATTTGCGTATTATTTGAAGGGCTTAACATTGTGAAACTTCATTTGTTAACCATTCCAAACATACACGTCAAATATTAGCCTTTTGAAAAACTTTCAATTGTCACCTCAAAATTTGTCGATTTCCAAAGTAACACCTATTGAAATGATGCGTTTTGACATAAAATTTTGAAAATTTTCCAATTGGCTAATATTTTACATGCGTGTTGGAAATGGCTAAAAGTTAAGTTTCATCATGGTAACCCCTGTAAATAATGGTAGATGGGATTTAAAAATCAATTTTACTAGATATTGTTTTAGTGTGTTACGAAATATTTTTAATTTCATTTGCGTATTGTTTGAAGGGCTTAACATGGTGAAACTTCATTTGTTAACCATTCCCAACATACACGTCTAATATTAGCCATTTTAAAAACTTTGAATTTTCACCTCAAAATTTATCGATTTCCAAACGGAACACCTATGGAAAAAGCCATTTTGACATAAAAATTTAAAAATTTTCCAATCGGCTAATATTTGAAAAGCATGTTGGAAATGGCTAAAACGTCAAGTTTCATCTTGGTATCACACGTAGATAATGGTCAAATGGATTTAAAAATTTATTTTAGTCGATATTGTTTTAGCGTCTTATGAAATATTTTTAATTTCAAAATTTGCGGGCTTAACATGGTGAAACTTCATTTGTTAACCATTCCCAACATACACGTACAAACATTAGCCATGAAAACTTTCAATTGTCACCTCAAAACATTTGTCGATTTCCAACGAATAACACCTATTGAAATGAATGCATTTTGACATAAAAATTTAAATTTTTTTTCCAATCGACTAATATTTGAAAAAGATGTTGAAAATGGCTAAAACGTCACTGTCATCATGGTATCACACTGTAAATAATGGTCAGAATGGGATTTAAAATCTATTTTACTAGATATTGTTTTAGTGTGTTACGAAATATTTTTAACTTCATTTGCGTATTGTTTGAAGGGTTTAACATGGTGAAACCTCAACTGTTAGCCATTCCCAACATACACGTCAAATATTAGTTCCTTTTTAAAACTTTGAATTTTCACCTCAAAATTTATCGATTTCCAAAGGGAAGACTTATGGAAAGAAGCCATTTTGTCATAAAATTTCAAATTTTTCCAATCGGCTAATATTTGAAAAGCATGTTGGAAATGGCTAAAACGTCAAGTTTCATCTTGGTATCACACGTAGATAATGGTCAAATGGATTTAAAAATTATTTTAGTTGATATTGTTTTAGCGTCTTAAGAAATATTTTTAATTTCATTTGCCTATTATTTGAAGGGCTTAACATGGTGAAACTTCATTTGTTAACCACTCCCAACATACACGTCAAATATTAGCCTTTTGAAAAAAATTTCAATTTTCACCTCAAAATTTGGCGATTTCCAAAGTAACACTTATTGAAATGATGCGTTTTGACATAAAAAATATGAAAATTTTCCATTTGGCTAATAGTTTACATCCGTGTTGGAAATGGCTAAAAGATAAGTTTCATCATGGTAACCCCTGTAAATAATGGTCAATGGGATTTAAAAATCAATTTTACTAGATATTGTTTTAGCGTGTTACGAAATATTTTTAACTTCATTTTGTGTATTATTAGAAGGTTTTAACATGGTGAAACCTAAACTTTTAGCCAATCCCATCATAAACGTCTAATATTAGCCATTTTAAAAAAAAATTGAATTTTCACCTCAAAATTTATCGATTTCCAAAGGGAAGACTTATGGAAAAAGCCATTTTGACATAAAAATTTAAATTTTTCCAATCGGCTAATATTTGAAAAGCATGTTTGAAATGGCTAAAACGTCAAGTTTCATCTTGGTATCACACGTAGATAATGGTCAAATGGATTTAAAAATTTATTTTAGTCGATATTGTTTTAGCGTCTTATGAAATATTTTTTAATTTCATTTACCTATTATTTGAAGGGGCTTAACATGGTGAAACTTCATTTGTTAACCATTCCCAACATACACGTCAAATATTAGCCTTTTGAAAAACTTTCAATTGTCACCTCAAAATTTGTCGATTTCCAACGTAACACCTATTGAAATGATGCGTTTTGACATAAAAAATTTAAAATTTTCCAATCGGCTAATATTTTACAAGCGTGTTGGAAATGGTTCTAAAAGTCAAGTTTCATCTTGGTATCACACGTAGATAATGGTCAAATGGATTTAAAAATTTATTTTAGTTGATATTGTTTTAGCGTCTTATGAAATATTTTTTAATTTCATTTGCCTATTATTTGAAGGGCTTAACATGGTGAAACTTCATTTTTTAGCCATTCCCAACATACACGTCAAATATTAGCCTTTTGAAAAACTTTCAATTTTCACCTCAAAATTTGTCGATTTTCAAACGTAACACTTTATGTGAAATGATGCATTTTGACATAAAAATTTAAAAATTTTCCAATCGGCTAATATTTGAAAAGCATGTTGGAAATGGCTAAAACGTCAAGTTTCATCTTGGTATCACACGTAGATAATGGTCAAATGGATTTAAAAATTTATTTTAGTCGATATTGTTTTAGCGTCTTATGAAATATTTTTAATTTCATTTGCGTATTATTTCAAGGGCTTAACATGGTGAAACTTCATTTGTTAACCATTCCCAACATACACGTCAAATATTAGCCTTTTGAAAAACTTTCAATTTTCACCTCAAAATTTGTCGATTTTCAACGTAACACCTATTGAAATGATGCATTTTGACATAAAAATTTAAATTTTTTCCAATCGGCTAATATTTGAAAAGCATGTTGGAAATGGCTAAAACGTCAAGTTTCATCTTGGTATCACACGTAGATAATGGTCAAATGGATTTAAAAATTTATTTTAGTTGATATTGTTTTAGCGTCTTAAGAAATATTTTTAATTTCATTTCAATCTATTATTTCAAGGCTTAACATGGTGAAACTTCATTTGTTAACCATTCCCAACATACACGTCAAATATTAGCCTTTTGAAAAACTATCAATTTTCACCTCAAAATTTGTCGTTTTCCAAAGTAACACCTTTTGAAATGATGCGTTTTGTCATAAAAATTTGAAAATTTTCCAATCGGCTAATATTTGAAAAGCATGTTGAAAATGGCTAAAACGTCAAGTTTCATCTTGGTATCACACGTAGATAATGGTCAAATGGATTTAAATATTTATTTTAGTCGATATTGTTTTAGCGTCTTAAGAAATATTTTTAATTTCATTTGCCTATTATTTGAAGGGCTTAACATGGTGAAACTTCATTTGTTAACCATTCCCAACATACACGTCAAATATTAGCCTTTTGAAAAACTATCAATTTTCACCTCAAAATTTGTCGATTTCCAAAGTAACACCTACTGAAATGATGCGTTTTGTCATAAAAATTTGAAAATTTTCCAATTGGCTAATATTTGAAAAGCATGTTGGAAATGGCTAAAACGTCAAGTTTCATCTTGGTATCACACGTAGATAATGGTCAATTGGATTTAAAAATTTATTTTAGTTGATATTGTTTTAGCGTCTTAAGAAATATTTTTAATTTCATTTGCCTATTATTTCAAGGGCTTAACATGGTGAAACTTCATTTGTTAACCATTCCCAACATACACGTCAAATATTAGCCTTTTTTGAAAAACTATCAATTTTTACCTCAAAATTTGTCGATTTCCAAGAAGTAACACCCTCTTTGAAATGATGCGTTTTGTCATAAAAATTTGAAAATTTTCCAATCGGCTAATATTTGAAAAGCATGTTGAAAATGGCTAAAACGTCAAGTTTCATCTTGGTATCACACGTAGATAATGGTCAAATGGATTTAAATATTTATTTTAGTCGATATTGTTTTTAGCAGTCTTAAGAAATATTTTTAATTTCGTTTGCCTATTATTTGAAGGGCTTAACATGGTGAAACTTCATTTGTTAACCATTCCCAACATACACGTCAAATATTAGCCTTTTGAAAAACTATCAATTTTCACCAAAATTTGTCGATTTCCAAAGTAACACCTATCGAAATGATGCGTTTTGTCATTAAAAATTTGAAAATTTTCCAATCGGCTAATATTTGAAAAGCATGTTGAAAATGGCTAAAACGTCAAGTTTCATCTTGGTAATGCACGTAGATAATGGTCAATGGATTTAAAATTTTATTTTAGTCGATATTGTTTTAGCGTCTTAAGAAATATTTTTAATTTCATTTTTAGTTATTTGAAGGGCCTAACATTGTGAAACTTCATTGTTAACCATTCCCAACATACACGTCAAATATTAGCCTTTTGAAAAAATTTCAATTTTCACCTCAAAATTTGGCGATTTCCAAAGTAACACTGCTGAAATGAATGCGTTTTGACATAAAAATTGAAAATTTTCCATTTGGCTAATAGTTTACATCAGCGCATGTTGGAAATGGCTAAAAGATAAGTTTCATCATGGTAACCCAGTAAATAATGGTCAATGGGATTTAAAAATCAATTTTACTAGATATTGTTTTAGCGTGTTACGAAATATTTTTAACATCATTTGTGTATTATTAGACGGTTTTAACATGGTGAAACCTAAACTTTTAGCCAATCCCAACATAAACGTCTACTATTAGCCTTTTTAAAAAAATTGAATTTTCACCTCAAAATTTATCGATTTCCAAAGGGAAGACCTTATGGAAAAAGCCATTTTGACATAAAAATTTAAAATTTTTCAATCGGCTAATATTTGAAAAGCATGTTTGAAATGGCTAAAACGTCAAGTTTCATCTTGGTATCACACGTAGATAATGGTCAAATGGATTTAAAAATTTATTTTAGTCGATATTGTTTTAGCGTCTTATGAAATATTTTTTAATTTCATTTGCCTATTATTTGAAGGGCTTAACATGGTGAAACTTCATTTGTTAACCATTCCCAACATACACGTCAAATATTAGCCTTTTGAAAAACTTTCAATTTTCACCTAAAAATTTGTCGATTTCCAAGTAACACCTATTGAAATGATGCATTTTGACATAAAAATTTAAAATTTTTCCAATCGGCTAATATTTGAAAAGCATGTTGGAAATGGCTAAAACGTCAAGTTTCATCCTGGTATCACACGTAAATAATGGTCGAACGGATTTAAAAATTTATTTTAGTTGATATTGTTTTAGCGTCTTATGAAATATTTTTAATTTCATTTGCCTATTATTTGAAGGGCTTAACATGGTGAAACTTCATTTGTTAACCATTCCAACATACACGTCAAATATTAGCCATTTGAAAAACTTTCAATTTTCACCTCAAAATTTGTCGATTTTCAACGTAACACCTATTGAAATGATGCATTTTGACATAAAAATTTAAAAAATTTTTCCAATCGGCTAATATTTGAAAAGCATGTTGGAAATGGCTAAAACGTCAAGTTTCATCTTGGTATCACACGTAGATAATGGTCAAATGGATTTAAAAATTTATTTTAGTCGATATTGTTTTAGCGTTTTATGAAATATTTTTAATTTCATTTGCCTATTATTTGAAGGGCTTAACATAGTGAAACTTCATTTGTTAACCATTCCCAACATACGTCAAATATTAGCCTTTTGAAAAACTTTCAATTGTCACCTCAAAATTTGTCGATTTCCAAAGTAACACCTATTGAAATGATGCGTTTTGACATAAAAATTTGAAAACTTTCCAATCGGCTAATATTTAATGCATGTTGGAAATGGCTAAAACGTCAAGTTTCATCATGGTATCACACGTAGATAATGGTAGATGGGATTTAAAAATTTATTTTAGTTGATATTGTTTTAGTGTCTTACGAAATATTTTTAACTTCATTTGCGTATTAGTTTCAAGGGTTTAACATGGTGAAACTTCATTTGTTAGCCATTCCCAACATACACGTCAAATATTAGCCATTTTGAAAAACTTTGAATTTTCACCTCAAAAATTTGTCGTTTTCCAAAGGAACACTTATGGAAATGATGCCGTTTTGTCATTAAAATTTGAAAATTTTCCAATCGGCTAATATTTGAAAAGCATGTTGAAAATGGCTAAAACGTCAAGTTTCATCTTGGTATCACACGTAGATAATGGTCAAATGGATTTAAAAATTTATTTTAGTCGATATTGTTTTAGCGTATTAAGAAATATTTTTAATTTCATTTGCTTATGATATTTGAAGGGCTTAACATGGTGAAACTTCATTTGTTAACCATTCCCAACATACACGTCAAATATTAGCCTTTTGAATAACTTTCAATTTTCACCTCAAAATTTGTCGATTTCAAAGTATATCAGTATTGAAATGATGCATTTTGACATAAAAATTTGAAATTTTTTCCAATTGGTTAATATTTTACATGCGTGTTGGAAATGGCTAAAAGTTGAGTTTCATCATGGTAACCCCTCGTAAATAATGGTAGATGGGATTTAAAAATCAATTTTACTAGATATTTTTTTTAGTGTGTTACGAAATATTTTTAACTTCATTTGCGTATTATTTCAAGGGTTTAACATGGTGAAACCTCAAGCTTTTAGCCATTCCCAACATACACGTCTAATATTAGCCTTTTTAAAAAATTTGTATTTTCACCTAAAAATTTATCGATTTCCAAAGGGAAGACTTATGAAAAAGCCATTTTGACATTAAAATTTTAAAATTTTCAATCGGCTAATATTTGAAAAGCATGTTGGAAATGGCTAAAACGTCAAGTTTCATCTTGGTATCACACGTAGATAATGGTCAAGTGGATTTAAAAATTTCTTTTAGTCGATATTGTTTTAGCGTCTTAAGAAATATTTTAATTTTATTTGCGTATTATTTGAAGGGCTTAACATGGTGAAACTTCATTTGTTAACCATTCCCAACATACACGTCAAATATTAGCCTTTTGAAAAACTTTCAATTTTCACCTCAAAATTTGTCGATTTCCAAAGTAACACCTATTGAAATAATGCATTTTGACATAAAAATTTGAAAATTTTCCAATTGGCTAATATTTTACATGCGTGTTGGAAATGGCTAAAAGTTAAGTGTCATCATGGAAACCTTTGTAAATAATGGTCGATGGGATTTAAAAATCAATTTTACTAGATATTGTTTTAGTGTGTTACGAAATATTTTTAACTTCATTTGCGTATTGTTTCAAGGGTTTAACATGGTGAAACCTCAACTTTTAGCCATTCCCAACATACACGTCTAATATTAGCCATTTTAAAAATTTTGAATTTTCACCTCAAAATTTATCGATTTCCAAAGGGAAGACTTATGGAAAAAAGCCATTTTTGACATAAAAATTTTAAAATTTTCCAATCGGCTAATATTTGAAAAGCATGTTGGAAATGGCTAAAACGTCAAGTTTCATCTTGGTATCACACGTAGATAATGGTCGAATGGATATAAAAATTTATTTTAGTCGATATTGTTTTAGCGTCTTAAGAAATATTTTTAATTTCATTTGTGTATTATTTGAAGGGCTTAACATTGTGAAACTTTATTTGTTAACCATTCCCAACATACACGTCAAATATTAGCCTTTTGAAAAACTTTCAATTGTCACCTCAAAATTTGTCGATTTCCAAAGTAACACCTATTGAAATAATGCGTTTGACATAAAAATTTGATAATTTTCCAATTGGCTAATATTTTACATGCATGTTGGAAATGGCTAAAAGTTAAGTGTCATCATGGTAACCACTGTAAATAATGGTAGATGGGATTTAAAAATTAATTTTACTAGATATTGTTTTAGTGTGTTACGAAATATTTTTATCTTCATTTGCGTATTGTTTGAAGGGTTTAACATGGTGAAACCTCATCTTTTAGCCATTCCCAACATACACGTCTAATATTAGCCTTTTGAAAAAATTTGAATTTTCACCTCAAAATTTATCGATTTCCAAAGGGAAGACTTATGGAAAAAAGCCATTTTGACATTAAAATTTTCCAATCGGCTAATATTTGAAAAGCATGTTGGAAATGGCTAAAACGTCAAGTTTCATCTTGGTATCACACGTAGATAATGGTCAATGGATATAAAAATTTATTTAGTCGATATTATTTTAGCGTCTTAAGAAATATTTTTAATTTCATTTGCCTATTATTTGAAGGGCTTAACATTGTGAAACTTCATTTGTTAACCATTCCCAACATACACGTCAAATATTAGCCTTTTGAAAAACTTTCAATTTTCACCTCAAAATTTGTCGATTTCCAAAGTAACACCTATTGAAATGATGCATTTTGACATAAAAATTTGAAAATTTTCCAATTGGCTAATATTTTACATGCATGTTGGAAATGGCTAAAAGTTAAGTTTCATCATGGTAACCCATGTAAATAATGGTAGATGGGATTTAAAAATTAATTTTACTAGATATTGTTTTAGTGTGTTACGAAATATTTTTAACTTCATTTGCGTATTGTTTGAAGGGTTTAACATGGTGAAACCTCATCTTTTAGCCATTCCCAACATACACGTCTAATATTAGCCATTTTAAAAAATTTGAATTTTCACCTCAAAATTTATCGATTTCCAAAGGGAAGACTTATGGAAAAAAGCCATTTTGACATTAAAATTTTCCAATCGGCTAATATTTGAAAAGCATGTTGGAAATGGCTAAAACGTCAAGTTTCATCTTGGTATCACACGTAGATAATGGTCAAATGGATATAAAAATTTATTTTAGTCGATATTGTTTTAGCGTATTAAGAAATATTTTTAATTTCATTTGCGTATTTTTTGAAGTGTAACACAGGTGAAACTTCATTTGTTAACCATTCCCAACATACACGTCAAATATTAGCCTTTTGAAAAACTTTCAATTGTCACCTCAAAATTTGTCGATTTCCAAAGTAACACCTATTGAAATGATGCGTTTTGACATAAAAATTTGAAAATTTTCCACTTGGTTAATATTTTACATGCGTGTTGGAAATGGCTAAAAGTTAAGTTTCATCATGGTAACCCCCGTAAATAATGGTAGATGGGATTTAAAAATAAATTTTACTAGATATTGTTTTAGTGTGTTACGAAATATTTTTAACTTCATTTGCGTATTGTTTCAAGGGTTTAACATGGTGAAACCTCAACTTTTAGCCATTCCCAACATACACGTCTAATATTAGCCATTTTAAAAAAATTGAATTTTCACCTCAAAATTTATCGATTTCCAAAGGGAAGACTTATGGAAAAAAGCCATTTTGACATTAAAATTTTAAAATTTTCCAATCGGCTAATATTTGAAAAGCGTGTTGGAGATGGGTAAAACGTGGAGTTTTGTTTGGGTCACGGGGGGAAAGGGGGTGGGGATTAAAAATTTTTTTTGGGGGGATTTTTTTTGGGGTTTAAAAAATATTTTTAATTTTATTTGCGTATTATTTGAAGGGGGGGGGGTTTGTTGGTGTGTCTTTGAATAACTTTCAATTGTCACCTCAAAATTTGTCGATTTCCAAAGTAACACCTATTGAAATAATGCGTTTTGACATAAAAATTTGAAAATTTTCCAATTGGCTAATATTTTACATGCGTGTTGGAAATGGCTAAAAGTTAAGTGTCATCATGGTAACCACTGTAAATAATGGTAGATGGGATTTAAAAATCAATTTTACTAGATATTGTTTTAGTGTGTTACGAAATATTTTTAACTTCATTTGCGTATTGTTTCAAGGGTTTAACATGGTGAAACCTCAACTTTTAGCCATTCCCAACATACACGTCTAATATTAGCCATTTTAAAAAATTTGAATTTTCACCTCAAAATTTATCGATTTCCAAAGGGAAGACTTATGGAAAAAAAGCCATTTTGACATTAAAATTTTAAAATTTTCCAATCGGCTAATATTTGAAAAGCATGTTGGAAATGGCTAAAACGTCAAGTTTCATCTTGGTATCACACGTAGATAATGGTCAAATGGATATAAAAATTTATTTTAGTCGATATTGTTTTAGCTTCTTAAGAAATATTTTTAATTTCATTTGCGTATTATTTGAAGGGCTTAACATTGTGAAACTTCATTTGTTAACCATTCCCAACATACACGTCAAATATTAGCCTTTTGAAAAACTTTCAATTGTCACCTCAAAATTTGTCGATTTCCAAAGTAACACCTATTGAAATAATGCGTTTTGACATAAAAATTTGAAAATTTTCCAATTGGCTAATATTTTACATGCGTGTTGGAAATGGCTAAAAGTTAAGTGTCATCATGGTAACCCCTGTAAATAATGGTAGATGGGATTTAAAAATCAATTTTACTAGATATTGTTTTAGTGTGTTACGAAATATTTTTAACATCATTTGCGTATTGTTTCAAGGGTTTAACATGGTGAAACCTCAACTTTTAGCCATTCCCAACATACACGTCTAATATTAGCCATTTTAAAAAAATTGAATTTTCACCTCAAAATTTATCGATTTCCAAAGGGAAGACTTATGGAAAAAAGCCATTTTGACATTAAAATTTTAAAATTTTCCAATCGGCTAATATTTGAAAAGCATGTTGGAAATGGCTAAAACGTCAAGTTTCATCTTGGTATCACACGTAGCTAATGGTCAATTGGATATAAAAATTTATTTTAGTCGATATTGTTTTAGCGTATTAAGAAATATTTTTAATTTTATTTGCGTATTATTTGAAGGGCTTAACATTGTGAAACTTCATTTGTTAACCATTCCCAACATACACGTCAAATATTAGCCTTTTGAATAACTTTCAATTGTCACCTCAAAATTTGTCGATTTCCAAAGTAACACCTATTGAAATAATGCGTTTTGACATAAAAATTTGAAAATTTTCCAATTGGCTAATATTTTACATGCGTGTTGGAAATGGCTAAAAGTTAAGTGTCATCATGGTAACCACTGTAAATAATGGTAGATGGGATTTAAAAATAAATTTTACTAGATATTGTTTTAGTGTGTTACGAAATATTTTTAACTTCATTTGCGTATTGTTTCAAGGGTTTAACATGGTGAAACCTCAACTTTTAGCCATTCCCAACATACACGTCTAATATTAGCCATTTTAAAAAATTTGAATTTTCACCTCAAAATTTATCGATTTCCAAAGGGAAGACTTATGGAAAAAAAGCCATTTTGACATTAAAATTTTAAAATTTTCCAATCGGCTAATATTTGAAAAGCATGTTGGAAATGGCTAAAACGTCAAGTTTCATCTTGGTATCACACGTAGATAATGGTCAAATGGATATAAAAATTTATTTTAGTCGATATTGTTTTAGCGTCTTAAGAAATATTTTTAATTTCATTTGCGTATTATTTGAAGGGCTTAACATTGTGAAACTTCATTTGTTAACCATTCCCAACATACACGTCAAATATTAGCCTTTTGAAAAACTTTCAATTGTCACCTCAAAATTTGTCGATTTCCAAAGTAACACCTATTGAAATAATGCGTTTTGACATAAAAATTTGAAAATTTTCCAATTGGCTAATATTTTACATGCGTGTTGGAAATGGCTAAAAGTTAAGTGTCATCATGGTAACCCCTGTAAATAATGGTAGATGGGATTTAAAAATAAATTTTACTAGATATTGTTTTAGTGTGTTACGAAATATTTTTAACTTCATTTGCGTATTGTTTCAAGGGTTTAACATGGTGAAACCTCAACTTTTAGCCATCCCCAACATACACGTCTAATATTAGCCATTTTAAAAAATTTGAATTTTCACCTCAAAATTTATCGATTTCCAAAGGGAAGACTTATGGAAAAAAAGCCATTTTGACATTAAAATTTTAAAATTTTCCA
Source organism: Linum usitatissimum (assembly GCA_030674075.2). Taxonomy (NCBI): domain Eukaryota; kingdom Viridiplantae; phylum Streptophyta; class Magnoliopsida; order Malpighiales; family Linaceae; genus Linum; species Linum usitatissimum. The sequence continues at coordinate 163,378 of JAUJYP020000616.1, forward strand.
ATCGGCTAATATTTGAAAAGCATGTTGGAAATGGCTAAAACGTCAAGTTTCATCTTGGTATCACACGTAGATAATGGTCAAATGGATATAAAAATTTATTTTAGTCGATATTGTTTTAGCGTCTTAAGAAATATTTTTAATTTCATTTGCGTATTATTTGAAGGGCTTAACATTGTGAAACTTCATTTGTTAACCATTCCCAACATACACGTCAAATATTAGCCTTTTGAAAAACTTTCAATTGTCACCTCAAAATTTGTCGATTTCCAAAGTAACACCTATTGAAATAATGCGTTTTGACATAAAAATTTGAAAATTTTCCAATTGGCTAATATTTTACATGCGTGTTGGAAATGGCTAAAAGTTAAGTGTCATCATGGTAACCACTGTAAATAATGGTAGATGGGATTTAAAAATTAATTTTACTAGATATTGTTTTAGTGTGTTACGAAATATTTTTAACTTCATTTGCGTATTGTTTCAAGGGTTTAACATGGTGAAACCTCAACTTTTAGCCATTCCCAACATACACGTCTAATATTAGCCATTTTAAAAAATTTGAATTTTCACCTCAAAATTTATCGATTTCCAAAGGGAAGACTTATGGAAAAAAAGCCATTTTGACATTAAAATTTTAAAATTTTCCAATCGGCTAATATTTGAAAAGCATGTTGGAAATGGCTAAAACGTCAAGTTTCATCTTGGTATCACACGTAGATAATGGTCAAATGGATATAAAAATTTATTTTAGTCGATATTGTTTTAGCTTCTTAAGAAATATTTTTAATTTCATTTGCGTATTATTTGAAGGGCTTAACATTGTGAAACTTCATTTGTTAACCATTCCCAACATACACGTCAAATATTAGCCTTTTGAAAAACTTTCAATTGTCACCTCAAAATTTGTCGATTTCCAAAGTAACACCTATTGAAATAATGCGTTTGACATAAAAATTTGAAAATTTTCCAATTGGCTAATATTTTACATGCGTGTTGGAAATGGCTAAAAGTTAAGTGTCATCATGGTAACCCCTGTAAATAATGGTAGATGGGATTTAAAAATCAATTTTACTAGATATTGTTTTAGTGTGTTACGAAATATTTTTAACATCATTTGCGTATTGTTTCAAGGGTTTAACATGGTGAAACCTCAACTTTTAGCCATTCCCAACATACACGTCTAATATTAGCCATTTTAAAAAATTTGAATTTTCACCTCAAAATTTATCGATTTCCAAAGGGAAGACTTATGGAAAAAAAGCCATTTTGACATTAAAATTTTAAAATTTTCCAATCGGCTAATATTTGAAAAGCATGTTGGAAATGGCTAAAACGTCAAGTTTCATCTTGGTATCACACGTAGATAATGGTCAAATGGATATAAAAATTTATTTTAGTCGATATTGTTTTAGCGTCTTAAGAAATATTTTTAATTTCATTTGCGTATTATTTGAAGGGCTTAACATTGTGAAACTTCATTTGTTAACCATTCCCAACATACACGTCAAATATTAGCCTTTTGAATAACTTTCAATTGTCACCTCAAAATTTGTCGATTTCCAAAGTAACACCTATTGAAATAATGCGTTTTGACATAAAAATTTGAAAATTTTCCAATTGGCTAATATTTTACATGCGTGTTGGAAATGGCTAAAAGTTAAGTGTCATCATGGTAACCACCGTAAATAATGGTAGATGGGATTTAAAAATCAATTTTACTAGATATTGTTTTAGTGTGTTACGAAATATTTTTAACTTCATTTGCGTATTGTTTCAAGGGTTTAACATGGTGAAACCTCAACTTTTAGCCATTCCCAACATACACGTCTAATATTAGCCATTTTAAAAAATTTGAATTTTCACCTCAAAATTTATCGATTTCCAAAGGGAAGACTTATGGAAAAAAGCCATTTTGACATTAAAATTTTAAAATTTTCCAATCGGCTAATATTTGAAAAGCATGTTGGAAATGGCTAAAACGTCAAGTTTCATCTTGGTATCACACGTAGATAATGGTCAAATGGATATAAAAATTTATTTTAGTCGATATTGTTTTAGCGTCTTAAGAAATATTTTTAATTTCATTTGCGTATTATTTGAAGGGCTTAACATTGTGAAACTTCATTTGTTAACCATTCCCAACATACACGTCAAATATTAGCCTTTTGAAAAACTTTCAATTGTCACCTCAAAATTTGTCGATTTCCAAAGTAACACCTATTGAAATAATGCGTTTTGACATAAAAATTTGAAAATTTTCCAATTGGCTAATATTTTACATGCGTGTTGGAAATGGCTAAAAGTTAAGTGTCATCATGGTAACCCCCTGTAAATAATGGTAGATGGGATTTAAAAATCAATTTTACTAGATATTGTTTTAGTGTGTTACGAAATATTTTTAACTTCATTTGCGTATTGTTTCAAGGGTTTAACATGGTGAAACCTCAACTTTTAGCCATTCCCAACATACACGTCTAATATTAGCCATTTTAAAAAATTTGAATTTTCACCTCAAAATTTATCGATTTCCAAAGGGAAGACTTATGGAAAAAAGCCATTTTGACATTAAAATTTTAAAATTTTCCAATCGGCTAATATTTGAAAAGCATGTTGGAAATGGCTAAAACGTCAAGTTTCATCTTGGTATCACACGTAGATAATGGTCAAATGGATATAAAAATTTATTTTAGTCGATATTGTTTTAGCGTCTTAAGAAATATTTTTAATTTCATTTGCGTATTATTTGAAGGGCTTAACATTGTGAAACTTTATTTGTTAACCATTCCCAACATACACGTCAAATATTAGCCTTTTGAAAAACTTTCAATTGTCACCTCAAAATTTGTCGATTTCCAAAGTAACACCTATTGAAATGATGCGTTTTGACATAAAAATTTGAAAATTTTCCAATTAGCTAATATTTTACATGCGTGTTGGAAATGGCTAAAAGTTAAGTGTCATCATGGTAACCCCTGTAAATAATGGTAGATGGGATTTAAAAATCAATTTTACTAGATATTGTTTTAGTGTGTTACGAAATATTTTTAACTTCATTTGCGTATTGTTTGAAGGGTTTAACATGGTGAAACCTCAACTTTTAGCCATCCCCAACATACACGTCTAATATTAGCCTTTTTAAAAAATTTTAATGTTCACCTCAAAATTTATCCATTTCCAAAGGGAAGACTTATGGAAAAAGCCATTTTGACATAAAAATTTTAAAATTTTCCGATTGGCTAATATTTGAAAAGCATGTTGGAAATGGCTAAAACGTCAAGTTTCATCTTGGTATCACACGTAGATAATGGTCAAATGGATATAAAAATTTATTTTAGTCGATATTGTTTTAGCGTCTTAAGAAATATTTTTAATTTCATTTGCGTATTATTTGAAGGGCTTAACATTGTGAAATTTCATTTGTTAACCATTCCCAACATACACGTCAAATATTAGCCTTTTGAAAAACTTTCAATTGTCACCTCAAATTTGTCGATTTCCAAAGTAACACCTATTGAAATAATGCGTTTTGACATAAAAATTTGAAAATTTTCCAATTGGCTAATATTTTACATGCATGTTGGAAATGGCTAAAAGTTAAGTGTCATCATGGTAACCACTGTAAATAATGGTAGATGGGATTTAAAAATTAATTTTACTAGATATTGTTTTAGTGTGTTACGAAATATTTTTAACTTCATTTGCGTATTGTTTCAAGGGTTTAACATGGTGAAACCTCAACTTTTAGCCATTCCCAACATACACGTCTAATATTAGCCATTTTAAAAAATTTGAATTTTCACCTCAAAATTTATCCATTTCCAAAGGGAAGACTTATGGAAAAAAGCCATTTTGACATAAAAATTTTAAAATTTTCCGATTGGCTAATATTTGAAAAGCATGTTGGAAATGGCTAAAACGTCAAGTTTCATCTTTGTATCACACGTAGATAATGGTCAAATGGATATCAAAATTTATTTTAGTCGATATTGTTTTAGCGTCTTAAGAAATATTTTTAATTTCATTTGCGTATTATTTGAAGGGCTTAACATTGTGAAACTTTATTTGTTAACCATTCCCAACATACACGTCAAATATTAGCCTTTTGAAAAACTTTCAATTGTCCCCTCAAATTTGTCGATTTCCAAAGTAACACCTATTGAAATGATGCGTTTTGACATAAAAATTTGAAAATTTTCCAATTAGATAATATTTTACATGCGTGTTGGAAATGGCTAAAAGTTAAGTGTCATCATGGTAACCCCCGTAAATAATGGTAGATGGGATTTAAAAATCAATTTTACTAGATATTGTTTTAGTGTGTTACGAAATATTTTTAACTTCATTTGCGTATTGTTTGAAGGGTTTAACATGGTGAAACCTCAACTTTTAGCCATTCCCAACATACACGTCTAATATTAGCCATTTTAAAAAATTTGAATTTTCACCTCAAAATTTATCCATTTACAAAGGGAAGACTTATGGAAAAAAGCCATTTTGACATAAAAATTTTAAAATTTTCCGATTGGCTAATATTTGAAAAGCATGTTGGAAATGGCTAAAACGTCAAGTTTCATCTTGGTATCACACGTAGATAATGGTCAAATGGATATAAAAATTTATTTTAGTCGATATTGTTTTAGCGTCTTAAGAAATATTTTTAATTTCATTTGCGTATTATTTGAAGGGCTTAACATTGTGAAATTTCATTTGTTAACCATTCCCAACATACACGTCAAATATTAGCCTTTTGAAAAACTTTCAATTGTCACCTCAAATTTGTCGATTTCCAAAGTAACACCTATTGAAATAATGCGTTTTGACATAAAAATTTGAAAATTTTCCAATTGGCTAATATTTTAGATGCATGTTGGAAATGGCTAAAAGTTAAGTGTCATCATGGTAACCCCGTAAATAATGGTAGATGGGATTTAAAAATTAATTTTACTAGATATTGTTTTAGTGTGTTACGAAATATTTTTAACTTCATTTGCGTATTGTTTCAAGGGTTTAACATGGTGAAACCTCAACTTTTAGCCATTCCCAACATACACGTCTAATATTAGCCATTTTAACAAATTTGAATTTTCACCTCAAAATTTATCGATTTCCAAAGGGAAGACTTATGGAAAAAAAGCCATTTTGACATTAAAATTTTAAAATTTTCCAATCGGCTAATATTTGAAAAGCATGTTGGAAATGGCTAAAACGTCAAGTTTCATCTTGGTATCACACGTAGATAATGGTCAAATGGATATAAAAATTTATTTTAGTCGATATTGTTTTAGCGTCTTAAGAAATATTTTTAATTTCATTTGCGTATTATTTGAAGGGCTTAACATTGTGAAACTTTATTTTTTAACCATTCCCAACATACACGTCAAATATTAGTCTTTTGAAAAACTTTCAATTGTCACCTCAAAATTTGTCGATTTCCAAAGTAACACCTATTGAAATAATGCGTTTTGACATAAAAATTTGAAAATTTTCCAATTGGCTAATATTTTACATGCGTGTTGGAAATGGCTAAAAGTTAAGTGTCATCATGGTAACCCCTGTAAATAATGGTACATGGGATTTAAAAATCAATTTTACTAGATATTGTTTTAGTGTGTTACGAAATATTTTTAACTTCATTTGCGTATTGTTTGAAGGGTTTAACATGGTGAAACATCAACTGTTAGCCATTCCCAACATACACGTCTAATATTAGCCTTTTTAAAAAATTTGAATTTTCACCTCAAAATTTATCCATTTCCAAAGGAAAGACTTATGGAAAAAGCCATTTTGACATAAAAATTTTAAAATTTTCCGATGGGCTAATATTTGAAAAGCATATTGGAAATGGCTAAAACGTCAAGTTTCATCTTGGTATCACACGTAGATAATGGTCAAATGGATATAAAAATTTATTTTAGTCGATATTGTTTTAGCGTCTTAAGAAATATTTTTAATTTCATTTGCGTATTATTTGAAGGGCTCAACATTGTGAAACTTCATTTGTTAACCATTCCCAACATACACGTCAAATATTAGCCTTTTGAAAAACTTTCAATTGTCACCTCAAAATTTTTCGATTTCCAAAGTAACACCTATTGAAATAATGCGTTTTGACATAAAAATTTGAAAATTTTCCAATTGGCTAATATTTTACATGCGTGTTGGAAATGGCTAAAAGTTAAGTGTCATCATGGTAACCCCTGTAAATAATGGTAGATGGGATTTAAAAATCAATTTTACTAGATATTGTTTTAGTGTGTTACGAAATATTTTTAACTTCATTTGCGTATTGTTTGAAGGGTTTAACATGGTGAAACATCAACTTTTAGCCATTCCCAACATACACGTCTAATATTAGCCTTTTTAAAAAATTTGAATTTTCACCTCAAAATTTATCGATTTCCAAAGGAAAGACTTATGGAAAAAGCCATTTTGAAATTAAAATTTTAAAATTTTCCAATCGGCTAATATTTGAAAAGCATGTTGGAAATGGCTAAAACGTCAAGTTTCATCTTGGTATCACACGTAGATATTGGTCAAATGGATATAAAAATTTATTTTAGTTGATATTGTTTTAGCGTCTTAAGAAATATTTTTAATTTCATTTGCGTATTATTTGAAGAGCTTAACATTGTGAAACTTTATTTGTTAACCATTCCCAACATACACGTCAAATATTAGCCTTTTGAAAAACTTTCAATTGTCACCTCAAAATTTGTCGATTTCCAAAGTAACACCTATTGAAATAATGCGTTTTGACATAAAAATTTGAAAATTTTCCAATTGGCTAATATTTTACGTGCGTGTTGGAAATGGCTAAAAGTTAAGTGTTATCATGGTAACCCCTGTAAATAATGGTAGATGGGATTTAAAAATCAATTTTACTAGATATTGTTTTAGTGTGTTACGAAATATTTTTAACTTCATTTGCGTATTGTTTCAAGGGTTTAACATGGTGAAACCTCAACTTTTAGCCATTCCCAACATACACGTCTAATATTACCCATTTTAAAAAATTTGAATTTTCACCTCAAAATTTATCGATTTCCAAAGGGAAGACTTATGGAAAAAAGCCATTTTGAAATTAAAATTTTAAAATTTTCCAATCGGCTAATATTTGAAAAGCATGTTGGAAATGGCTAAAACGTCAAGTTTCATCTTGGTATCACACGTAGATAATGGTCAAATGGATATAAAAATTTTTTTTTGGCGGTTTTTTTTTAGGGTAATAAAAAATTTTTTTTTTTTTTTTTGGGATTATTTGAAGGGCTTAACATTGTGAAACTTCATTTGTTAACCATTCCCAACATACACGTCAAATATTAGCCTTTTGAAAAACTTTCAATTGTCACCTCAAAATTTGTCGATTTCCAAAGTAACACCTATTGAAATGATGCGTTTTGACATAAAAATTTGAAAATTTTCAATCGGCTAATATTTTACATGCGTGTTGGAAATGGCTAAAAGTTCAGTTTCATCATGGTAACCCCGTAAATAATGGTCAATGGTATTTAAAAATCAATTTTACTAGATATTGTTTTAGTGTGTTACGAAATATTTTTAACTTCATTTGCATATTGTTTGAAGGGTTTAACATGGTGAAACCTCAACTTTTAGCCATTCCCAACATACACGTCTATTATTAACCTTTTTGAAATATTTGAATTTTCACCTCAAAATTTATCGATTTCCAAAGGGAAGACTTATGGGAAAAAGCCATTTTGACATAAAAATTTAAATTTTTTCCAATCGGCTAATATTTGAAAAGCATGTTGGAAATGGCTAAAACATCAAGTTTCATCTTGGTATCATACGTAGATAATGGTCAAATGGATTTAAAAATTTATTTTACTTGATATTGTTTTACCGTGTTAAGAAATATTTTTAACTTCATTTGCATATTATTTGAATTGTTTAACATGGTGAAATCTTAACTTTTAGCCATTCCCAACATAAACGTCTAATATTAGCCTTTTTAAAAAAATTGAATTTTCACATCAAAATTTATCGATTTCCAAAGGGAAGACTTATGGAAAAAAGCCATTTTGACATAAAAATTTAAAATTTTTCCAATCGGCTAATTTTTGAAAAGCATGTTGGAAATGGCTAAAACTTCAAGTTTCATCTTGGTATTACACGTAGATAATGGTCAAATGGATTTAAAAATTTATTTTATTCGATATTGTTTTGGACTCTTAAGAAATATTTTTAATTTCATTTGCTTATTATTTGAAGGGCTTAACATGGTGAAACTTCATTTCTTAACCATTCCCAACATACACGTCAATTATTAGCCTTTTGAAAAACTTCCAATTTTCACATCAAAATTTATCGATTTCCAAAGTAACACCTATTGAAATGATGCGTTTTGACATAAAAATTTTCCAATTTTCCAATTGGTTAATATTTTACATGCGTGTTGGAAATGGCTAAAAGTTAAGTTTCATCATGGTAACCCCTGTAAATAATGGTCAATGGGATTTAAAAATCAATTTTACTAGATATTGTTTTAGTGTGTTACGAAATATTTTTAACTTCATTTGCGTATTATTTGAAGGGTTTAACATGGTGAAACCTCAACTTTTAGCCATTCCCAACATAAACGTCTAATATTAGCCTTTTTAAAAAATTTCAATTTTCACCTCAAAATTTATCGATTTCCAAAGGGAAGACTTATGGAAAAAAGCCATTTTGACATAAAAATTTAAATTTTTTCCAATCGGCTAATATTTGAAAAGCATTTTGGAAATGGCTAAAACGGCAAGTTTCATCTTGGTATCACAAGTAGATAATGGTCAAATGGATTTAAAAATTTATTTTAGTCGATATTGTTTTAGCGTATTAAGAAATATTTTTAATTTCGTTTGCTTATTATTTGGAGGGCTTAACATGTTGAAACTTCATTTGTTAACCATTCCCAACATACACGTCAATTATTAGCCTTTTGAAAAACTTTCAATTTTCACATCCAAATTTGTCGATTTCCAAATTAACACCTATTGAAATGATGCGTTTTGACATAAAAATTTGAAAATTTTCAATCGGCTAATATTTTACATGCGTGTTGGAAATTGCTAAAAGTTCAGTTTCATCATGGTAACCACTGTAAATAATGGTCAATGGTATTTAAAAATCAATTTTACTAGATATTGTTTTAGTGTGTTACGAAATATTTTTAACTTCATTTGCGTATTATTTGAAGGGTTTTACATGGTGAAACCTCAACTTTTAGCCATTCCCAACATACACGTCTAATATTAACCTTTTTAAAATATTTGAATTTTCACCTCAAAATTTATCGATTTCCAAAGGGAAGACTTATGGAAAAAAGCCATTTTGACATAAAAATTTAAATTTTTTCCAATCGGCTAATATTTGAAAAGCATATTGGAAATGGCTAAAACATCAAGTTTCATCTTGGTATAATACGTAGATAATGGTCAAATGGATTTAAAAATTTATTTTACTTGATATTGTTTTACCGTGTTAAGAAATATTTTTAACTTCATTTGCATATTATTTGAAGGGTTTAACATGGTGAAATCTTAACTTTTAGCCATTCCCAACATAAACGTCTAATATTAGCCTTTTTAAAAAATTTGAATTTTCACCTCAAAATTTATCGATTTCCAAAGGGAAGACTTATGGAAAAAAGCCATTTTGACATAAAAATTTAAAATTTTTCCAATCGGCTAATTTTTGAAAAGCATGTTGGAAATGGATAAAACTTCAAGTTTCATCTTGGTATTACACGTAGATAATGGTCAAATGGATTTAAAAATTTATTTTATTCGATATTGTTTTGGAGTCTTAAGAAATATTTTTAATTTCATTTGCTTATTATTTGAAGGGCTTAACATGGTGAAACTTCATTTCTTAACCATTCTCAACATACACGTCAATTATTAGCCTTTTGAAAAACTTTCAATTTTCACATCAAAATTTGTCGATTTCCAAAGTAACACCTATTGAAATGATGCGTTTTGACATAAAAATTTGAAAATTTTCCAATTGGCTAATATTTTACATTCGTGTTGGAAATGGCTAAAAGTTAAGTTTCATCATGGTAACCCCTGTAAATAATGGTCAATGGGATTTAAAAATCAATTTTACTACATATTGTTTTAGTGTGTTACGAAATATTTTTAACTTCATTTGCGTATTATTTGAAGGGTTTAACATGGTGAAACCTCAACTTTTAGCCATTCCCAACATACACGTCTAATATTAGCCTTTTTAAAAAATTTCAATTTTCACCTCAAAATTTATCGATTTCCAAAGGGAAGACTTATGGAAAAAAGCCATTTTGACATAAAAATTTAAATTTTTTCCAATCGGCTAATATTTGAAAAGCATGTTGGAAATGGCTAAAACGTCAAGTTTCATCTTGGTATCATACGTAGATAATGGTCAAATGGATTTAAAAATTTATTTTAGTTGATATTGTTTTACCGTGTTAAGAAATATTTTTAACTTCATTTGCATATTATTTGAAGGGTTTAACATGGTGAAATCTTAACTTTTAGCCATTCCCAACATAAACGTCTAATATTAGCCTTTTTAAAAAATTTGAATTTTCACCTCAAAATTTATCGATTTCCAAAGGGAAGACTTATGGAAAAAAAGTCATTTTGACATAAAAATTTAAAATTTTTCCAATCGGCTAATTTTTGAAAAGCATGTTGGAAATGGCTAAAACATCAAGTTTCATCTTGGTATTACACGTAGAAAATGGTCAAATGGATTCAAAAATTTATTTTATTCGATATTGTTTTGGAGTCTTAAGAAATATTTTTAATTTCATTTGCTTATTATTTGAAGGGCTTAACATGGTGAAACTTCATTTGTTAACCATTCCCAACATACACGTCAATTATTAGCCTTTTGAAAAACTTTCAATTTTCACATCAAAATTTGTCGATTTCCAAAGTAACACCTATTGAAATGATGCGTTTTGACATAAAAATTTGAAAATTTTCCAATTGGCTAATATTTTACATGCGTGTTGGAAATGGCTAAAAGTTAAGTTTCATCATGGTAACCCATGTAAATAATGGTCAATGGGATTTAAAAATCAATTTTACTACATATTGTTTTAGTGTGTTACGAAATATTTTTAACTTCATTTGCGTATTATTTGAAGGGTTTAACATGGTGAAACCTCAACTTTTAGCCATTCCCAACATACACGTCTAACATTAGCCTTTTTAAAATATTTTAATTTTCACCTCAAAATTTATCGATTTCCAAAGGGAAGACTTATGGAAAAAAGCCATTTTGACATAAAAATTTAAATTTTTTCCAATCGGCTAATATTTGAAAAGCATGTTGGAAATGGCTAAAACGTCAAGTTTCATCTTGGTATCATACGTAGATAATGGTCAAATGGATTTAAAAATTTATTTTAGTTGATATTGTTTTACCGTGTTAAGAAATATTTTTAACTTCATTTGCATATTATTTGAAGGGTTTAACATGGTGAAATCTTAACTTTTAGCCATTCCCAACATAAACGTCTAATATTAGCCTTTTTAAAAAATTTGAATTTTCACCTCAAAATTTATCGATTTCCAAAGGGAAGACTTATGGAAAAAAAGTCATTTTGACATAAAAATTTAAAATTTTTCCAATCGGCTAATTTTTGAAAAGCATGTTGGAAATGGCTAAAACATCAAGTTTCATCTTGGTATTACACGTAGATAATGGTCAAATGGATTCAAAAATTTATTTTATTCGATATTGTTTTGGAGTCTTAAGAAATATTTTTAATTTCATTTGCTTATTATTTGAAGGGCTTAACATGGTGAAACTTCATTTGTTAACCATTCCCAACATACACGTCAATTATTAGCCTTTTGAAAAACTTTCAATTTTCACATCAAAATTTGTCGATTTCCAAAGTAACACCTATTGAAATGATGCGTTTTGACATAAAAATTTGAAAATTTTTTCCAATTGGCTAATATTTTACATTCGTGTTGGAAATGGCTAAAAGTTAAGTTTCATCATGGTAACCCATGTAAATAATGGTCAATGGGATTTAAAAATCAATTTTACTACATATTGTTTTAGTGTGTTACGAAATATTTTTAACTTCATTTGCGTTTTTTGAAGGGTTTAACATGGTGAAACCTCAACTTTTAGCCATTCCCAACATACACGTCTAATATTAGCCTTTTTAAAATATTTGAATTTTCACCTCAAAATTTATCGATTTCCAAAGGGAAGACTTATGGAAAAAAGCCATTTTGACATAAAAATTTAAATTTTTTCCAATCGGTAATATTTGAAAAGCATGTTGGAAATGGCTAAAACGTCAAGTTTCATCTTGGTATCATACGTAGATAATGGTCAAATGGATTTAAAAATTTATTTTAGTTGATATTGTTTTACCGTGTTAAGAAATATTTTTAACTTCATTTGCATATTATTTGAAGGGTTTAACATGGTGAAATCTTAACTTTTAGCCATTCCCAACATAAACGTCTAATATTAGCCTTTTTAAAAAATTTGAATTTTCACCTCAAAATTTATCGATTTCCAAAGGGAAGACTTATGGAAAAAAGTCATTTTGACATAAAAATTTAAAATTTTTCCAATCGGCTAATTTTTGAAAAGCATGTTGGAAATGGCTAAAACATCAAGTTTCATCTTGGTATTACACGTAGATAATGGTCAAATGGATTCAAAAATTTATTTTATTCGATATTGTTTTGGAGTCTTAAGAAATATTTTTAATTTCATTTGCTTATTATTTGAAGGGCTTAACATGGTGAAACTTCATTTGTTAACCATTCCCAACATACACGTCAATTATTAGCCTTTTGAAAAACTTTCAATTTTCACATCAAAATTTGTCGATTTCCAAAGTAACACCTATTGAAATGATGCGTTTTGACATAAAAATTTGAAATTTTTCCAATTGGCTAATATTTTACATTCGTGTTGGAAATGGCTAAAAGTTAAGTTTCATCATGGTAACCCTGTAAATAATGGTCAATGGGATTTAAAAATCAATTTTACTAGATATTGTTTTAGTGTGTTACGAAATATTTTTAACTTCATTTGCGTATTATTTGAAGGGTTTAACATGGTGAAACCTCAACTTTTAGCCATTCCCAACATACACGTCTAATATTAGCCTTTTTAAAATATTTGAATTTTCACCTCAAAATTTATCGATTTCCAAAGGGAAGACTTATGGAAAAAAGCCATTTTGACATAAAAATTTAAATTTTTTCCAATCGGCTAATATTTGAAAAGCATGTTGGAAATGGCTAAAACGTCAAGTTTCATCTTGGTATCACACGTAGATAATGGTCAAATGGATTTAAAAATTTATTTTAGATTTTTATCGATATTGTTTTGGCGTCTTAAGAAATATTTTTAATTTCATTTGCTTATTATTTGAAGGGCTTAACATGTTGAAACTTCATTTGTTAACCATTCCCAACATACACGTCAATTATTTGCCTTTTGAAAAACTTTCAATTTTCACATCCAAATTTGTCGATTTCCAAATTAACACCTATTGAAATGATGCGTTTTGACATAAAAATTTGAAAATTTTCCAATTGGCTAATATTTTACATGCGTGTTGGAAATGGCTAAAAGTTCAGTTTCATCATGGTAACCCCTGTAAATAATGGTCAATGGGATTTAAAAATCAATTTTACTAGATATTGTTTTAGTGTGTTACGAAATATTTTTAACTTCATTTGCGTATTATTTGAAGGGTTTAACATGGTGAAACCTCAACTTTTAGCCATTCCCAACATACACGTCTAACATTAGCCTTTTTAAAATATTTTAATTTTCACCTCAAAATTTATCGATTTCCAAAGGGAAGACTTATGGAAAAAAGCCATTTTGACATAAAAATTTAAATTTTTTCCAATCGGCTAATATTTGAAAAGCATGTTGGAAATGGCTAAAACGTCAAGTTTCATCTTGGTATCATACGTAGATAATGGTCAAATGGATTTAAAAATTTATTTTAGTTGATATTGTTTTACCGTGTTAAGAAATATTTTTAACTTCATTTGCATATTATTTGAAGGGTTTAACATGGTGAAATCTTAACTTTTAGCCATTCCCAACATAAACGTCTAATATTAGCCTTTTTAAAAAATTTGAATTTTCACCTCAAAATTTATCGATTTCCAAAGGGAAGACTTATGGAAAAAAGTCATTTTGACATAAAAATTTAAAATTTTTTCGAATCGGCTAATTTTTGAAAAGCATGTTGGAAATGGCTAAAACATCAAGTTTCATCTTGGTATTACACGTAGATAATGGTCAAATGGATTCAAAAATTTATTTTATTCGATATTGTTTTGGAGTCTTAAGAAATATTTTTAATTTCATTTGCTTATTATTTGAAGGGCTTAACATGGTGAAACTTCATTTGTTAACCATTCCCAACATACACGTCAATTATTAGCCTTTTGAAAAACTTTCAATTTTCACATCAAAATTTGTCGATTTCCAAAGTAACACCTATTGAAATGATGCGTTTTGACATAAAAATTTGAAATTTTTCCAATTGGCTAATATTTTACATTCGTGTTGGAAATGGCTAAAAGTTAAGTTTCATCATGGTAACCCATGTAAATAATGGTCAATGGGATTTAAAAATAAATTTTACTACATATTGTTTTAGTGTGTTACGAAATATTTTTAACTTCATTTTGAAGGGTTTAACATGGTGAAACCTCAACTTTTAGCCATTCCCAACATACACGTCTAACATTAGCCTTTTTAAAATATTTTAATTTTCACCTCAAAATTTATCGATTTCCAAAGGGAAGACTTATGGAAAAAAGCCATTTTGACATAAAAATTTAAATTTTTTCCAATCGGCTAATATTTGAAAAGCATGTTGGAAATGGCTAAAACGTCAAGTTTCATCTTGGTATCATACGTAGATAATGGTCAAATGGATTTAAAAATTTATTTTAGTTGATATTGTTTTACCGTGTTAAGAAATATTTTTAACTTCATTTGCATATTATTTGAAGGGTTTAACATGGTGAAATCTTAACTTTTAGCCATTCCCAACATAAACGTCTAATATTAGCCTTTTTAAAAAATTTGAATTTTCACCTCAAAATTTATCGATTTCCAAAGGGAAGACTTATGGAAAAAAAGTCATTTTGACATAAAAATTTAAAATTTTTCCAATCGGCTAATTTTTGAAAAGCATGTTGGAAATGGCTAAAACATCAAGTTTCATCTTGGTATTACACGTAGATAATGGTCAAATGGATTCAAAAATTTATTTTATTCGATATTGTTTTGGAGTCTTAAGAAATATTTTTAATTTCATTTGCTTATTATTTGAAGGGCTTAACATGGTGAAACTTCATTTGTTAACCATTCCCAACATACACGTCAATTATTAGCCTTTTGAAAAACTTTCAATTTTCACATCAAAATTTGTCGATTTCCAAAGTAACACCTATTGAAATGATGCGTTTTGACATAAAAATTTGAAATTTTTCCAATTGGCTAATATTTTACATTCGTGTTGGAAATGGCTAAAAGTTAAGTTTCATCATGGTAACCCCTGTAAATAATGGTCAATGGGATTTAAAAATCAATTTTACTACATATTGTTTTAGTGTGTTACGAAATATTTTTAACTTCATTTGCGTATTATTTGAAGGGTTTAACATGGTGAAACCTCAACTTTTAGCCATTCCCAACATACACGTCTAATATTAGCCTTTTTAAAATATTTGAATTTTCACCTCAAAATTTATCGATTTCCAAAGGGAAGACTTATGGAAAAAAGCCATTTTGAGATAAAAATTTAAATTTTTTCGAATTGGCTAATATTTGAAAAGCATGTTGGAAATGGCTAAAACGTCAAGTTTCATCTTGGTATCACACGTAGATAATGGTCAAATGGATTTAAAAATTTATTTTAGTCGATATTGTTTTGGCGTCTTAAGAAATATTTTTAATTTCATTTGCTTATTATTTGAAGGGCTTAACATGTTGAAACTTCATTTGTTAACCATTCCTAACATACACGTCAATTATTAGCCTTTTGAAAAACTTTCAATTTTCACATCAAAATTTGTCGATTTCCAAAGTAACACCTATTGAAATGATGCGTTTTGACATAAAAATTTGAAAATTTTCCAATTGGCTAATATTTTACATGCGTGTTGGAAATGGCTAAAAGTTAAGTTTCATCATGGTAACCCATGTAAATAATGGTCAATGGGATTTAAAAATAAATTTTACTACATATTGTTTTAGTGTGTTACGAAATATTTTTAACTTCATTTTGAAGGGTTTAACATGGTGAAACCTCAACTTTTAGCCATTCCCAACATACACGTCTAACATTAGCCTTTTTAAAATATTTTAATTTTCACCTCAAAATTTATCGATTTCCAAAGGGAAGACTTATGGAAAAAAAGCCATTTTGACATAAAAATTTAAATTTTTTCCAATCGGCTAATATTTGAAAAGCATGTTGGAAATGGCTAAAACGTCAAGTTTCATCTTGGTATCATACGTAGATAATGGTCAAATGGATTTAAAAATTTATTTTAGTTGATATTGTTTTACCGTGTTAAGAAATATTTTTAACTTCATTTGCATATTATTTGAAGGGTTTATCATGGTGAAATCTTAACTTTTAGCCATTCCCAACATAAACGTCTAATATTAGCCTTTTTAAAAAATTTGAATTTTCACCTCAAAATTTATCGATTTCCAAAGGGAAGACTTATGGAAAAAAGTCATTTTGACATAAAAATTTAAAATTTTTCCAATCGGCTAATTTTTGAAAAGCATGTTGGAAATGGCTAAAACATCAAGTTTCATCTTGGTATTACACGTAGAAAATGGTCAAATGGATTCAAAAATTTATTTTATTCGATATTGTTTTGGAGTCTTAAGAAATATTTTTAATTTCATTTGCTTATTATTTGAAGGGCTTAACATGGTGAAACTTCATTTGTTAACCATTCCCAACATACACGTCAATTATTAGCCTTTTGAAAAACTTTCAATTTTCACATCAAAATTTGTCGATTTCCAAAGTAACACCTATTGAAATGATGCGTTTTGACATAAAAATTTGAAATTTTTCCAATTGGCTAATATTTTACATTCGTGTTGGAAATGGCTAAAAGTTAAGTTTCATCATGGTAACCCCCGTAAATAATGGTCAATGGGATTTAAAAATCAATTTTACTACATATTGTTTTAGTGTGTTACGAAATATTTTTAATTTCATTTGCGTATTATTTGAAGGGTTTAACATGGTGAAACCTCAACTTTTAGCCATTCCCAACATACACGTCTAACATTAGCCTTTTTAAAATATTTTAATTTTCACCTCAAAATTTATCGATTTCCAAAGGGAAGACTTATGGAAAAAAGCCATTTTGACATAAAAATTTAAATTTTTTCCAATCGGCTAATATTTGAAAAGCATGTTGGAAATGGCTAAAACGTCAAGTTTCATCTTGGTATCATACGTAGATAATGGTCAAATGGATTTAAAAATTTATTTTAGTTGATATTGTTTTACCGTGTTAAGAAATATTTTTAACTTCATTTGCATATTATTTGAAGGGTTTAACATGGTGAAATCTTAACTTTTAGCCATTCCCAACATAAACGTCTAATATTAGCCTTTTTAAAAAATTTGAATTTTCACCTCAAAATTTATCGATTTCCAAAGGGAAGACTTATGGAAAAAAGTCATTTTGACATAAAAATTTAAAATTTTTTCCAATCGGCTAATTTTTGAAAAGCATGTTGGAAATGGCTAAAACATCAAGTTTCATCTTGGTATTACACGTAGATAATGGTCAAATGGATTCAAAAATTTATTTTATTCGATATTGTTTTGGAGTCTTAAGAAATATTTTTAATTTCATTTGCTTATTATTTGAAGGGCTTAACATGGTGAAACTTCATTTGTTAACCATTCCCAACATACACGTCAATTATTAGCCTTTTGAAAAACTTTCAATTTTCACATCAAAATTTGTCGATTTCCAAAGTAACACCTATTGAAATGATGCGTTTTGACATAAAAATTTGAAATTTTTCCAATTGGCTAATATTTTACATTCGTGTTGGAAATGGCTAAAAGTTAAGTTTCATCATGGTAACCCCTGTAAATAATGGTCAATGGGATTTAAAAATCAATTTTACTACATATTGTTTTAGTGTGTTACGAAATATTTTTAACTTCATTTGCGTATTATTTGAAGGGTTTAACATGGTGAAACCTCAACTTTTAGCCATTCCCAACATACACGTCTAATATTAGCCTTTTTAAAATATTTGAATTTTCACCTCAAAATTTATCGATTTCCAAAGGGAAGACTTATGGAAAAAAGCCATTTTGAGATAAAAATTTAAATTTTTTCGAATTGGCTAATATTTGAAAAGCATGTTGGAAATGGCTAAAACGTCAAGTTTCATCTTGGTATCACACGTAGATAATGGTCAAATGGATTTAAAAATTTATTTTAGTCGATATTGTTTTGGCGTCTTAAGAAATATTTTTAATTTCATTTGCTTATTATTTGAAGGGCTTAACATGTTGAAACTTTATTTGTTAACCATTCCTAACATACACGTCAATTATTAGCCTTTTGAAAAACTTTCAATTTTCACATCAAAATTTGTCGATTTCCAAAGTAACACCTATTGAAATGATGCGTTTTGACATAAAAATTTGAAAATTTTCCAATTGGCTAATATTTTACATTCGTGTTGGAAATGGCTAAAAGTTAAGTTTCATCATGGTAACCCCCGTAAATAATGGTCAATGGGATTTAAAAATCAATTTTACTACATATTGTTTTAGTGTGTTATGAAATATTTTTAACTTCATTTGCGTATTATTTGAAGGGTTTAACATGGTGAAACCTCAACTTTTAGCCATTCCCAACATACACGTCTAATATTAGCCTTTTTAAAATATTTGAATTTTCACCTCAAAATTTATCGATTTCCAAAGGGAAGACTTATGGAAAAAAGCCATTTTGAAATAAAAATTTAAATTTTTTTGAATTGGCTAATATTTGAAAAGCATGTTGGAAATGGCTAAAACGTCAAGTTTCATCTTGGTATCACACGTAGATAATGGTCAAATGGATTTAAAAATTTATTTTAGTCGATATTGTTTTGGCGTCTTAAGAAATATTTTTAATTTCATTTGCTTATTATTTGAAGGGCTTAACATGTTGAAACTTCATTTGTTAACCATTCCTAACATACACGTCAATTATTAGCCTTTTGAAAAACTTTCAATTTTCACATCAAAATTTGTCGATTTCCAAAGTAACACCTATTGAAATGATGCGTTTTGACATAAAAATTTGAAATTTTTCCAATTGGCTAATATTTTACATTCGTGTTGGAAATGGCTAAAAGTTAAGTTTCATCATGGTAACCCCTGTAAATAATGGTCAATGGGATTTAAAAATCAATTTTACTAGATATTGTTTTAGTGTGTTACGAAATATTTTTAACTTCATTTGCCTATTATTTGAAGGGTTTAACATCGTGAAACCTCAACTTTTAGGCATTCCCAACATACACGTCTAATATTAGCCTGTTTAAAATATTTGAATTTTCACCTCAAAATTTATCGATTTCCAAAGGGAAGACTTATGGAAAAAAGCCATTTTGACATAAAAATTTAAATTTTTTCCAATCGGCTAATATTTGAAAAGCATGTTGGAAATGGATAAAACGTCAAGTTTCATCTTGGTATCACACGTAGATAATGGTCAAATGGATTTAAAAATTTATTTTAGTTGATATTGTTTTACCGTGTTAAGAAATATTTTTAACTTCATTTGCATATTATTTGAAGGGTTTAACATGGTGAAATCTTAACTTTTAGCCATTCCCAACATAAACGTCTAATATTAGCCTTTTTAAAAAATTTCAATTTTCACCTCAAAATTTATCGATTTCCAAAGGGAAGACTTATGGAAAAAAGTCATTTTGACATTAAAATATAAATTTTTTCCAATCGGCTAATATTTGAAAAGCATGTTGGAAATGGCTAAAACATCAAGTTTCATCTTGGTATTACACGTAGAAAATGGTCAAATGGATTCAAAAATTTATTTTATTCGATATTGTTTTGGAGTCTTAAGAAATATTTTTAATTTCATTTGCTTATTATTTGAAGGGCTTAACATGGTGAAACTTCATTTGTTAACCATTCCCAACATACACGTCAATTATTAGCCTTTTGAAAAACTTTCAATTTTCACATCAAAATTTGTCGATTTCCAAAGTAACACCTATTGAAATGATGCGTTTTGACATAAAAATTTGAAATTTTTCCAATTGGCTAATATTTTACATTCGTGTTGGAAATGGCTAAAAGTTAAGTTTCATCATGGTAACCCCCGTAAATAATGGTCAATGGGATTTAAAAATCAATTTTACTACATATTGTTTTAGTGTGTTACGAAATATTTTTAACTTCATTTGCGTATTATTTGAAGGGTTTAACATGGTGAAACCTCAACTTTTAGCCATTCCCAACATACACGTCTAATATTAGCCTTTTTAAAATATTTGAATTTTCACCTCAAAATTTATCGATTTCCAAAGGGAAGACTTATGGAAAAAAGCCATTTTGACATAAAAATTTAAATTTTTTCGAATCGGCTAATTTTTGAAAAGCATGTTGGAAATGGCTAAAACGTCAAGTTTCATCTTGGTATCACACGTAGATAATGGTCAAATGGATTTAAAAATTTATTTTAGTCGATATTGTTTTGGCGTCTTAAGAAATATTTTTAATTTCATTTGCTTATTATTTGAAGGGCTTAACATGTTGAAACTTCATTTGTTAACCATTCCTAACATACACGTCAATTATTAGCCTTTTGAAAAACTTTCAATTTTCACATCAAAATTTGTCGATTTCCAAAGTAACACCTATTGAAATGATGCGTTTTGACATAAAAATTTGAAAATTTTCCAATTGGCTAATATTTTACATGCGTGTTGGAAATGGCTAAAAGTTAAGTTTCATCATGGTAACCCCCATGTAAATAATGGTCAATGGGATTTAAAAATAAATTTTACTACATATTGTTTTAGTGTGTTACGAAATATTTTTAACTTCATTTGCGTATTATTTGAAGGGTTTAACATGGTGAAACCTCAACTTTTAGCCATTCCCAACATACACGTCTAACATTAGCCTTTTTAAAATATTTTAATTTTCACCTCAAAATTTATCGATTTCCAAAGGGAAGACTTATGGAAAAAAGCCATTTTGACATAAAAATTTAAATTTTTTCCAATCGGCTAATATTTGAAAAGCATGTTGGAAATGGCTAAAACGTCAAGTTTCATCTTGGTATCATACGTAGATAATGGTCAAATGGATTTAAAAATTTATCTTAGTTGATATTGTTTTACCGTGTTAAGAAATATTTTTAACATCATTTGCATATTATTTGAAGGGTTTAACATGGTGAAATTTTAACTTTTAGCCATTCCCAACATAAACGTCTAATATTAGCCTTTTTAAAAAATTTGAATTTTCACCTCAAAATTTATCGATTTCCAAAGGGAAGACTTATGGAAAAAAGCCATTTTGACATAAAAATTTAAAATTTTTGCAATCGGCTAATTTTTGAAAAGCATGTTGGAAATGGCTAAAACATCAAGTTTCATTTTGGTATTACACGTAGATAATGGTCAAATGGATTCAAAAATTTATTTTATTCGATATTGTTTTGGAGTCTTAAGAAATATTTTTAATTTCATTTGCTTATTATTTGAAGGGCTTAACATGGTGAAACTTCATTTGTTAACCATTCCCAACATACACGTCAATTATTAGCCTTTTGAAAAACTTTCAATTTTCACATCAAAATTTGTCGATTTCCAAAGTAACACCTATTGAAATGATGCGTTTTGACATAAAAATTTGAAATTTTTCCAATTGGCTAATATTTTACATTCGTGTTGGAAATGGCTAAAAGTTAAGTTTCATCATGGTAACCCCGTAAATAATGGTCAATGGGATTTAAAAATCAATTTTACTACATATTGTTTTAGTGTGTTACGAAATATTTTTAACTTCATTTGCGTATTATTTGAAGGGTTTAACATGGTGAAACCTCAACTTTTAGCCATTCCCAACATACACGTCTAATATTAGCCTTTTTAAAATATTTGAATTTTCACCTCAAAATTTATCGATTTCCAAAGGGAAGACTTATGGAAAAAAGCCATTTTGACATAAAAATTTAAATTTTTTCCAATCGGCTAATATTTGAAAAGCATGTTGGAAATGGCTAAAACGTCAAGTTTCATCTTGGTATCATACGTAGATAATGGTCAAATGGATTTAAAAATTTATTTTAGTTGATATTGTTTTACCGTGTTAAGAAATATTTTTAACTTCATTTGCATATTATTTGAAGGGTTTAATATGGTGAAATTTTAACTTTTAGCCATTCCCAACATAAACGTCTAATATTAGCCTTTTTAAAAAATTTGAATTTTCACCTCAAAATTTATCGATTTCCAAAGGGAAGACTTATGGAAAAAAGTCATTTTGACATAAAAATTTAAAATTTTTCCAATCGGCTAATTTTTGAAAAGCATGTTGGAAATGGCTAAAACATCAAGTTTCATCTTGGTATTACACGTAGATAATGGTCAAATGGATTCAAAAATTTATTTTATTCGATATTGTTTTGGAGTCTTAAGAAATATTTTTAATTTCATTTGCTTATTATTTGAAGGGCTTAACATGGTGAAACTTCATTTGTTAACCATTCCCAACATACACGTCAATTATTAGCCTTTTGAAAAACTTTCAATTTTCACATCAAAATTTGTCGATTTCCAAAGTAACACCTATTGAAATGATGCGTTTTGACATAAAAATTTGAAATTTTTCCAATTGGCTAATATTTTACATTCGTGTTGGAAATGGCTAAAAGTTAAGTTTCATCATGGTAACCCCTGTAAATAATGGTCAATGGGATTTAAAAATCAATTTTACTACATATTGTTTTAGTGTGTTACGAAATATTTTTAACTTCATTTGCGTATTATTTGAAGGGTTTAACATCGTGAAACCTCAACTTTTAGGCATTCCCAACATACACGTCTAATATTAGCCTGTTTAAAATATTTGAATTTTCACCTCAAAATTTATCGATTTCCAAAGGGAAGACTTATGGAAAAAAGCCATTTTGACATAAAAATTTAAATTTTTTCCAATCGGCTAATATTTGAAAAGCATGTTGGAAATGGCTAAAACGTCAAGTTTCATCTTGGTATCATACGTAGATAATGGTCAAATGGATTTAAAAATTTATTTTAGTTGATATTGTTTTACCGTGTTAAGAAATATTTTTAACTTCATTTGCATATTATTTGAAGGGTTTAATATGGTGAAATTTTAACTTTTAGCCATTCCCAACATAAACGTCTAATATTAGCCTTTTTAAAAAATTTGAATTTTCACCTCAAAATTTATCGATTTCCAAAGGGAAGACTTATGGAAAAAAAGCCATTTTGACATAAAAATTTAAACTTTTTCCTAATCGGCTAATGTTTGAAAAGCATGTTGGAAATGGCTAAAACATCAAGTTTCATTTTGGTATTACACGTAGATAATGGTCAAATGGATTCAAAAATTTATTTTATTCGATATTGTTTTGGAGTCTTAAGAAATATTTTTAATTTCATTTGCTTATTATTTGAAGGGCTTAACATGGTGAAACTTCATTTGTTAACCATTCCCAACATACACGTCAATTATTAGCCTTTTGAAAAACTTTCAATTTTCACATCAAAATTTGTCGATTTCCAAAGTAACACCTATTGAAATGATGCGTTTTGACATAAAAATTTGAAATTTTTCCAATTGGCTAATATTTTACATTCGTGTTGGAAATGGCTAAAAGTTAAGTTTCATCATGGTAACCCCCGTAAATAATGGTCAATGGGATTTAAAAATCAATTTTACTACATATTGTTTTAGTGTGTTACGAAATATTTTTAACTTCATTTGCGTATTATTTGAAGGGTTTAACATGGTGAAACCTCAACTTTTAGCCATTCCCAACATACACGTCTAATATTAGCCTTTTTAAAATATTTGAATTTTCACCTCAAAATTTATCGATTTCCAAAGGGAAGACTTATGGAAAAAAGCCATTTTGAGATAAAAATTTAAATTTTTTCAATTGGCTAATATTTGAAAAGCATGTTGGAAATGGCTAAAACGTCAAGTTTCATCTTGGTATCACACGTAGATAATGGTCAAATGGATTTAAGAATTTATTTTAGTCGATATTGTTTTGGCGTCTTAAGAAATATTTTTAATTTCATTTGCTTATTATTTGAAGGGCTTAACATGTTGAAACTTCATTTGTTAACCATTCCCAACATACACGTCAATTATTAGCCTTTTGAAAAACTTTCAATTTTCACATCAAAATTTGTCGATTTCCAAAGTAACACCTATTGAAATGATGCGTTTTGACATAAAAATTTGAAATTTTTCCAATTGGCTAATATTTTACATTCGTGTTGGAAATGGCTAAAAGTTAAGTTTCATCATGGTAACCCCCGTAAATAATGGTCAATGGGATTTAAAAATCAATTTTACTACATATTGTTTTAGTGTGTTACGAAATATTTTTAACTTCATTTGCGTATTATTTGAAGGGTTTAACATGGTGAAACCTCAACTTTTAGCCATTCCCAACATACACGTCTAATATTAGCCTTTTTAAAAAATTTGAATTTTCACCTCAAAATTTATCGATTTCCAAAGGGAAGACTTATGGAAAAAAGCCATTTTGACATAAAAATTTAAACTTTTTCCTAATCGGCTAATGTTTGAAAAGCATGTTGGAAATGGCTAAAACATCAAGTTTCATTTTGGTATTACACGTAGATAATGGTCAAATGGATTCAAAAATTTATTTTATTCGATATTGTTTTGGAGTCTTAAGAAATATTTTTAATTTCATTTGCTTATTATTTGAAGGGCTTAACATGGTGAAACTTCATTTGTTAACCATTCCCAACATAAACGTCAATTATTAGCCTTTTGAAAAACTTTCAATTTTCACATCAAAATTTGTCGATTTCCAAAGTAACACCTATTGAAATGATGCGTTTTGACATAAAAATTTGAAATTTTTCCAATTGGCTAATATTTTACATTCGTGTTGGAAATGGCTAAAAGTTAAGTTTCATCATGGTAACCCCTGTAAATAATGGTCAATGGGATTTAAAAATCAATTTTACTACATATTGTTTTAGTGTGTTACGAAATATTTTTAACTTCATTTGCGTATTATTTGAAGGGTTTAACATGGTGAAACCTCAACTTTTAGCCATTCCCAACATACACGTCTAATATTAGCCTTTTTAAAATATTTGAATTTTCACCTCAAAATTTATCGATTTCCAAAGGGAAGACTTATGGAAAAAAGCCATTTTGAGATAAAAATTTAAATTTTTTCGAATTGGCTAATATTTGAAAAGCATGTTGGAAATGGCTAAAACGTCAAGTTTCATCTTGGTATCACACGTAGATAATGGTCAAATGGATTTAAGAATTTATTTTAGTCGATATTGTTTTGGCGCCTTAAGAAATATTTTTAATTTCATTTGCTTATTATTTGAAGGGCTTAACATGTTGAAACTTCATTTGTTAACCATTCCTAACATACACGTCAATTATTAGCCTTTTGAAAAACTTTCAATTTTCACATCAAAATTTGTCGATTTCCAAAGTAACACCTATTGAAATGATGCGTTTTGACATACAAATTTGAAAATTTTCCAATTGGCTAATATTTTACATGCGTGTTGGAAATGGCTAAAAGTTAAGTTTCATCATGGTAACCCATGTAAATAATGGTCAATGGGATTTAAAAATAAATTTTACTACATATTGTTTTAGTGTGTTACGAAATATTTTTAACTTCATTTTGAAGGGTTTAACATGGTGAAACCTCAACTTTTAGCCATTCCCAACATACACGTCTAACATTAGCCTTTTTAAAATATTTTAATTTTCACCTCAAAATTTATCGATTTCCAAAGGGAAGACTTATGGAAAAAAGCCATTTTGACATAAAAATTTAAATTTTTTCCAATCGGCTAATATTTGAAAAGCATGTTGGAAATGGCTAAAACGTCAAGTTTCATCTTGGTATCATACGTAGATAATGGTCAAATGGATTTAAAAATTTATTTTAGTTGATATTGTTTTACCGTGTTAAGAAATATTTTTAACTTCATTTGCATATTATTTGAAGGGTTTAACATGGTGAAATCTTAACTTTTAGCAATTCCCAACATAAACGTCTAATATTAGCCTTTTTAAAAAATTTGAATTTTCACCTCAAAATTTATCGATTTCCAAAGGGAAGACTTATGGAAAAAAGTCATTTTGACATAAAAATTTAAAATTTTTCCAATCGGCTAATTTTTGAAAAGCATGTTGGAAATGGCTAAAACATCAAGTTTCATCTTGGTATTACACGTAGAAAATGGTCAAATGGATTCAAAAATTTATTTTATTCGATATTGTTTTGGAGTCTTAAGAAATATTTTTAATTTCATTTGCTTATTATTTGAAGGGCTTAACATGGTGAAACTTCATTTGTTAACCATTCCCAACATACACGTCAATTATTAGCCTTTTGAAAAACTTTCAATTTTCACATCAAAATTTGTCGATTTCCAAAGTAACACCTATTGAAATGATGCGTTTTGACATAAAAATTTGAAATTTTTCCAATTGGCTAATATTTTACATTCGTGTTGGAAATGGCTAAAAGTTAAGTTTCATCATGGTAACCCCTGTAAATAATGGTCAATGGGATTTAAAAATCAATTTTACTACATATTGTTTTAGTGTGTTATGAAATATTTTTAACTTCATTTGCGTATTATTTGAAGGGTTTAACATGGTGAAACCTCAACTTTTAGCCATTCCCAACATACACGTCTAATATTAGCCTTTTTAAAATATTTGAATTTTCACCTCAAAATTTATCGATTTCCAAAGGGAAGACTTATGGAAAAAAGCCATTTTGAGATAAAAATTTAAATTTTTTCGAATTGG
The DNA here is from genome assembly GCA_030674075.2 of Linum usitatissimum. Classification (NCBI taxonomy): domain Eukaryota; kingdom Viridiplantae; phylum Streptophyta; class Magnoliopsida; order Malpighiales; family Linaceae; genus Linum; species Linum usitatissimum. Next base: position 190,505 of record JAUJYP020000616.1, read on the forward strand.
CTAATATTTGAAAAGCATGTTGGAAATGGCTAAAACGTCAAGTTTCATCTTGGTATCACACGTAGATAATGGTCAAATGGATTTAAGAATTTATTTTAGTCGATATTGTTTTGGCGCCTTAAGAAATATTTTTAATTTCATTTGCTTATTATTTGAAGGGCTTAACATGTTGAAACTTCATTTGTTAACCATTCCTAACATACACGTCAATTATTAGCCTTTTGAAAAACTTTCAATTTTCACATCAAAATTTGTCGATTTCCAAAGTAACACCTATTGAAATGATGCGTTTTGACATACAAATTTGAAAATTTTCCAATTGGCTAATATTTTACATGCGTGTTGGAAATGGCTAAAAGTTAAGTTTCATCATGGTAACCCATGTAAATAATGGTCAATGGGATTTAAAAATAAATTTTACTACATATTGTTTTAGTGTGTTACGAAATATTTTTAACTTCATTTTGAAGGGTTTAACATGGTGAAACCTCAACTTTTAGCCATTCCCAACATACACGTCTAACATTAGCCTTTTTAAAATATTTTAATTTTCACCTCAAAATTTATCGATTTCCAAAGGGAAGACTTATGGAAAAAAGCCATTTTGACATAAAAATTTAAATTTTTTCCAATCGGCTAATATTTGAAAAGCATGTTGGAAATGGCTAAAACGTCAAGTTTCATCTTGGTATCATACGTAGATAATGGTCAAATGGATTTAAAAATTTATTTTAGTTGATATTGTTTTACCGTGTTAAGAAATATTTTTAACTTCATTTGCATATTATTTGAAGGGTTTAACATGGTGAAATCTTAACTTTTAGCAATTCCCAACATAAACGTCTAATATTAGCCTTTTTAAAAAATTTGAATTTTCACCTCAAAATTTATCGATTTCCAAAGGGAAGACTTATGGAAAAAAGTCATTTTGACATAAAAATTTAAAATTTTTCCAATCGGCTAATTTTTGAAAAGCATGTTGGAAATGGCTAAAACATCAAGTTTCATCTTGGTATTACACGTAGAAAATGGTCAAATGGATTCAAAAATTTATTTTATTCGATATTGTTTTGGAGTCTTAAGAAATATTTTTAATTTCATTTGCTTATTATTTGAAGGGCTTAACATGGTGAAACTTCATTTGTTAACCATTCCCAACATACACGTCAATTATTAGCCTTTTGAAAAACTTTCAATTTTCACATCAAAATTTGTCGATTTCCAAAGTAACACCTATTGAAATGATGCGTTTTGACATAAAAATTTGAAATTTTTCCAATTGGCTAATATTTTACATTCGTGTTGGAAATGGCTAAAAGTTAAGTTTCATCATGGTAACCCCTGTAAATAATGGTCAATGGGATTTAAAAATCAATTTTACTACATATTGTTTTAGTGTGTTACGAAATATTTTTAACTTCATTTGCGTATTATTTGAAGGGTTTAACATGGTGAAACCTCAACTTTTAGCCATTCCCAACATACACGTCTAATATTAGCCTTTTTAAAATATTTGAATTTTCACCTCAAAATTTATCGATTTCCAAAGGGAAGACTTATGGAAAAAAGCCATTTTGAGATAAAAATTTAAATTTTTTCGAATTGGCTAATATTTGAAAAGCATGTTGGAAATGGCTAAAACGTCAAGTTTCATCTTGGTATCACACGTAGATAATGGTCAAATGGATTTAAGAATTTATTTTAGTCGATATTGTTTTGGCGCCTTAAGAAATATTTTTAATTTCATTTGCTTATTATTTGAAGGGCTTAACATGTTGAAACTTCATTTGTTAACCATTCCTAACATACACGTCAATTATTAGCCTTTTGAAAAACTTTCAATTTTCACATCAAAATTTGTCGATTTCCAAAGTAACACCTATTGAAATGATGCGTTTTGACATACAAATTTGAAAATTTTCCAATTGGCTAATATTTTACATGCGTGTTGGAAATGGCTAAAAGTTAAGTTTCATCATGGTAACCCATGTAAATAATGGTCAATGGGATTTAAAAATAAATTTTACTACATATTGTTTTAGTGTGTTACGAAATATTTTTAACTTCATTTTGAAGGGTTTAACATGGTGAAACCTCAACTTTTAGCCATTCCCAACATACACGTCTAACATTAGCCTTTTTAAAATATTTTAATTTTCACCTCAAAATTTATCGATTTCCAAAGGGAAGACTTATGGAAAAAAGCCATTTTGACATAAAAATTTAAATTTTTTCCAATCGGCTAATATTTGAAAAGCATGTTGGAAATGGCTAAAACGTCAAGTTTCATCTTGGTATCATACGTAGATAATGGTCAAATGGATTTAAAAATTTATTTTAGTTGATATTGTTTTACCGTGTTAAGAAATATTTTTAACTTCATTTGCATATTATTTGAAGGGTTTAACATGGTGAAATCTTAACTTTTAGCAATTCCCAACATAAACGTCTAATATTAGCCTTTTTAAAAAATTTGAATTTTCACCTCAAAATTTATCGATTTCCAAAGGGAAGACTTATGGAAAAAAGTCATTTTGACATAAAAATTTAAAATTTTTCCAATCGGCTAATTTTTGAAAAGCATGTTGGAAATGGCTAAAACATCAAGTTTCATCTTGGTATTACACGTAGAAAATGGTCAAATGGATTCAAAAATTTATTTTATTCGATATTGTTTTGGAGTCTTAAGAAATATTTTTAATTTCATTTGCTTATTATTTGAAGGGCTTAACATGGTGAAACTTCATTTGTTAACCATTCCCAACATACACGTCAATTATTAGCCTTTTGAAAAACTTTCAATTTTCACATCAAAATTTGTCGATTTCCAAAGTAACACCTATTGAAATGATGCGTTTTGACATAAAAATTTGAAATTTTTCCAATTGGCTAATATTTTACATTCGTGTTGGAAATGGCTAAAAGTTAAGTTTCATCATGGTAACCCCCGTAAATAATGGTCAATGGGATTTAAAAATCAATTTTACTAGATATTGTTTTAGTGTGTTACGAAATATTTTTAACTTCATTTGCGTATTATTTGAAGGGTTTAACATGGTGAAACCTCAACTTTTAGCCATTCCCAACATACACGTCTAATATTAGCCTTTTTAAAATATTTGAATTTTCACCTCAAAATTTATCGATTTCCAAAGGGAAGACTTATGGAAAAAAGCCATTTTGTGATAAAAATTTAAATTTTTTCGAATTGGCTAATATTTGAAAAGCATGTTGGAAATGGCTAAAACGTCAAGTTTCATCTTGGTATCACACGTAGATAATGGTCAAATGGATTTAAGAATTTATTTTAGTCGATATTGTTTTGGCGCCTTAAGAAATATTTTTAATTTCATTTGCTTATTATTTGAAGGGCTTAACATGTTGAAACTTCATTTGTTAACCATTCCTAACATACACGTCAATTATTAGCCTTTTGAAAAACTTTCAATTTTCACATCAAAATTTGTCGATTTCCAAAGTAACACCTATTGAAATGATGCGTTTTGACATACAAATTTGAAAATTTTCCAATTGGCTAATATTTTACATGCGTGTTGGAAATGGCTAAAAGTTAAGTTTCATCATGGTAACCCATGTAAATAATGGTCAATGGGATTTAAAAATAAATTTTACTACATATTGTTTTAGTGTGTTACGAAATATTTTTAACTTCATTTTGAAGGGTTTAACATGGTGAAACCTCAACTTTTAGCCATTCCCAACATACACGTCTAACATTAGCCTTTTTAAAATATTTTAATTTTCACCTCAAAATTTATCGATTTCCAAAGGGAAGACTTATGGAAAAAAGCCATTTTGACATAAAAATTTAAATTTTTTCCAATCGGCTAATATTTGAAAAGCATGTTGGAAATGGCTAAAACGTCAAGTTTCATCTTGGTATCATACGTAGATAATGGTCAAATGGATTTAAAAATTTATTTTAGTTGATATTGTTTTACCGTGTTAAGAAATATTTTTAACTTCATTTGCATATTATTTGAAGGGTTTAACATGGTGAAATCTTAACTTTTAGCAATTCCCAACATAAACGTCTAATATTAGCCTTTTTAAAAAATTTGAATTTTCACCTCAAAATTTATCGATTTCCAAAGGGAAGACTTATGGAAAAAAGTCATTTTGACATAAAAATTTAAAATTTTTCCAATCGGCTAATTTTTGAAAAGCATGTTGGAAATGGCTAAAACATCAAGTTTCATCTTGGTATTACACGTAGAAAATGGTCAAATGGATTCAAAAATTTATTTTATTCGATATTGTTTTGGAGTCTTAAGAAATATTTTTAATTTCATTTGCTTATTATTTGAAGGGCTTAACATGGTGAAACTTCATTTGTTAACCATTCCCAACATACACGTCAATTATTAGCCTTTTGAAAAACTTTCAATTTTCACATCAAAATTTGTCGATTTCCAAAGTAACACCTATTGAAATGATGCGTTTTGACATAAAAATTTGAAATTTTTCCAATTGGCTAATATTTTACATTCGTGTTGGAAATGGCTAAAAGTTAAGTTTCATCATGGTAACCCCTGTAAATAATGGTCAATGGGATTTAAAAATCAATTTTACTACATATTGTTTTAGTGTGTTACGAAATATTTTTAACTTCATTTGCGTATTATTTGAAGGGTTTAACATGGTGAAACCTCAACTTTTAGCCATTCCCAACATACACGTCTAATATTAGCCTTTTTAAAATATTTGAATTTTCACCTCAAAATTTATCGATTTCCAAAGGGAAGACTTATGGAAAAAAGCCATTTTGTGATAAAAATTTAAATTTTTTTCGAATTGGCTAATATTTGAAAAGCATGTTGGAAATGGCTAAAACGTCAAGTTTCATCTTGGTATCACACGTAGATAATGGTCAAATGGATTTAAGAATTTATTTTAGTCGATATTGTTTTGGCGCCTTAAGAAATATTTTTAATTTCATTTGCTTATTATTTGAAGGGCTTAACATGTTGAAACTTCATTTGTTAACCATTCCTAACATACACGTCAATTATTAGCCTTTTGAAAAACTTTCAATTTTCACATCAAAATTTGTCGATTTCCAAAGTAACACCTATTGAAATGATGCGTTTTGACATACAAATTTGAAAATTTTCCAATTGGCTAATATTTTACATGCGTGTTGGAAATGGCTAAAAGTTAAGTTTCATCATGGTAACCCATGTAAATAATGGTCAATGGGATTTAAAAATAAATTTTACTACATATTGTTTTAGTGTGTTACGAAATATTTTTAACTTCATTTTGAAGGGTTTAACATGGTGAAACCTCAACTTTTAGCCATTCCCAACATACACGTCTAACATTAGCCTTTTTAAAATATTTTAATTTTCACCTCAAAATTTATCGATTTCCAAAGGGAAGACTTATGGAAAAAAGCCATTTTGACATAAAAATTTAAATTTTTTCCAATCGGCTAATATTTGAAAAGCATGTTGGACATGGCTAAAACGTCAAGTTTCATCTTGGTATCATACGTAGATAATGGTCAAATGGATTTAAAAATTTATTTTAGTTGATATTGTTTTACCGTGTTAAGAAATATTTTTAACTTCATTTGCATATTATTTGAAGGGTTTAACATGGTGAAATCTTAACTTTTAGCAATTCCCAACATAAACGTCTAATATTAGCCTTTTTAAAAAATTTGAATTTTCACCTCAAAATTTATCGATTTCCAAAGGGAAGACTTATGGAAAAAAGTCATTTTGACATAAAAATTTAAAATTTTTCCAATCGGCTAATTTTTGAAAAGCATGTTGGAAATGGCTAAAACATCAAGTTTCATCTTGGTATTACACGTAGAAAATGGTCAAATGGATTCAAAAATTTATTTTATTCGATATTGTTTTGGAGTCTTAAGAAATATTTTTAATTTCATTTGCTTATTATTTGAAGGGCTTAACATGGTGAAACTTCATTTGTTAACCATTCCCAACATACACGTCAATTATTAGCCTTTTGAAAAACTTTCAATTTTCACATCAAAATTTGTCGATTTCCAAAGTAACACCTATTGAAATGATGCGTTTTGACATAAAAATTTGAAATTTTTCCAATTGGCTAATATTTTACATTCGTGTTGGAAATGGCTAAAAGTTAAGTTTCATCATGGTAACCCCTGTAAATAATGGTCAATGGGATTTAAAAATCAATTTTACTACATATTGTTTTAGTGTGTTACGAAATATTTTTAACTTCATTTGCGTATTATTTGAAGGGTTTAACATGGTGAAACCTCAACTTTTAGCCATTCCCAACATACACGTCTAATATTAGCCTTTTTAAAATATTTGAATTTTCACCTCAAAATTTATCGATTTCCAAAGGGAAGACTTATGGAAAAAAGCCATTTTGTGATAAAAATTTAAATTTTTTCGAATTGGCTAATATTTGAAAAGCATGTTGGAAATGGCTAAAACGTCAAGTTTCATCTTGGTATCACACGTAGATAATGGTCAAATGGATTTAAGAATTTATTTTAGTCGATATTGTTTTGGCGCCTTAAGAAATATTTTTAATTTCATTTGCTTATTATTTGAAGGGCTTAACATGTTGAAACTTCATTTGTTAACCATTCCTAACATACACGTCAATTATTAGCCTTTTGAAAAACTTTCAATTTTCACATCAAAATTTGTCGATTTCCAAAGTAACACCTATTGAAATGATGCGTTTTGACATACAAATTTGAAAATTTTCCAATTGGCTAATATTTTACATGCGTGTTGGAAATGGCTAAAAGTTAAGTTTCATCATGGTAACCCATGTAAATAATGGTCAATGGGATTTAAAAATAAATTTTACTACATATTGTTTTAGTGTGTTACGAAATATTTTTAACTTCATTTTGAAGGGTTTAACATGGTGAAACCTCAACTTTTAGCCATTCCCAACATACACGTCTAACATTAGCCTTTTTAAAATATTTTAATTTTCACCTCAAAATTTATCGATTTCCAAAGGGAAGACTTATGGAAAAAAGCCATTTTGACATAAAAATTTAAATTTTTTCCAATCGGCTAATATTTGAAAAGCATGTTGGAAATGGCTAAAACGTCAAGTTTCATCTTGGTATCATACGTAGATAATGGTCAAATGGATTTAAAAATTTATTTTAGTTGATATTGTTTTACCGTGTTAAGAAATATTTTTAACTTCATTTGCATATTATTTGAAGGGTTTAACATGGTGAAATCTTAACTTTTAGCAATTCCCAACATAAACGTCTAATATTAGCCTTTTTAAAAAATTTGAATTTTCACCTCAAAATTTATCGATTTCCAAAGGGAAGACTTATGGAAAAAAGTCATTTTGACATAAAAATTTAAAATTTTTCCAATCGGCTAATTTTTGAAAAGCATGTTGGAAATGGCTAAAACATCAAGTTTCATCTTGGTATTACACGTAGAAAATGGTCAAATGGATTCAAAAATTTATTTTATTCGATATTGTTTTGGAGTCTTAAGAAATATTTTTAATTTCATTTGCTTATTATTTGAAGGGCTTAACATGGTGAAACTTCATTTGTTAACCATTCCCAACATACACGTCAATTATTAGCCTTTTGAAAAACTTTCAATTTTCACATCAAAATTTGTCGATTTCCAAAGTAACACCTATTGAAATGATGCGTTTTGACATAAAAATTTGAAATTTTTCCAATTGGCTAATATTTTACATTCGTGTTGGAAATGGCTAAAAGTTAAGTTTCATCATGGTAACCCCTGTAAATAATGGTCAATGGGATTTAAAAATCAATTTTACTACATATTGTTTTAGTGTGTTACGAAATATTTTTAACTTCATTTGCGTATTATTTGAAGGGTTTAACATGGTGAAACCTTCAACTTTTAGCCATTCCCAACATACACGTCTAATATTAGCCTGTTTAAAATATTTGAATTTTCACCTCAAAATTTATCGATTTCCAAAGGGAAGACTTATGGAAAAAAGCCATTTTGACATAAAAATTTAAATTTTTTCGAATCGGCTAATTTTTGAAAAGCATGTTGGAAATGGCTAAAACGTCAAGTTTCATCTTGGTATCACACGTAGATAATGGTCAAATGGATTTAAAAATTTATTTTAGTCGATATTGTTTTGGCGTCTTAAGAAATATTTTTAATTTCATTTGCTTATTATTTGAAGGGCTTAACATGTTGAAACTTCATTTGTTAACCATTCCTAACATACACGTCAATTATTAGCCTTTTGAAAAACTTTCAATTTTCACATCAAAATTTGTCGATTTCCAAAGTAACACCTATTGAAATGATGCGTTTTGACATAAAAATTTGAAAATTTTCCAATTGGCTAATATTTTACATGCGTGTTGGAAATGGCTAAAAGTTAAGTTTCATCATGGTAACCCCTGTAAATAATGGTCAATGGGATTTAAAAATCAATTTTACTACATATTGTTTTAGTGTGTTACGAAATATTTTTAACTTCATTTTGAAGGGTTTAACATGGTGAAACCTCAACTTTTAGCCATTCCCAACATACACGTCTAACATTAGCCTTTTTAAAATATTTTAATTTTCACCTCAAAATTTATCGATTTCCAAAGGGAAGACTTATGGAAAAAAGCCATTTTGACATAAAAATTTAAATTTTTTCCAATCGGCTAATATTTGAAAAGCATGTTGGAAATGGCTAAAACGTCAAGTTTCATCTTGGTATCATACGTAGATAATGGTCAAATGGATTTAAAAATTTATTTTAGTTGATATTGTTTTACCGTGTTAAGAAATATTTTTAACTTCATTTGCATATTATTTGAAGGGTTTAACATGGTGAAATCTTAACTTTTAGCCATTCCCAACATAAACGTCTAATATTAGCCTTTTTAAAAAATTTGAATTTTCACCTCAAAATTTATCGATTTCCAAAGGGAAGACTTATGGAAAAAAGTCATTTTGACATAAAAATTTAAAATTTTTCCAATCGGCTAATTTTTGAAAAGCATGTTGGAAATGGCTAAAACATCAAGTTTCATCTTGGTATTACACGTAGATAATGGTCAAATGGATTCAAAAATTTATTTTATTCGATATTGTTTTGGAGTCTTAAGAAATATTTTTAATTTCATTTGCTTATTATTTGAAGGGCTTAACATGGTGAAACTTCATTTGTTAACCATTCCCAACATACACGTCAATTATTAGCCTTTTGAAAAACTTTCAATTTTCACATCAAAATTTGTCGATTTCCAAAGTAACACCTATTGAAATGATGCGTTTTGACATAAAAATTTGAAATTTTTCCAATTGGCTAATATTTTACATTCGTGTTGGAAATGGCTAAAAGTTAAGTTTCATCATGGTAACCCCTGTAAATAATGGTCAATGGGATTTAAAAATCAATTTTACTACATATTGTTTTAGTGTGTTACGAAATATTTTTAACTTCATTTTTTGAAGGGTTTAACATGGTGAAACCTCAACTTTTAGCCATTCCCAACATACACGTCTAACATTAGCCTTTTTAAAATATTTTAATTTTCACCTCAAAATTTATCGATTTCCAAAGGGAAGACTTATGGAAAAAAGCCATTTTGACATAAAAATTTAAATTTTTTCCAATCGGCTAATATTTGAAAAGCATTTTGGAAATGGCTAAAACGGCAAGTTTCATCTTGGTATCACACGTAGATAATGGTCAAATAGATTTAAAAATTTATTTTAGTCGATATTGTTTTGGCGTCTTAAGAAATATTTTTAATTTCATTTGTTTATTATTAGAAGGGCTTAACATGTTGAAACTTCATTTGTTAACCATTCCCAACATACACGTCAATTATTAGCCTCTTGAAAAACTTTCAATTTTCACATCAAAATTTGTCGATTTCCAAAGTAACACCTATTGAAATGATGCGTTATGACATAAAAATTTGAAAATTTTCCAATTGGCTAATATTTTACATGCGTGTTGGAAATGGCTAAAAGTTAAGTTTCATCATGGTAAGCCCTGTAAATAATGGTCAATGGGATTTAAAAATCAATTTTTACTACATATTGTTTTAGTGTGTTACGAAATATTTTTAACTTCATTTGCGTATTATTTGAAGGGTTTCATCGTGAAACCTCAACTTTTAGGCATTCCCAAGATACACGTCTAATATTAGCCTTTTTAAAATCTTTTAATTTTCACCTCAAAATTTATCGATTTCCAAAGGGAAGACTTATCGAAAAAAGCCATTTTGACATTAAAAATTTAAAATTTTCCAATCGGCTAATATTTGAAAAGCATGTTGGAAATGGCTAAAACGTCAAGTTTCATCTTGGTATCATACGTAGATAATGGTCAAATGGATTTAAAAATTTATTTTAGTTGATATTGTTTTACCGTGTTAAGAAATATTTTTAACTTCATTTGCATATTATTTGAAGGGTTTAACATGGTGAAATTTTAACTTTTAGCCATTCCCAACATAAACGTCTAATATTAGCCTTTTTAAAAAATTTGAATTTTCACCTCAAAATTTATCGATTTCCAAAGGGAAGACTTATGGAAAAAAGCCATTTTGACATAAAAATTTAAAATTTTTCCAATCGGCTAATTTTTGAAAAGCATGTTGGAAATGGCTAAAACATCAAGTTTCATTTTGGTATTACACGTAGATAATGGTCAAATGGATTCAAAAACTTATTTTATTCGATATTGTTTTGGAGTCTTAAGAAATATTTTTAATTTCATTTGCTTATTATTTGAAGGGCTTAACATGGTGAAACTTCATTTGTTAACCATTCCCAACATACACGTCAATTATTAGCCTTTTGAAAAACTTTCAATTTTCACATCAAAATTTGTCGATTTCCAAAGTAACACCTATTGAAATGATGCGTTTTGACATAAAAATTTGAAATTTTTCCAATTGGCTAATATTTTACATTCGTGTTGGAAATGGCTAAAAGTTAAGTTTCATCATGGTAACCCCTTGTAAATAATGGTCAATGGGATTTAAAAATCAATTTTACTACATATTGTTTTAGTCTGTTACGAAATATTTTTTAATTCATTTGCGTATTATTTGAAGGGTTTAACATGGTGAAACCTCAACTTTTAGCCATTCCGAACATACACGTCTAATATTAGCCTTTTTAAAATATTTGAATTTTTCACCTCAAAATTTATCGATTTCCAAAGGGAAGACTTATGGAAAAAAGCCATTTTGACATAAAAATTTAATTTTTTTCCAATCGGCTAATATTTGAAAAGTAGTTTGGAAATGGCTAAAACGTCAAGTTTCAACTTTGTATCACAAGTAAATAATGGTCAAATGGATTGAAAAATTTATTTTAGTCGATATTGTTTTGGCGTCTTAAGAAATATTTTTAATTTCATTTGCCTATTATTTGAAGGGCTTAACATGTTGAAACTTCATTTGTTAACCATTCCCAACATACACGTCAATTATTAGCCTTTTGAAAAACTTTCAATTTTCACATCAAAATTTGTCGATTTCCAAAGTAACACCTATTGAAATGATGCGTTATGACATAAAAATTTGAAAATTTTCCAATTGGCTAATATTTTACATGCGTGTTGGAAATGGCTAAAAGTTAAGTTTCATCATGGTAACCCCTGTAAATAATGGTCAATGGGATTTAAAAATCAATTTTTACTACATATTGTTTTAGTTTGTTACGAAATATTTTTAACTTCATTTGCGTATTATTTGAAGGGTTTAACATCGTGAAACCTCAACTTTTAGGCACTCCCAACATACACGTCTAATATTAGCCTGTTTAAAATATTTGAATTTTCACCTCAAAATTTATCGATTTCCAAAGGGAAGACTTATCGAAAAAAGCCATTTTGACATTAAAAATTTAAAATTTTCCAATCGGCTAATATTTGAAAAGCATGTTGGAAATGGCTAAAACGTCAAGTTTCATCTTGGTATCACACGTAGATAATGGTCAAATGGATTTAAAAATTTATTTTAGTCGATATTATTTTGGCGTCTTAAGAAATATTTTTAATTTCATTTGCTTATTATTTGAAGGGCTTAACATGTTGAAACTTCATTTGGTAACCATTCCCAACATACACGTCAATTATTAGCCTTTTGAAAAACTTTCAATTTTCACATCAAAATTTGTCGATTTCCAAATTAACACCTTTTGAAATGATGCGTTTTGACATAAAAATTTGAAAATTTTCCAATTGGCTAATATTTTACATGCGTGTTGGAAATGGCTAAAAGTTAAGTTTCATCATGGTAACCCCTGTAAATAATGGTCAATGGGATTTAAAAATCAATTTTACTACATATTGTTTTAATGTGTTACGAAATATTTTTAACTTCATTTGCGTATTATTTGAAGGGTTTAACATGGTGAAACCTCAACTTTTAGCCTTTCCGAACATACACGTCTAATATTAGCCTTTTTAAAATATTTGAATTTTTCACCTCAAAATTTATCGATTTCCAAAGGGAAGACTTATCGAAAAAAGCCATTTTGACATTAAAAATTTAAAATTTTCCAATCGGCTAATATTTGAAAAGCATGTTGGAAATGGCTAAAACGTCAAGTTTCATCTTGGTATCATACGTAGATAATGGTCAAATGGATTTAAAAATTTATTTTAGTTGATATTGTTTTACCGTGTTAAGAAATATTTTTAACTTCATTTGCATATTATTTGAAGGGTTTAACATGGTGAAATTTTAACTTTTAGCCATTCCCAACATAAACGTCTAATATTAGCCTTTTTAAAAAATTTGAATTTTCACCTCAAAATTTATCGATTTCCAAAGGGAAGACTTATGGAAAAAAGCCATTTTGACATAAAAATTTAAAATTTTTCCAATCGGCTAATTTTTGAAAAGCATGTTGGAAATGGCTAAAACATCAAGTTTCATTTTGGTATTACACGTAGATAATGGTCAAATGGATTCAAAAATTTATTTTATTCGATATTGTTTTGGAGTCTTAAGAAATATTTTTAATTTCATTTGCTTATTATTTGAAGGGCTTAACATGGTGAAACTTCATTTGTTAACCATTCCCAACATACACGTCAATTATTAGCCTTTTGAAAAACTTTCAATTTTCACATCAAAATTTGTCGATTTCCAAAGTAACACCTATTGAAATGATGCGTTTTGACATAAAAATTTGAAATTTTTCCAATTGGCTAATATTTTACATTCGTGTTGGAAATGGCTAAAAGTTAAGTTTCATCATGGTAACCCCTGTAAATAATGGTCAGTGGGATTTAAAAATCAATTTTACTACATATTGTTTTAGTGTGTTACGAAATATTTTTAACTTCATTTTGAAGGGTTTAACATGGTGAAACCTCAACTTTTAGCCATTCCCAACATACACGTCTAACATTAGCCTTTTTAAAATATTTTAATTTTCACCTCAAAATTTATCGATTTCCAAAGGGAAGACTTATGGAAAAAAGCCATTTTGACATAAAAATTTTAATTTTTTCCAATCGGCTAATATTTGAAAAGCATGTTGGAAATGGCTAAAACGTCAAGTTTCATCTTGGTATCATACGTAGATAATGGTCAAATGGATTTAAAAATTTATTTTAGTTGATATTGTTTTACCGTGTTAAGAAATATTTTTAACTCATTTGCATATTATTTGAAGGGTTTAATATGGTGAAATCTTAACTTTTAGCCATTCCCAACATAAACGTCTAATATTAGCCTTTTTAAAAAATTTCAATTTTCACCTCAAAATTTATCGATTTCCAAAGGGAAGACTTATGGAAAAAAGTCATTTTGACATTAAAATTTAAATTTTTTCCAATCGGCTAATATTTGAAAAGCATTTTGGAAATGGCTAAAACGGCAAGTTTCATCTTGGTATCACACGTAGATAATGGTCAAATGGATTTAAAAATTTATTTTAGTCGATATTGTTTTGGCGTCTTAAGAAATATTTTTAATTTCATTTGTTTATTATTAGAAGGGCTTAACATGTTGAAACTTCATTTGTTAACCATTCCCAACATACACGTCAATTATTAGCCTCTTGAAAAACTTTCAATTTTCACATCAAAATTTGTCGATTTCCAAAGTAACACCTATTGAAATGATGCGTTATGACATAAAAATTTGAAAATTTTCCAATTGGCTAATATTTTACATGCGTGTTGGAAATGGCTAAAAGTTAAGTTTCATCATGGTAAGCCCTGTAAATAATGGTCAATGGGATTTAAAAATCAATTTTTACTACATATTGTTTTAGTGTGTTACGAAATATTTTTAACTTCATTTGCGTATTATTTGAAGGGTTTAACATCGTGAAACCTCAACTTTTAGGCATTCCCAAGATACACGTCTAATATTAGCCTGTTTAAAATCTTTTAATTTTCACCTCAAAATTTATCGATTTCCAAAGGGAAGACTTATCGAAAAAAGCCATTTTGACATTAAAAATTTAAAATTTTCCAATCGGCTAATATTTGAAAAGCATGTTGGAAATGGCTAAAACGTCAAGTTTCATCTTGGTATCATACGTAGATAATGGTCAAATGGATTTAAAAATTTATTTTAGTTGATATTGTTTTACCGTGTTAAGAAATATTTTTAACTTCATTTGCATATTATTTGAAGGGTTTAACATGGTGAAATTTTAACTTTTAGCCATTCCCAACATAAACGTCTAATATTAGCCTTTTTAAAAAATTTGAATTTTCACCTCAAAATTTATCGATTTCCAAAGGGAAGACTTATGGAAAAAAGCCATTTTGACATAAAAATTTAAAATTTTTCCAATCGGCTAATTTTTGAAAAGCATGTTGGAAATGGCTAAAACATCAAGTTTCATTTTGGTATTACACGTAGATAATGGTCAAATGGATTCAAAAACTTATTTTATTCGATATTGTTTTGGAGTCTTAAGAAATATTTTTAATTTCATTTGCTTATTATTTGAAGGGCTTAACATGGTGAAACTTCATTTGTTAACCATTCCCAACATACACGTCAATTATTAGCCTTTTGAAAAACTTTCAATTTTCACATCAAAATTTGTCGATTTCCAAAGTAACACCTATTGAAATGATGCGTTTTGACATAAAAATTTGAAATTTTTCCAATTGGCTAATATTTTACATTCGTGTTGGAAATGGCTAAAAGTTAAGTTTCATCATGGTAACCCCTGTAAATAATGGTCAATGGGATTTAAAAATCAATTTTACTACATATTGTTTTAGTGTGTTACGAAATATTTTTTAATTCATTTGCGTATTATTTGAAGGGTTTAACATGGTGAAACCTCAACTTTTAGCCATTCCGAACATACACGTCTAATATTAGCCTTTTTAAAATATTTGAATTTTTCACCTCAAAATTTATCGATTTCCAAAGGGAAGACTTATGGAAAAAAGCCATTTTGACATAAAAATTTAATTTTTTTCCAATCGGCTAATATTTGAAAAGTAGTTTGGAAATGGCTAAAACGTCAAGTTTCAACTTTGTATCACAAGTAAATAATGGTCAAATGGATTGAAAAATTTATTTTAGTCGATATTGTTTTGGCGTCTTAAGAAATATTTTTAATTTCATTTGCCTATTATTTGAAGGGCTTAACATGTTGAAACTTCATTTGTTAACCATTCCCAACATACACGTCAATTATTAGCCTTTTGAAAAACTTTCAATTTTCACATCAAAATTTGTCGATTTCCAAAGTAACACCTATTGAAATGATGCGTTTTGACATAAAAATTTAGAAATTTTTCCAATTGGCTAATATTTTACATTCGTGTTGGAAATGGCTAAAAGTTAAGTTTCATCATGGTAACCCCCGTAAATAATGGTCAATGGGATTTAAAAATCAATTTTACTACATATTGTTTTAGTCTGTTACGAAATATTTTTTAATTCATTTGCGTATTATTTGAAGGGTTTAACATGGTGAAACCTCAACTTTTAGCCATTCCGAACATACACGTCTAATATTAGCCTTTTTAAAATATTTGAATTTTTCACCTCAAAATTTATCGATTTCCAAAGGGAAGACTTATGGAAAAAAGCCATTTTGACATAAAAATTTAATTTTTTTCCAATCGGCTAATATTTGAAAAGTAGTTTGGAAATGGCTAAAACGTCAAGTTTCAACTTTGTATCACAAGTAAATAATGGTCAAATGGATTGAAAAATTTATTTTAGTCGATATTGTTTTGGCGTCTTAAGAAATATTTTTAATTTCATTTGCCTATTATTTGAAGGGCTTAACATGTTGAAACTTCATTTGTTAACCATTCCCAACATACACGTCAATTATTAGCCTTTTGAAAAACTTTCAATTTTCACATCAAAATTTGTCGATTTCCAAAGTAACACCTATTGAAATGATGCGTTATGACATAAAAATTTGAAAATTTTCCAATTGGCTAATATTTTACATGCGTGTTGGAAATGGCTAAAAGTTAAGTTTCATCATGGTAACCCCCGTAAATAATGGTCAATGGGATTTAAAAATCAATTTTTACTACATATTGTTTTAGTTTGTTACGAAATATTTTTAACTTCATTTGCGTATTATTTGAAGGGTTTAACATCGTGAAACCTCAACTTTTAGGCATTCCCAACATACACGTCTAATATTAGCCTTGTTTAAAATATTTGAATTTTCACCTCAAAATTTATCGATTTCCAAAGGGAAGACTTATCGAAAAAAGCCATTTTGACATTAAAAATTTAAAATTTTCCAATCGGCTAATATTTGAAAAGCATGTTGGAAATGGCTAAAACGTCAAGTTTCATCTTGGTATCACACGTAGATAATGGTCAAATGGATTTAAAAATTTATTTTAGTCGATATTATTTTGGCGTCTTAAGAAATATTTTTAATTTCATTTGCTTATTATTTGAAGGGCTTAACATGTTGAAACTTCATTTGTTAACCATTCCTAACATACACGTCAATTATTAGCCTTTTGAAAAACTTTCAATTTTCACATCAAAATTTGTCGTTTTCCAAAGTAACACCTATTGAAATGATGCGTTTTGACATAAAAATTTGAAAATTTTCCAATTGGCTAATATTTTACATTCGTGTTGGAAATGGCTAAAAGTTAAGTTTCATCATGGTAACCCCTGTAAATAATGGTCAATGGGATTTAAAAATCAATTTTACTAGATATTGTTTTAGTGTGTTACGAAATATTTTTAACTTCATTTGCGTATTATTTGAAGGGTTTAACATGGTGAAACCTCAACTTTTAGACATTCCCAACATACACGTCTAACATTAGCCTTTTTAAAATATTTTAATTTTCACCTCAAAATTTATCGATTTCCAAAGGGAAGACATATGGAAAAAAGACATTTTGACATAAAAATTTAAATTTTTTCCAATCGGCTAATATTTGAAAAGCATGTTGGAAATGGCTAAAACGTCAAGTTTCATCTTGGTATCATACGTAGATAATGGTCAAATGGATTTAAAAATTTATTTTAGTTGATATTGTTTTAGCGTCTTAAGAAATATTTTTAATTTCATTTGCGTAATATTTGAAGGGCTTAACATGGTGAAACTTCATTTGTTAACCATTCCCAACATAAACGTCAATTATTAGCCTTTTGAAAAACTTTCAATTTTCACATCAAAATTTGTCGATTTCCAAAGTAACACCTATTGAATTGATGCGTTTAGACATAAAAATTTGAAATTTTTCCAATTGGCTAATATTTTACATTCGTGTTGGAAATGGCTAAAAGTTAAGTTTCATCATGGTAACCCCTGTAAATAATGGTCAATGGGATTTAAAAATCAATTTTACTAGATATTGTTTTAGTGTGTTACGAAATATTTTTAACTTCATTTGCGTATTATTTGAAGGGTTTAACATCGTGAAACCTCAACTTTTAGACATTCCCAACATACACGTCTAATATTAGCCTGTTTAAAATATTTGAATTTTCACCTCAAAATTTATCGATTTCCAAAGGGAAGACTTATCGAAAAAAAGCCATTTTGACATAAAAATTTTAATTTTTACGAATTGGCTAATATTTGAAAAGCATGTTGGAAATGGCTAAAACGTCAAGTTTCATCTTGGTATCACACGTAGATAATGGTCAAATGGATTTAAAAATTTATTTTAGTTGATATTGTTTTACCGTGTTAACAAATATTTTTAACTTCATTTGCATATTATTTGAAGGGTTTAACATGGTGAAATCTTAACTTTTAGCCATTCCCAACATAAACGTCTAATATTAGCCTTTTTAAAAAATTTGAATTTTCACCTCAAAATTTATCGATTTCCAAAGGGAGGACTTATGGAACAAAGTCATTTTGACATAAAAATTTAAAATTTTTCCAATCGGCTAATTTTTGAAAAGCATGTTGGAAATGGCTAAAACGTCAAGTTTCATCTTGGTATCACACGTAGTTAATGGTCAAATGGATTTAAAAATTTATTTTAGTCGATATTGTTTTGGCGTCTTAAGAAATATTTTTAATTTCATTTGCTTATTATTTGAAGGGCTTAACATGTTGAAACTTCATTTGTTAACCATTCCTAACATACACGTCAATTATTAGCCTTTTGAAAAACTTTCAATTTTCACATCAAAATTTGTCGATTTCCAAAGTAACACCTATTGAATTGATGCGTTTAGACATAAAAATTTGAAATTTTTCCAATTGGCTAATATTTTACATTCGTGTTGGAAATGGCTAAAAGTTAAGTTTCATCATGGTAACCCCTGTAAATAATGGTCAATGGGATTTAAAAATCAATTTTACTAGATATTGTTTTAGTGTGTTACGAAATATTTTTAACTTCATTTGCGTATTATTTGAAGGGATTAACATCGTGAAACCTCAACTTTTAGACATTCCCAACATACACGTCTAATATTAGCCTGTTTAAAATATTTGAATTTTCACCTCAAAATTTATCGATTTCCAAAGGGAAGACTTATCGAAAAAAAGCCATTTTGACATAAAAAGTTTAATTTTTACGAATTGGCTAATATTTGAAAAGCATGTTGGAAATGGCTAAAACGTCAAGTTTCATCTTGGTATCACACGTAGATAATGGTCAAATGGATTTAAAAATTTATTTTAGTTGATATTGTTTTACCGTGTTAACAAATATTTTTAACTTCATTTGCATATTATTTGAAGGGTTTAACATGGTGAAATCTTAACTTTTAGCCATTCCCAACATAAACGTCTAATATTAGCCTTTTTAAAAAATTTGAATTTTCACCTCAAAATTTATCGATTTCCAAAGGGAGGACTTATGGAACAAAGTCATTTTGACATAAAAATTTAAAATTTTTCCAATCGGCTAATTTTTGAAAAGCATGTTGGAAATGGCTAAAACGTCAAGTTTCATCTTGGTATCACACGTAGTTAATGGTCAAATGGATTTAAAAATTTATTTTAGTCGATATTGTTTTGGCGTCTTAAGAAATATTTTTAATTTCATTTGCTTATTATTTGAAGGGCTTAACATGTTGAAACTTCATTTGTTAACCATTCCTAACATACACGTCAATTATTAGCCTTTTGAAAAACTTTCAATTTTCACATCAAAATTTGTCGATTTCCAAAGTAACACCTATTGAATTGATGCGTTTAGACATAAAAATTTGAAATTTTTCCAATTGGCTAATATTTTACATTCGTGTTGGAAATGGCTAAAAGTTAAGTTTCATCATGGTAACCCCCGTAAATAATGGTCAATGGGATTTAAAAATCAATTTTACTAGATATTGTTTTAGTGTGTTACGAAATATTTTTAACTTCATTTGCGTATTATTTGAAGGGTTTAACATCGTGAAACCTCAACTTTTAGACATTCCCAACATACACGTCTAATATTAGCCTGTTTAAAATATTTGAATTTTCACCTCAAAATTTATCGATTTCCAAAGGGAAGACTTATCGAAAAAAGCCATTTTGACATAAAAATTTTAATTTTTTCGAATTGGCTAATATTTGAAAAGCATGTTGGAAATGGCTAAAACGTCAAGTTTCATCTTGGTATCACACGTAGATAATGGTCAAATGGATTTAAAAATTTATTTTAGTTGATATTGTTTTACCGTGTTAACAAATATTTTTAACTTCATTTGCATATTATTTGAAGGGTTTAACATGGTGAAATCTTAACTTTTAGCCATTCCCAACATAAACGTCTAATATTAGCCTTTTTAAAAAATTTGAATTTTCACCTCAAAATTTATCGATTTCCAAAGGGAGGACTTATGGAACAAAGCCATTTTGACATAAAAATTTAAAATTTTTCCAATCGGCTAATTTTTGAAAAGCATGTTGGAAATGGCTAAAACGTCAAGTTTCATCTTGGTATTACACGTAGATAATGGTCAAATGGATTTAAAAATTTATTTTATTCGATATTGTTTTGGAGTCTTAAGAAATATTTTTAATTTCATTTGCGTATTATTTGAAGGTCTTAACATGGTGAAACTTCATTTGTTAACCATTCCAACATACACGTCAATTATTAGCCTTTTGAAAAACTTTCAATTTTCACATCAAAATTTGTCGATTTCCAAAGTAACACCTATTGAAATGATGCGTTTTGACATAAAAATTTGAAAATTTTCCAATTGGCTAATATTTTACATGCGTGTTGGAAATGGCTAAAAGTTAAGTTTCATCATGGTAACCCCTGTAAATAATGGTCAATGGGATTTAAAAATAAATTTTACTACATATTGTTTTAGTGTGTTACGAAATATTTTTAACTTCATTTGCGTATTATTTGAAGGGTTTAACATGGTGAAACCTCAACTTTTAGCCATTCCCAACATACACGTCTAACATTAGCCTTTTTAAAATATTTTAATTTTCACCTCAAAATTTATCGATTTCCAAAGGGAAGACTTATGGAAAAAAGCCATTTTGACATAAAAATTTAAATTTTTTCCAATCGGCTAATATTTGAAAAGCATTTTGGAAATGGCTAAAACGGCAAGTTTCATCTTGGTATCACACGTAGATAATGGTCAAATGGATTTAAAAATTTATTTTAGTCGATATTGTTTTGGCGTCTTAAGAAATATTTTTAATTTCATTTGTTTATTATTAGAAGGGCTTAACATGTTGAAACTTCATTTGTTAACCATTCCCAACATACACGTCAATTATTAGCCTCTTGAAAAACTTTCAATTTTCACATCAAAATTTGTCGATTTCCAAAGTAACACCTATTGAAATGATGCGTTATGACATAAAAATTTGAAAATTTTCCAATTGGCTAATATTTTACATGCGTGTTGGAAATGGCTAAAAGTTAAGTTTCATCATGGTAAGCCCTGTAAATAATGGTCAATGGGATTTAAAAATCAATTTTTACTACATATTGTTTTAGTGTGTTACGAAATATTTTTAACTTCATTTGCGTATTATTTGAAGGGTTATCGTGAAACCTCAACTTTTAGGCATTCCCAAGATACACGTCTAATATTAGCCTGTTTAAAATCTTTTAATTTTCACCTCAAAATTTATCGATTTCCAAAGGGAAGACTTATCGAAAAAAGCCATTTTGACATTAAAAATTTAAAATTTTCCAATCGGCTAATATTTGAAAAGCATGTTGGAAATGGCTAAAACGTCAAGTTTCATCTTGGTATCATACGTAGATAATGGTCAAATGGATTTAAAAATTTATTTTAGTTGATATTGTTTTACCGTGTTAAGAAATATTTTTAACTTCATTTGCATATTATTTGAAGGGTTTAACATGGTGAAATTTTAACTTTTAGCCATTCCCAACATAAACGTCTAATATTAGCCTTTTTAAAAAATTTGAATTTTCACCTCAAAATTTATCGATTTCCAAAGGGAAGACTTATGGAAAAAAGCCATTTTGACATAAAAATTTAAAATTTTTCCAATCGGCTAATTTTTGAAAAGCATGTTGGAAATGGCTAAAACATCAAGTTTCATTTTGGTATTACACGTAGATAATGGTCAAATGGATTCAAAAACTTATTTTATTCGATATTGTTTTGGAGTCTTAAGAAATATTTTTAATTTCATTTGCTTATTATTTGAAGGGCTTAACATGGTGAAACTTCATTTGTTAACCATTCCCAACATACACGTCAATTATTAGCCTTTTGAAAAACTTTCAATTTTCACATCAAAATTTGTCGATTTCCAAAGTAACACCTATTGAAATGATGCGTTTTGACATAAAAATTTGAAATTTTTCCAATTGGCTAATATTTTACATTCGTGTTGGAAATGGCTAAAAGTTAAGTTTCATCATGGTAACCCCGTAAATAATGGTCAATGGGATTTAAAAATCAATTTTACTACATATTGTTTTAGTCTGTTACGAAATATTTTTTAATTCATTTGCGTATTATTTGAAGGGTTTAACATGGTGAAACCTCAACTTTTAGCCATTCCGAACATACACGTCTAATATTAGCCTTTTTAAAATATTTGAATTTTTCACCTCAAAATTTATCGATTTCCAAAGGGAAGACTTATGGAAAAAAGCCATTTTGACATAAAAATTTAATTTTTTTCCAATCGGCTAATATTTGAAAAGTAGTTTGGAAATGGCTAAAACGTCAAGTTTCAACTTTGTATCACAAGTAAATAATGGTCAAATGGATTGAAAAATTTATTTTAGTCGATATTGTTTTGGCGTCTTAAGAAATATTTTTAATTTCATTTGCCTATTATTTGAAGGGCTTAACATGTTGAAACTTCATTTGTTAACCATTCCCAACATACACGTCAATTATTAGCCTTTTGAAAAACTTTCAATTTTCACATCAAAATTTGTCGATTTCCAAAGTAACACCTATTGAAATGATGCGTTATGACATAAAAATTTGAAAATTTTCCAATTGGCTAATATTTTACATGCGTGTTGGAAATGGCTAAAAGTTAAGTTTCATCATGGTAACCCCCCGTAAATAATGGTCAATGGGATTTAAAAATCAATTTTTACTACATATTGTGTTAGTTTGTTACGAAATATTTTTAACTTCATTTGCGTATTATTTGAAGGGTTTAACATCGTGAAACCTCAACTTTTAGGCATTCCCAACATACACGTCTAATATTAGCCTGTTTAAAATATTTGAATTTTCACCTCAAAATTTATCGATTTCCAAAGGGAAGACTTATCGAAAAAAGCCATTTTGACATTAAAAATTTAAAATTTTCCAATCGGCTAATATTTGAAAAGCATGTTGGAAATGGCTAAAACGTCAAGTTTCATCTTGGTATCACACGTAGATAATGGTCAAATGGATTTAAAAATTTATTTTAGTCGATATTATTTTGGCGTCTTAAGAAATATTTTTAATTTCATTTGCTTATTATTTGAAGGGCTTAACATGTTGAAACTTCATTTGGTAACCATTCCCAACATACACGTCAATTATTAGCCTTTTGAAAAACTTTCAATTTTCACATCAAAATTTGTCGATTTCCAAATTAACACCTTTTGAAATGATGCGTTTTGACATAAAAATTTGAAAATTTTCCAATTGGCTAATATTTTACATGCGTGTTGGAAATGGCTAAAAGTTAAGTTTCATCATGGTAACCCCTGTAAATAATGGTCAATGGGATTTAAAAATCAATTTTACTACATATTGTTTTAATGTGTTACGAAATATTTTTAACTTCATTTGCGTATTATTTGAAGGGTTTAACATGGTGAAACCTCAACTTTTAGCCTTTCCGAACATACACGTCTAATATTAGCCTTTTTAAAATATTTGAATTTTTCACCTCAAAATTTATCGATTTCCAAAGGGAAGACTTATCGAAAAAAGCCATTTTGACATTAAAAATTTAAAATTTTCCAATCGGCTAATATTTGAAAAGCATGTTGGAAATGGCTAAAACGTCAAGTTTCATCTTGGTATCATACGTAGATAATGGTCAAATGGATTTAAAAATTTATTTTAGTTGATATTGTTTTACCGTGTTAAGAAATATTTTTAACTTCATTTGCATATTATTTGAAGGGTTTAACATGGTGAAATTTTAACTTTTAGCCATTCCCAACATAAACGTCTAATATTAGCCTTTTTAAAAAATTTGAATTTTCACCTCAAAATTTATCGATTTCCAAAGGGAAGACTTATGGAAAAAAGCCATTTTGACATAAAAATTTAAAATTTTTCCAATCGGCTAATTTTTGAAAAGCATGTTGGAAATGGCTAAAACATCAAGTTTCATTTTGGTATTACACGTAGATAATGGTCAAATGGATTCAAAAATTTATTTTATTCGATATTGTTTTGGAGTCTTAAGAAATATTTTTAATTTCATTTGCTTATTATTTGAAGGGCTTAACATGGTGAAACTTCATTTGTTAACCATTCCCAACATACACGTCAATTATTAGCCTTTTGAAAAACTTTCAATTTTCACATCAAAATTTGTCGATTTCCAAAGTAACACCTATTGAAATGATGCGTTTTGACATAAAAATTTGAAATTTTTCAAATTGGCTAATATTTTACATTCGTGTTGGAAATGGCTAAAAGTTAAGTTTCATCATGGTAACCCCTGTAAATAATGGTCAGTGGGATTTAAAAATCAATTTTACTACATATTGTTTTAGTGTGTTACGAAATATTTTTAACTTCATTTTGAAGGGTTTAACATGGTGAAACCTCAACTTTTAGCCATTCCCAACATACACGTCTAACATTAGCCTTTTTAAAATATTTTAATTTTCACCTCAAAATTTATCGATTTCCAAAGGGAAGACTTATGGAAAAAAGCCATTTTGACATAAAAATTTTAATTTTTTCCAATCGGCTAATATTTGAAAAGCATGTTGGAAATGGCTAAAACGTCAAGTTTCATCTTGGTATCATACGTAGATAATGGTCAAATGGATTTAAAAATTTATTTTAGTTGATATTGTTTTACCGTGTTAAGAAATATTTTTAACTCATTTGCATATTATTTGAAGGGTTTAATATGGTGAAATCTTAACTTTTAGCCATTCCCAACATAAACGTCTAATATTAGCCTTTTTAAAAAATTTCAATTTTCACCTCAAAATTTATCGATTTCCAAAGGGAAGACTTATGGAAAAAAGTCATTTTGACATTAAAATTTAAATTTTTTCCAATCGGCTAATATTTGAAAAGCATTTTGGAAATGGCTAAAACGGCAAGTTTCATCTTGGTATCACACGTAGATAATGGTCAAATGGATTTAAAAATTTATTTTAGTCGATATTGTTTTGGCGTCTTAAGAAATATTTTTAATTTCATTTGTTTATTATTAGAAGGGCTTAACATGTTGAAACTTCATTTGTTAACCATTCCCAACATACACGTCAATTATTAGCCTCTTGAAAAACTTTCAATTTTCACATCAAAATTTGTCGATTTCCAAAGTAACACCTATTGAAATGATGCGTTATGACATAAAAATTTGAAAATTTTCCAATTGGCTAATATTTTACATGCGTGTTGGAAATGGCTAAAAGTTAAGTTTCATCATGGTAAGCCCTGTAAATAATGGTCAATGGGATTTAAAAATCAATTTTTACTACATATTGTTTTAGTGTGTTACGAAATATTTTTAACTTCATTTGCGTATTATTTGAAGGGTTTAACATCGTGAAACCTCAACTTTTAGGCATTCCCAAGATACACGTCTAATATTAGCTTTGTTTAAAATCTTTTAATTTTCACCTCAAAATTTATCGATTTCCAAAGGGAAGACTTATCGAAAAAAGCCATTTTGACATTAAAAATTTAAAATTTTCCAATCGGCTAATATTTGAAAAGCATGTTGGAAATGGCTAAAACGTCAAGTTTCATCTTGGTATCATACGTAGATAATGGTCAAATGGATTTAAAAATTTATTTTAGTTGATATTGTTTTACCGTGTTAAGAAATATTTTTAACTTCATTTGCATATTATTTGAAGGGTTTAACATGGTGAAATTTTAACTTTTAGCCATTCCCAACATAAACGTCTAATATTAGCCTTTTTAAAAAATTTGAATTTTCACCTCAAAATTTATCGATTTCCAAAGGGAAGACTTATGGAAAAAAGCCATTTTGACATAAAAATTTAAAATTTTTCCAATCGGCTAATTTTTGAAAAGCATGTTGGAAATGGCTAAAACATCAAGTTTCATTTTGGTATTACACGTAGATAATGGTCAAATGGATTCAAAAACTTATTTTATTCGATATTGTTTTGGAGTCTTAAGAAATATTTTTAATTTCATTTGCTTATTATTTGAAGGGCTTAACATGGTGAAACTTCATTTGTTAACCATTCCCAACATACACGTCAATTATTAGCCTTTTGAAAAACTTTCAATTTTCACATCAAAATTTGTCGATTTCCAAAGTAACACCTATTGAAATGATGCGTTTTGACATAAAAATTTGAAATTTTTCCAATTGGCTAATATTTTACATTCGTGTTGGAAATGGCTAAAAGTTAAGTTTCATCATGGTAACCCCGTAAATAATGGTCAATGGGATTTAAAAATCAATTTTACTACATATTGTTTTAGTCTGTTACGAAATATTTTTTAATTCATTTGCGTATTATTTGAAGGGTTTAACATGGTGAAACCTCAACTTTTAGCCATTCCGAACATACACGTCTAATATTAGCCTTTTTAAAATATTTGAATTTTTCACCTCAAAATTTATCGATTTCCAAAGGGAAGACTTATGGAAAAAAGCCATTTTGACATAAAAATTTAATTTTTTTCCAATCGGCTAATATTTGAAAAGTAGTTTGGAAATGGCTAAAACGTCAAGTTTCAACTTTGTATCACAAGTAAATAATGGTCAAATGGATTGAAAAATTTATTTTAGTCGATATTGTTTTGGCGTCTTAAGAAATATTTTTAATTTCATTTGCCTATTATTTGAAGGGCTTAACATGTTGAAACTTCATTTGTTAACCATTCCCAACATACACGTCAATTATTAGCCTTTTGAAAAACTTTCAATTTTCACATCAAAATTTGTCGATTTCCAAAGTAACACCTATTGAAATGATGCGTTTTGACATAAAAATTTAGAAATTTTTCCAATTGGCTAATATTTTACATTCGTGTTGGAAATGGCTAAAAGTTAAGTTTCATCATGGTAACCCCTGTAAATAATGGTCAATGGGATTTAAAAATCAATTTTACTACATATTGTTTTAGTCTGTTACGAAATATTTTTTAATTCATTTGCGTATTATTTGAAGGGTTTAACATGGTGAAACCTCAACTTTTAGCCATTCCGAACATACACGTCTAATATTAGCCTTTTTAAAATATTTGAATTTTTCACCTCAAAATTTATCGATTTCCAAAGGGAAGACTTATGGAAAAAAGCCATTTTGACATAAAAATTTAATTTTTTTCCAATCGGCTAATATTTGAAAAGTAGTTTGGAAATGGCTAAAACGTCAAGTTTCAACTTTGTATCACAAGTAAATAATGGTCAAATGGATTGAAAAATTTATTTTAGTCGATATTGTTTTGGCGTCTTAAGAAATATTTTTAATTTCATTTGCCTATTATTTGAAGGGCTTAACATGTTGAAACTTCATTTGTTAACCATTCCCAACATACACGTCAATTATTAGCCTTTTGAAAAACTTTCAATTTTCACATCAAAATTTGTCGATTTCCAAAGTAACACCTATTGAAATGATGCGTTATGACATAAAAATTTGAAAATTTTCCAATTGGCTAATATTTTACATGCGTGTTGGAAATGGCTAAAAGTTAAGTTTCATCATGGTAACCCCTGTAAATAATGGTCAATGGGATTTAAAAATCAATTTTTACTACATATTGTTTTAGTTTGTTACGAAATATTTTTAACTTCATTTGCGTATTATTTGAAGGGTTTAACATCGTGAAACCTCAACTTTTAGGCATTCCCAACATACACGTCTAATATTAGCCTGTTTAAAATATTTGAATTTTCACCTCAAAATTTATCGATTTCCAAAGGGAAGACTTATCGAAAAAAGCCATTTTGTCATTAAAAATTTAAAATTTTCCAATCGGCTAATATTTGAAAAGCATGTTGGAAATGGCTAAAACGTCAAGTTTCATCTTGGTATCACACGTAGATAATGGTCAAATGGATTTAAAAATTTATTTTAGTCGATATTATTTTGGCGTCTTAAGAAATATTTTTAATTTCATTTGCTTATTATTTGAAGGGCTTAACATGTTGAAACTTTATTTGTTAACCATTCCTAAAATACACGTCAATTATTAGCCTTTTGAAAAACTTTCAATTTTCACATCAAAATTTGTCGTTTTCCAAAGTAACACCTATTGAAATGATGCGTTTTGACATAAAAATTTGAAAATTTTCCAATTGGCTAATATTTTACATTCGTGTTGGAAATGGCTAAAAGTTAAGTTTCATCATGGTAACCCCGTAAATAATGGTCAATGGGATTTAAAAATCAATTTTACTAGATATTGTTTTAGTGTGTTACGAAATATTTTTAACTTCATTTGCGTATTATTTGAAGGGTTTAACATCGTGAAACCTCAACTTTTAGACATTCCCAACATACACGTCTAATATTAGCCTTGTTTAAAATATTTGAATTTTCACCTCAAAATTTATCGATTTCCAAAGGGAAGACTTATCGAAAAAAAGCCATTTTGACATAAAAATTTTAATTTTTACGAATTGGCTAATATTTGAAAAGCATGTTGGAAATGGCTAAAACGTCAAGTTTCATCTTGGTATCACACGTAGATAATGGTCAAATGGATTTAAAAATTTATTTTAGTTGATATTGTTTTACCGTGTTAACAAATATTTTTAACTTCATTTGCATATTATTTGAAGGGTTTAACATGGTGAAATCTTAACTTTTAGCCATTCCCAACATAAACGTCTAATATTAGCCTTTTTAAAAAATTTGAATTTTCACCTCAAAATTTATCGATTTCCAAAGGGAGGACTTATGGAACAAAGTCATTTTGACATAAAAATTTAAAATTTTTCCAATCGGCTAATTTTTGAAAAGCATGTTGGAAATGGCTAAAACGTCAAGTTTCATCTTGGTATCACACGTAGTTAATGGTCAAATGGATTTAAAAATTTATTTTAGTCGATATTGTTTTGGCGTCTTAAGAAATATTTTTAATTTCATTTGCTTATTATTTGAAGGGCTTAACATGTTGAAACTTCATTTGTTAACCATTCCTAACATACACGTCAATTATTAGCCTTTTGAAAAACTTTCAATTTTCACATCAAAATTTGTCGATTTCCAAAGTAACACCTATTGAAATGATGCGTTTTGACATAAAAATTTGAAAATTTTCCAATTGGCTAATATTTTACATGCGTGTTGGAAATGGCTAAAAGTTAAGTTTCATCATGGTAACCCCTGTAAATAATGGTCAATGGGATTTAAAAATAAATTTACTACATATTGTTTTAGTGTGTTACGAAATATTTTTAACTTCATTTGCGTATTATTTGAAGGGTTTAACATGGTGAAACCTCAACTTTTAGCCATTCCCAACATACACGTCTAACATTAGCCTTTTTAAAATATTTTAATTTTCACCTCAAAATTTATCGATTTCCAAAGGGAAGACTTATCGAAAAAAGCCATTTTGACATAAAAATTTTAATTTTTTCGAATTGGCTAATATTTGAAAAGCATGTTGGAAATGGCTAAAACGTCAAGTTTCATCTTGGTATCACACGTAGATAATGGTCAAATGGATTTAAAAATTTATTTTAGTTGATATTGTTTTACCGTGTTAACAAATATTTTTAACTTCATTTGCATATTATTTGAAGGGTTTAACATGGTGAAATCTTAACTTTTAGCCATTCCCAACATAAACGTCTAATATTAGCCTTTTTAAAAAATTTGAATTTTCACCTCAAAATTTATCGATTTCCAAAGGGAGGACTTATGGAACAAAGCCATTTTGACATAAAAATTTAAAATTTTTCCAATCGGCTAATTTTTGAAAAGCATGTTGGAAATGGCTAAAACGTCAAGTTTCATCTTGGTATTACACGTAGATAATGGTCAAATGGATTTAAAAATTTATTTTATTCGATATTGTTTTGGAGTCTTAAGAAATATTTTTAATTTCATTTGCGTATTATTTGAAGGTCTTAACATGGTGAAACTTCATTTGTTAACCATTCCAACATACACGTCAATTATTAGCCTTTTGAAAAACTTTCAATTTTCACATCAAAATTTGTCGATTTCCAAAGTAACACCTATTGAAATGATGCGTTTTGACATAAAAATTTGAAAATTTTCCAATTGGCTAATATTTTACATGCGTGTTGGAAATGGCTAAAAGTTAAGTTTCATCATGGTAACCCCTGTAAATAATGGTCAATGGGATTTAAATATCAATTTTAGTACATATTGTTTTAGTGTGTTACGAAATATTTTTAACTTCATTTGCGTATTATTTGAAGGGTTTAACATGGTGAAACCTCAACTTTTAGCCATTCCCAACATACACGTCTAACATTAGCCTTTTTAAAATATTTTAATTTTCACCTCAAAATTTATCGATTTCCAAAGGGAAGACTTATGGAAAAAAGCCATTTTGACATAAAAATTTAAATTTTTTCCAATCGGCTAATATTTGAAAAGCATGTTGGAAATGGCTAAAACGTCAAGTTTCATCTTGGTATCATATGTAGATAATGGTCAAATGGATTTAAAAATTTATTTTAGTTGATATTGTTTTACCGTGTTAAGAAATATTTTTAACTTCATTTGCATATTATTTGAAGGGTTTAACATGGTGAAATCATAACTTTTAGCCATTCCCAACATAAACGTCTAATATTAGCCTTTTTAAAAAATTTTAATTTTCACCTCAAAATTTATCGATTTCCAAAGGGAGGACTTATGGAACAAAGTCATTTTGATATAAAAATTTAAAATTTTTCCAATCGGCTAATTTTTGAAAAGCATGTTGGAAATGGCTAAAACGTCAAGTTTCAACTTTGTATCACACGTAGATAATGGTCAAATGGATTGAAAAATTTATTTTAGTCGATATTGTTTTGGCGTCTTAAGAAATATTTTTAATTTCATTTGCTTATTATTTGAAGGGCTTAACATGTTGAAACTTCATTTGTTAACCATTCCCAACATACACGTCAATTATTAGCCTTTTGAAAAACTTTCAATTTTCACATCAAAATTTGTCGATTTTCAAAGTAACACCTATTGAAATGATGCGTTTTGACATAAAAATTTGAAAATTTTCCAATTGGCTAATATTTTACATGCGTGTTGGAAATGGCTAAAAGTTAAGTTTCATCATGGTAACCCCTATAAATAATGGTCAATGGGATTTAAATATCAATTTTACTAGATATTGTTTTAGTGTGTTACGAAATATTTTTAACTTCATTTGCGTATTATTTGAAGGGTTTAACATGGTGAAACCTCAACTTTTAGCCATTCCCAACATACACGTCTAATATTAGCCTGTTTGAAATATTTAGAATTTTCACCTCAAAATTTATCAATTTCCAAAGGGAAGACTTATGAAAAAAAGCCATTTTGACATAAAAATTTAAATTTTTTCGAATTGGCTAATATTTGAAAAGCATGTTGGAAATGGCTAAAACGTCAAGTTTCATCTTGGTATCATACATAGATAATCGTCAAATGGATTTAAAAATTTATTTTAGTTGATATTGGTTTACCGTGTTAAGAAATATTTTTAACTTCATTTTGCATATTATTTGAAGGGTTTAACATGGTGAAATCTTAACTTTTAGCCATTCCCAACATAAACGTATAATATTAGCCTTTTTAAAAAATTTGAATTTTCACCTCAAAATTTATCGATTTCCAAAGGGAAGACTTATGGAAAAAAGCCATTTTGACATAAAAATTTAAAATTTTTCCAATCGGCTAATTTTTGAAAAGCATGTTGGAAATTGCTAAAACATCAAGTTTCATCTTGGTATTACACGTAGATAATGGTCAAATGGATTTAAAAATTTATTTTATTCGATATTGTTTTGGAGTCTTAAGAAATATTTTTAATTTCATTTGCTTATTATTTGAAGGGCTTAACATGGTGAAACTTCATTTGTTAACCATTCTCAACATACACGTCAATTATTAGCCTTTTGAAAAACTTTCAATTTTCACATCAATATTTGTCGATTTCCAAAGTAACACCTATTGAAATGATGCGTTATGACATAAAAATTTGAAAATTTTCCAATTGGCTAATATTTTACATGCGTGTTGGAAATGGCTAAAAGTTAAGTTTCATCATCGTAACCCCTGTAAATAATGGTCAATGGGATTTAAAAATAAATTTTTCTACATATTGTTTTAGTGTGTTACGAAATATTTTTAACTTCATTTGCGTATTATTTGAAGGGTTTAACATGGTGAAACCTCAACTTTTAGCCATTCCCAACATACGGGTCTAACATTAGCCTTTTTAAAATATTTGAATTTTCACCTCAAAATTTATCGATTTCAAAAGGGAAGACTTATGGAAAAAAGCCATTTTGACATAAAAATTTAAATTTTTTCCAATCGGCTAATATTTGAAAAGCATGTTGGAAATGGCTAAAACGTCAAGTTTCAACTTTGTATCACACGTAGATAATGGTCAAATGGATTGAAAAATTTATTTTAGTCGATATTGTTTTGGCGTCTTAAGAAATATTTTTAATTTCATTTGCTTATTATTTGAAGGGCTTAACATGTTGAAACTTCATTTGTTAACCATTCCCAACATACACGTCAATTATTAGCCTTTTGAAAAACTTTCAATTTTCACATCAAAATTTGTCGATTTTCAAAGTAACAGCTATTGAAATGATGCGTTTTGACATAAAAATTTGAAAATTTTCCAATTGGCTAATATTTTACATGCGTGTTGGAAATGGCTAAAAGTTAAGTTTCATCATGGTAACCCCTATAAATAATGGTCAATGGGATTTAAATATCAATTTTACTAGATATTGTTTTAGTGTGTTACGAAATATTTTTAACTTCATTTGCGTATTATTTGAAGGGTTTAACATGGTGAAACCTCAACTTTTAGCCATTCCCAACATACACGTCTAATATTAGCCTTTTTAAAATATTTAGAATTTTCACCTCAAAATTTATCAATTTCCAAAGGGAAGTCTTATGAAAAAAGCCATTTTGACATAAAAATTTAAATTTTTTCGAATTGGCTAATATTTGAAAAGCATGTTGGAAATGGCTAAAACGTCAAGTTTCATCTTGGTATCACACGTAGATAATGGTCAAATGGATTTAAAAATTTATTTTAGTTGATATTGTTTTACCGTGTTAACAAATATTTTTAACTTCATTTGCATATTATTTGAAGGGTTTAACATGGTGAAATCTTAACTTTTAGCCATTCCCAACATAAACGTCTAATATTAGCCTTTTTAAAAAATTTGAATTTTCACCTCAAAATTTATCAATTTCCAAAGGGAAGACTTATGAAAAAAGCCATTTTGACATAAAAATTTAAATTTTTTCGAATTGGCTAATATTTGAAAAGCATGTTGGAAATGGCTAAAACGTCAAGTTTCATCTTGGTATCATACGTAGATAATCGTCAAATGGATTTAAAAATTTATTTTAGTTGATATTGGTTTACCGTGTTAAGAAATATTTTTAACTTCATTTGCATATTATTTGAAGGGTTTAACATGGTGAAATCTTAACTTTTAGCCATTCCCAACATAAACGTCTAATATTAACCTTTTTAAAAAATTTGAATTTTCACCTCAAAATTTATCGATTTCCAAAGGGAAGACTTATTGGAAAAAGCCATTTTGACATAAAAATTTAAAATTTTTCCAATCGGCTAATTTTTGAAAAGCATGTTGGAAATTGCTAAAACATCAAGTTTCATCTTGGTATTACACGTAGATAATGGTCAAATGGATTTAAAAATTTATTTCTTTCGATATTGTTTTGGAGTCTTAAGAAATATTTTTAATTTCATTTGCTTATTATTTGAAGGGCTTAACATGGTGAAACTTCATTTGTTAACCATTCTCAACATACACGTCAATTATTAGCCTTTTGAAAACCTTTCAATTTTCACATCAATATTTGTCGATTTCCAAAGTAACACCTATTGAAATGATGCGTTATGACATAAAAATTTGAAAATTTTCCAATTGGCTAATATTTTACATGCGTGTTGGAAATGGCTAAAAGTTAAGTTTCATCATCGTAACCCCTGTAAATAATGGTCAATGGGATTTAAAAATAAATTTTACTACATATTGTTTTAGTGTGTTACGAAATATTTTGAACTTCATTTGCGTATTATTTGAAGGGTATAACATGGTGAAACCTCAACTTTTAGCCATTCCCAACATACACGTCTAACATTAGCCTTTTTAAAATATTTGAATTTTCACCTCAAAATTTATCGATTTCAAAAGGGAAGACTTATGGAAAAAAGCCATTTTGACATAAAAATTTAAATTTTTTCCAATCGGCTAATATTTGAAAAGCATGTTGGAAATGGCTAAAACGTCAAGTTTCAACTTTGTATCACACGTAGATAATGGTCAAATGGATTGAAAAATTTATTTTAGTCGATATTGTTTTGGCGTCTTAAGAAATATTTTTAATTTCATTTGCTTATTATTTGAAGGGCTTAACATGTTGAAACTTCATTTGTTAACCATTCCCAACATACACGTCAATTATTAGCCTTTTGAAAAACTTTCAATTTTCACATCAAAATTTGTCGATTTTCAAAGTAACGACTATTGAAATGATGCGTTTTGACATAAAAATTTGAAAATTTTCCAATTGGCTAATATTTTACATGCGTGTTGGAAATGGCTAAAAGTTAAGTTTCATCATGGTAACCCCTATAAATAATGGTCAATGGGATTTAAATATCAATTTTACTAGATATTGTTTTAGTGTGTTACGAAATATTTTTAACTTCATTTGCGTATTATTTGAAGGGTTTAACATGGTGAAACCTCAACTTTTAGCCATTCCCAACATACACGTCTAATATTAGCCTTTTTAAAATATTTAGAATTTTCACCTCAAAATTTATCAATTTCCAAAGGGAAGTCTTATGAAAAAAGCCATTTTGACATAAAAATTTAAATTTTTTCGAATTGGCTAATATTTGAAAAGCATGTTGGAAATGGCTAAAACGTCAAGTTTCATCTTGGTATCATACGTAGATAATCGTCAAATGGATTTAAAAATTTATTTTAGTTGATATTGGTTTACCGTGTTAAGAAATATTTTTAACTTCATTTGCATATTATTTGAAGGGTTTAACATGGTGAAATCTTTACTTTTAGCCATTCCCAACATAAACGTCTAATATTAGCCTTTTTAAAAAATTTGAATTTTCACCTCAAAATTTATCGATTTCCAAAGGGAGGACTTATGGAACAAAGCCATTTTGACATAAAAATTTAAAATTTTTCCAATCGGCTAATTTTTGAAAAGCATGTTGGAAATTGCTAAAACATCAAGTTTCATCTTGGTATTACACGTAGATAATGGTCAAATGGATTTAAAAATTTATTTTATTCGATATTGTTTTGGAGTCTTAAGAAATATTTTTAATTTCATTTGCTTATTATTTGAAGGGCTTAACATGGTGAAACTTCATTTGTTAACCATTCTCAACATACACGTCAATTATTAGTCTTTTGAAAAACATTCAATTTTCACATCAATATTTGTCGATTTCCAAAGTAACACCTATTGAAATGATGCGTTATGACATAAAAATTTGAAAATTTTCCAATTGGCTAATATTTTACATGCGTGTTGGAAATGGCTAAAAGTTAAGTTTCATCATCGTAACCCCTGTAAATAATGGTCAATGGGATTTAAAAATAAATTTTACTACATATTGTTTTAGTGTGTTACGAAATATTTTGAACTTCATTTGCGTATTATTTGAAGGGTTTAACATGGTGAAACCTCAACTTTTAGCCATTCCCAACATACACGTCTAACATTAGCCTTTTTAAAATATTTGAATTTTCACCTCAAAATTTATCGATTTCAAAAGGGAAGACTTATGGAAAAAAGCCATTTTGACATAAAAATTTAAATTTTTTCCAATCGGCTAATATTTGAAAAGCATGTTGGAAATGGCTAAAACGTCAAGTTTCAACTTTGTATCACATGTAGATAATGGTCAAATGGATTGAAAAATTTATTTTAGTCGATATTGTTTTGGCGTCTTAAGAAATATTTTTAATTTCATTTGCTTATTATTTGAAGGGCTTAACATGTTGAAACTTCATTTGTTAACCATTCCCAACATACACGTCAATTATTAGCCTTTTGAAAAACTTTCAATTTTCACATCAAAATTTGTCGATTTTCAAAGTAACACCTATTGAAATGATGCGTTTTGACATAAAAATTTGAAAATTTTCCAATTGGCTAATATTTTACATGCGTGTTGGAAATGGCTAAAAGTAAAGTTTCATCATGGTAACCCCTATAAATAATGGTCAATGGGATTTAAATATCAATTTTACTAGATATTGTTTTAGTGTGTTACGAAATATTTTGAACTTCATCTGCGTATTATTTGAAGGGTTTAACATGGTGCAACCTCAACTTTTAGCCATTCCCAACATACACGTCTAATATTAGCCTTTTTAAAATATTTCGAATTTTCACCTCAAAATTTATCAATTTCCAAAGGGAAGACTTATGAAAAAAGCCATTTTGACATAAAAATTTAAATTTTTTCGAATTGGCTAATATTTGAAAAGCATGTTGGAAATGGCTAAAACGTTAAGTTTCATCTTGGTATCATACGTAGATAATCGTCAAATGGATTTAAAAATTTATTTTAGTTGATATTGGTTTACCGTGTTAAGAAATATTTTTAACTTCATTTGCATATTATTTGAAGGGTTTAACATGGTGGAATCTTAACTTTTAGCCATTCCCAACATAAACGTCTAATATTAGCCTTTTTAAAAAATTTGAATTTTCACCTCAAAATTTAACGATTTCCAAAGGGAAGACTTATGGAAAAAAGCCATTTTGACATAAAAATTTAAAATTTTTCCAATCGGCTAATTTTTGAAAAGCATGTTGGAAATTGCTAAAACATCAAGTTTCATCTTGGTATTACACGTAGATAATGGTCAAATGGATTTAAAAATTTATTTTATTCGATATTGTTTTGGAGTCTTAAGAAATATTTTTAATTTCATTTGCTTATTATTTGAAGGGCTTAACATGGTGAAACTTCCTTTGTTAACCATTCTCAACGTACACGTCAATTATTAGCCTTTTGAAAAACTTTCAATTTTCACATCAATATTTGTCGATTTCCAAAGTAACACCTATTGAAATGATGCGTTATGACATAAAAATTTGAAAATTTTCCAATTGGTTAATATTTTACATGCGTGTTGGAAATGGCCAAAAGTTAAGTTTCATCTTGGTAACCCCTGTAAAAAATGGTCAATGGGATTTAAAAATAAATTTTACTACATATTGTTTTAGTGTGTTACGAAATATTTTTAACTTCATTTGCGTATTATTTGAAGGGTTTAACATGGTGAAACCTCAGACTTATGGAAAAAAGCCATTTTGACATAAAAATTTCAAAATTTTCCAATCTGCTAATATTTGAAAAGAATGTTGGAAATGGCTAAAACGTCAAGTTTCATCTTGGTATCACACGTAGTTAATGGTCAAATGGATTTAAAAATTTATTTTAGTCGATATTGTTTTAGCGTCTTAAGAAATATTTTTAATTTCATTTGCCTATTATTTGAAGGGCTTAACATGGTGAAACTTCATTTGTTAACCATTCCCAACATACACGTCAAATATTAGCCTTTTGAAAAACTTTCAATTTTCACCTCAAAATTTGGCGATTTCAAAAGTAACACCTATGAAATGATGCGTTTTGACATAAAAATTTGAAAATTTTCCAATTGCCTAATATTTTACATGCGTGTTGGAAATGGCTAAAAGTTGAGTTTCATCATGGTAAACCCTGTAAATAATGGTCAATGGGATTTAAAAATCAATTTTACTAGATATTGTTTTAGTGTGATACGAAATATTTTTAACTTCATTTGCGTATTATTTGAAGGGTTTAACATGGTGAAATCTCAAATTTTAGCCATTCCCACCATACACGTCTAATATTAGCCGTTTTAAAAAATTTGAACTTTCACCTCAAAATTTATCGATTTCCAAAGGGAAGAGTTATGGAAAAAAGCCATTTTGACATAAAAATTTCAAAATTTACCAATCTGCTAATATTTTAAAAGCATGTTGGAAATGGCTAAAACGTCAAGTTTCATCTTGGTATCACACGTAGTTAATGGTCAAATGGATTTAAAAATTTATTTTAGTCGATATTGTTTTAGCGTCTTAAGAAATATTTTTAATTTCATTTGCCTATTATTTGAAGGGCTTAACATGGTGAAACTTCATTTATTAACCATTCCCAACATACACATCAAATATTAGCCTTTTGATAAACTATCAATTTTCACCTCAAAATTAGTCGATTTGAAAAGTAACACCAACCGAAATGATGCGTTTTGACATAAAAACTTGAAAATTTTACAATTGGCTAATATTTTACATGCGTGTTGGAAATGGCTAAAAGTTAAGTTTCATCATGGTCACCCCTGTAAATAATGGTCAATGGGATTTAAAAATCAATTTTACTAGATATTGTTTTAGTGTGTTACGAAATATTTTTAACTTCATTTGTGTATTATTTGAAGGGTTTAAAATGGTGAAACCTCAACTTTTAGCCATTCCCAACATAAACGTCTAATATTAGCCTTTTTAAAAAAATTTGAATTTTCACCTAAAAATTTATCGAATTCAAAAGGGAAAACTTATGGAAAAAAGCCATTTTGACATAAAAATTTAAAATTTTTCCAATCGGCTAATATTTGAAAAGTATGTTGGAAATGGCTAAAACATCAAGTTTCATCTTGGTATCACACGTAGATAATGGTCAAATGGATTTAAAATTTTATTTTAGTCGATATTGTTTTAGCGTCTTAAGAAATATTTTTAATTTCATTTGCCTATTATTTCAAGGGCTTAACATGGTGAAACTTCATTTGTTAACCATTCCCAACATACACGTCAAATATTAGCCTTTTGAAAAACTTTCAATTTTCACCTCAAAATTTGGCGATTTCAAAAGTAACACCTATTGAAATGATGCGTTTTGACATAAAAATTTGAAAACTTTCCAATTGCCTAATATTTTACATGCGTGTTGGAAATGGCTAAAAGTTGAGTTTCATCATGGTAACCCCTGTAAATAATGGTCAATGGCATTTAAAAATCAATTTTACTAGATATTGTTTTAGTGTGATAAGAAATATTTTTAACTTCATTTGCGTATTATTTGAAGGGTTTAACATGGTGAAACCTCAACTTTTAGCCATTCCCAACATACACGTCTAATATTAGCCTTTTTAAAAAATTTGAACTTTCACCTCAAAATTTATCGATTTCCAAAGGGAAGAGTTATGGAAAAAGCCATTTTGACATAAAAATTTAAAATTTTTCCAATCGGCTAATATTTGAAAAGTATGTTGGAAATGGCTAAAACGTCAAGTTTCATCTTGGTATCACACGTAGATAATGGTCAAATGGATTTAAAAATTTATTTTAGTCGATATTGTTTTAGCGTCTTAAGAAATATTATTAATTTCATTTGCCTATTATTTCAAGGGCTTAACATGGTGAAACTTCATTTGTTAACCATTCCCAACATACACGTCAAATATTAGCCTTTTGAAAAACTTTCAATTTTCACCTCAAAATTTGGCGATTTCAAAAGTAACACCTATTGAAATGATGCGTTTTGACATAAAAATTTGAAAACTTTCCAATTGCCTAATATTTTACATGCGTGTTGGAAATTGCTAAAAGTTGAGTTTCATCATGGTAACCCCTGTAAATAATGGTCAATGGCATTTAAAAATCAATTTTACTAGATATTGTTTTAGTGTGATAAGAAATATTTTTAACTTCATTTGCGTATTATTTGAAGGGTTTAACATGGTGAAACCTCAACTTTTAGCCATTCCCAACATACACGTCTAATATTAGCCTTTTTAAAAAATTTGAACTTTCACCTCAAAATTTATCGATTTCCAAAGGGAAGAGTTATGGAAAAAGCCATTTTGACATAAAAATTTAAAATTTTTCCAATCGGCTAATATTTGAAAAGTATGTTGGAAATGGCTAAAACGTCAAGTTTCATCTTGGTATCACACGTAGATAATGGTCAAATGGATTTAAAAATTTATTTTAGTCGATATTGTTTTAGCGTCTTAAGAAATATTATTAATTTCATTTGCCTATTATTTCAAGGGCTTAACATGGTGAAACTTCATTTGTTAACCATTCCCAACATACACGTCAAATATTAGCCTTTTGAAAAACTTTCAATTTTCACCTCAAAATTTGGCGATTTCAAAAGTAACACCTATTGAAATGATGCGTTTTGACATAAAAATTTGAAAACTTTCCAATTGCCTAATATTTTACATGCGTGTTGGAAATTGCTAAAAGTTGAGTTTCATCATGGTAACCCCTGTAAATAATGGTCAATGGGATTTAAAAATCAATTTTACTAGATGTTTTAGTGTGATAAGAAATATTTTTAACTTCATTTGCGTATTATTTGAAGGGTTTAACATGGTGAAACCTCAACTTT
The DNA here is from genome assembly GCA_030674075.2 of Linum usitatissimum. Taxonomy (NCBI): domain Eukaryota; kingdom Viridiplantae; phylum Streptophyta; class Magnoliopsida; order Malpighiales; family Linaceae; genus Linum; species Linum usitatissimum. The sequence goes on from JAUJYP020000616.1 coordinate 231,243, forward strand.
TAGCCATTCCCAACATACACGTCTAATATTAGCATTTTTAAAAAATTTGAACTTTCACCTCAAAATTTATCGATTTCCAAAGGGAAGAGTTATGGAACAAGCCATTTTGACATAAAAATTTAAAATTTTTCCAATCGGCTAATATTTGAAAAGTATGTTGGAAATGGCTAAAACGTCAAGTTTCATCTTGGTATCACACGTAGATAATGGTCAAATGGATTTAAAAATTTATTTTAGTCGATATTGTTTTAGCGTCTTAAGAAATATTATTAATTTCATTTGCCTATTATTTCAAGGGCTTAACATGGTGAAACTTCATTTGTTAACCATTCCCAACATACACGTCAAATATTAGCCTTTTGAAAAACTTTCAATTTTCACCTCAAAATTTGGCGATTTCAAAAGTAACACCTATTGAAATGATGCGTTTTGACATAAAAATTTGAAAACTTTCAAATTGCCTAATATTTTACATGCGTGTTGGAAATTGCTAAAAGTTGAGTTTCATCATGGTAACCCCTGTAAATAATGGTCAATGGCATTTAAAAATCAATTTTACTAGATATTGTTTTAGTGTGATAAGAAATATTTTTAACTTCATTTGCGTATTATTTAAAGGGTTTAACATGGTGAAACCTCAACTTTTAGCCATTCCCAACATACACGTCTAATATTAGCCTTTTTAAAAAATTTGAACTTTCACCTCAAAATTTATCGATTTCCAAAGGGAAGAGTTATGGAAAAAGCCATTTTGACATAAAAATTTAAAATTTTTCCAATCGGCTAATATTTGAAAAGTATGTTGGAAATGGCTAAAACGTCAAGTTTCATCTTGGTATCACACGTAGATAATGGTCAAATGGATTTAAAAATTTATTTTAGTCGATATTGTTTTAGCGTCTTATGAAATATTATTAATTTCATTTGCCTATTATTTCAAGGGCTTAACATGGTGAAACTTCATTTGTTAACCATTCCCAACATACACGTCAAATATTAGCCTTTTGAAAAACTTTCAATTTTCACCTCAAAATTTGGCGATTTCAAAAGTAACACCTATTGAAATGATGCGTTTTGACATAAAAATTTGAAAACTTTCCAATTGCCTAATATTTTCCATGCGTGTTGGAAATTGCTAAAAGTTGAGTTTCATCATGGTAACCCCTGTAAATAATGGTCAATGGGATTTAAAAATCAATTTTACTAGATATTGTTTTAGTGTGATAAGAAATATTTTTAACTTCATTTGCGTATTATTTGAAGGGTTTAACATGGTGAAACCTCAACTTTTAGCCATTCCCAACATACACGTCTAATATTAGCCGTTTTAAAAAATTTGAACTTTCACCTCAAAATTTATCGATTTCCAAAGGGAAGAGTTATGGAAAAAGCCATTTTGACATAAAAATTTCAAAATTTTCCAATCTGCTAATATTTGAAAAGCATGTTGGAAATGGCTAAAACGTCAAGTTTCATCTTGGTATCACACGTCGTTAATGGTCAAATGGATTTAAAAATTTATTTTAGTCGATATTGTTTTAGCGTCTTTATAAATATTTTTAATTTCATTTGCCTATTATTTGAAGGGCTTAACATGGTGAAACTTCATTTGTTAACCATTCCCAACATACACGTCAAATATTAGCCTTTTGAAAAACTTTCAATTTTCACCTCAAAATTTGGCGATTTCAAAAGTAACACCTATTGAAATGATGCGTTTTGACATAAAAATTTGAAAACTTTCCAATTGCCTAATATTTTACATGCGTGTTGGAAATGGCTAAAAGTTGAGTTTCATCATGGTAACCCCTGTAAATAATGGTCAATGGGATTTAAAAATCAATTTTACTAGATATTGTTTTAGTGTGATAAGAAATATTTTTAACTTCATTTGTGTATTATTTGAAGGGTTTAACATGGTGAAACCTCAACTTTTAGCCATTCCCAACATACACGTCTAATATTAGCCATTTTAAAAAATTTGAACTTTCACCTCAAAATTTATCGATTTCCAAAGGGAAGAGTTATGGAAAAAGCCATTTTGACATAAAAATTTCAAAATTTTCCAATCTGCTAATATTTGAAAAGCATGGTGGAAATGGCTAAAACGTCAAGTTTCATCTTGGTATCACACGTCGTTAATGGTCAAATGGATTTAAAAATTTATTTTAGTCGATATTGTTTTAGCGTCTTAAGAAATATTTTTAATTTCATTTGCCTATTATTTGAAGGGATTAACATGGTGAAACTTCATTTGTTAACCATTCCCAACATACACATCAAATATTAGCCTTTTGATAAACTATCAATTTTCACCTCAAAATTAGTCGATTTGAAAAGTAACACCAACCGAAATGATGCGTTTTGACATAAAAACTTGAAAATTTTCCAATTGGCTAATATTTTACATGCGTGTTGGAAATGGCTAAAAGTTAAGTTTCATCATGGTCACCCCTGTAAATAATGGTCAATGGGATTTAAAAATCAATTTTACTAGATATTGTTTTAGTGTGTTACGAAATATTTTTAACTTCATTTGTGTATTATTTGAAGGGTTTAAAATGGTGAAACCTCAACTTTTAGCCATTCCCAACATAAACGTCTAATATTAGCCTTTTTAAAAAATTTGAATTTTCACCTAAAAATTTTATCGAATTCAAAAGGGAAAAACTTATGGAAAAAAGCCAATTTGACATAAAAATTTAAAATTTTTCCAATCGGCTAATATTTGAAAAGTATGTTGGAAATGGCTAAAACATCAAGTTTCATCTTGGTATCACACGTAGATAATGGTCAAATGGATTTAAAAATTTATTTTAGTCGATATTGTTTTAGCGTCTTAAGAAATATTATTAATTTCATTTGCCTATTATTTCAAGGGCTTAACATGGTGAAACTTCATTTGTTAACCATTCCCAACATACACGTCAAATATTAGCCTTTTGAAAAACTTTCAATTTTCACCTCAAAATTTGGCGATTTCAAAAGTAACACCTATTGAAATGATGCGTTTTGACATAAAAATTTGAAAACTTTCCAATTGCCTAATATTTTACATGCGTGTTGGAAATGGCTAAAAGTTGAGTTTCATCATGGTAACCCCTGTAAAAAATGGTCAATGGGATTTAAAAATCAATTTTACTAGATATTGTTTTAGTGTGATAAGAAATATTTTTAACTTCATTTGTGTATTATTTGAAGGGTTTAACATGGTGAAACCTCAACTTTTAGCCATTCCCAACATACACGTCTAATATTAGCCGTTTTAAAAAATTTGAACTTTCACCTCAAAATTTATCGATTTCCAAAGGGAAGAGTTATGGAAAAAGCCATTTTGACATAAAAATTTCAAAATTTTCCAATCCGCTAATATTTGAAAAGCATGTTGGAAATGGCTAAAACGTCAAGTTTCATCTTGGTATCACACGTCGTTAATGGTCAAATGGATTTAAAAATTTATTTTAGTCGATATTGTTTTAGCGTCTTAAGAAATATTTTTAATTTCATTTGCCTATTATTTGAAGGGCTTAACATGGTGAAACTTCATTTGTTGACCATGCCCAACATACACATCAAATATTAGCCTTTTGATAAACTATCAATTTTCACCTCAAAATTAGTCGATTTGAAAAGTAACACCAACTGAAATGATGCGTTTTGACATAAAAACTTGAAAATTTTCCAATTGGCTAATATTTTACATGCGTGTTGGAAATGGCTAAAAGTTAAGTTTCATCATGGTCACCCCTGTAAATAATGGTCAATGCGATTTAAAAATCAATTTTACTAGATATTGTTTTAGTGTGTTACGAAATATTTTTAACTTCATTTGTATATTATTTGAAGGGTTTAAAATGGTGAAACCTCAACTTTTAGCCATTCCCAACATAAACGTCTAATATTAGCCTTTTTAAAAAATTTGAATTTTCACCTAAAAATTTATCGAATTCAAAAGGGAAAACTTATGGAAAAAAGCCATTTTGACATAAAAATTTAAAATTTTTCCAATCGGCTAATATTTGAAAAGTATGTTGGAAATGGCTAAAACATCAAGTTTCATCTTGGTATCACACGTAGATAATGGTCAAATGGATTTAAAAATTTATTTTAGTCGATATTGTTTTAGCGTCTTAAGAAATATTATTAATTTCATTTGCCTATTATTTCAAGGGCTTAACATGGTGAAACTTCATTTGTTAACCATTCCCAACATACACGTCAAATATTAGCCTTTTGAAAAACTTTCAATTTTCACCTCAAAATTTGGCGATTTCAAAAGTAACACCTATTGAAATGATGCGTTTTGACATAAAAATTTGAAAACTTTCCAATTGCCTAATATTTTACATGCGTGTTGGAAATGGCTAAAAGTTGAGTTTCATCATGGTAACCCCTGTAAATAATGGTCAATGGGATTTAAAAATCAATTTTACTAGATATTGTTTTAGTGTGATAAGAAATATTTTTAACTTCATTTGCGTATTATTTGAAGGGTTTAACATGGTGAAACCTCAACTTTTAGCCATTCCCAACATACACGTCTAATATTAGCCGTTTTAAAAAATTTGAACTTTCACCTCAAAATTTATCGATTTCCAAAGGGAAGAGTTATGGAAAAAGCCATTTTGACATAAAAATTTCAAAATTTTCCAATCCGCTAATATTTGAAAAGCATGTTGGAAATGGCTAAAACGTCAAGTTTCATCTTGGTATCACACGTCGTTAATGGTCAAATGGATTTAAAAATTTATTTTAGTCGATATTGTTTTAGCGTCTTAAGAAATATTTTTAATTTCATTTGCCTATTATTTGAAGGGCTTAACATGGTGAAACTTCATTTGTTAACCATTCCCAACATACACGTCAAATATTAGCCTTTTGATAAACTATGAATTTTCACCTCAAAATTAGTCGATTTCAAAAGTAACACCAACTGAAATGATGCGTTTGGACATAAAAACTTGAAAATTTTCCAATTGGCTAATATTTTACATGCGTGTTGGAAATGGCTAAAAGTTAAGTTTCATCATGGTCACCCCTGTAAATAATGGTCAATGGGATTTAAAAATCAATTTTACTAGATATTGTTTTAGTGTGTTACGAAATATTTTTAACTTCATTTGTGTATTATTTGAAGGGTTTAAAATGGTGAAACCTCATCTTTTAGCCATTCCCAACATAAACGTCTAATATTAGCCTTTTTAAAAAATTTGAATTTTCACCTAAAAATTTATCGAATTCAAAAGGGAAAACTTATGGAAAAAAGCCATTTTGACATAAAAATTTAAAATTTTTCCAATCGGCTAATATTTGAAAAGTATGTTGGAAATGGCTAAAACATCAAGTTTCATCTTGGTATCACACGTAGATAATGGTCAAATGGATTTAAAAATTTATTTTAGTCGATATTGTTTTAGCGTCTTAAGAAATATTATTAATTTCATTTGCCTATTATTTCAAGGGCTTAACATGGTGAAACTTCATTTGTTAACCATTCCCAACATACACGTCAAATATTAGCCTTTTGATAAACTATGAATTTTCACCTCAAAATTAGTCGATTTCAAAAGTAACACCAACTGAAATGATGCGTTTGGACATAAAAACTTGAAAATTTTCCAATTGGCTAATATTTTACATGCGTGTTGGAAATGGCTAAAAGTTAAGTTTCATCATGGTCACCCCTGTAAATAATGGTCAATGGGATTTAAAAATCAATTTTACTAGATATTGTTTTAGTGTGTTACGAAATATTTTTAACTTCATTTGTGTATTATTTGAAGGGTTTAAAATGGTGAAACCTCATCTTTTAGCCATTCCCAACATAAACGTCTAATATTAGCCTTTTTAAAAAATTTGAATTTTCACCTAAAAATTTATCGAATTCAAAAGGGAAAACTTATGGAAAAAAGCCATTTTGACATAAAAATTTAAAATTTTTCCAATCGGCTAATATTTGAAAAGTATGTTGGAAATGGCTAAAACATCAAGTTTCATCTTGGTATCACACGTAGATAATGGTCAAATGGATTTAAAAATTTATTTTAGTCGATATTGTTTTAGCGTCTTAAGAAATATTATTAATTTCATTTGCCTATTATTTCAAGGGCTTAACATGGTGAAACTTCATTTGTTAACCATTCCCAACATACACGTCAAATATTAGCCTTTTGAAAAACTTTCAATTTTCACCTCAAAATTTGGCGATTTCAAAAGTAACACCTATTGAAATGATGCGTTTTGACATAAAAATTTGAAAACTTTCCAATTGCCTAATATTTTACATGCGTGTTGGAAATGGCTAAAAGTTGAGTTTCATCATGGTAACCCCCGTAAAAAATGGTCAATGGGATTTAAAAATCAATTTTACTAGATATTGTTTTAGTGTGATAAGAAATATTTTTAACTTCATTTGTGTATTATTTGAAGGGTTTAACATGGTGAAACCTCAACTTTTAGCCATTCCCAACATACACGTCTAATATTAGCCGTTTTAAAAAATTTGAACTTTCACCTCAAAATTTATCGATTTCCAAAGGGAAGAGTTATGGAAAAAGCCATTTTGACATAAAAATTTCAAAATTTTCCAATCTCGCTAATATTTGAAAAGCATGTTGGAAATGGCTAAAACGTCAAGTTTCATCTTGGTATCACACGTCGTTAATGGTCAAATGGATTTAAAAATTTATTTTAGTCGATATTGTTTTAGCGTCTTAAGAAATATTTTTAATTTCATTTGCCTATTATTTGAAGGGCTTAACATGGTGAAACTTCATTTGTTGACCATGCCCAACATACACATCAAATATTAGCCTTTTGATAAACTATCAATTTTCACCTCAAAATTAGTCGATTTGAAAAGTAACACCAACTGAAATGATGCGTTTTGACATAAAAACTTGAAAATTTTCCAATTGGCTAATATTTTACATGCGTGTTGGAAATGGCTAAAAGTTAAGTTTCATCATGGTCACCCCTGTAAATAATGGTCAATGCGATTTAAAAATCAATTTTACTACATATTGTTTTAGTGTGTTACGAAATATTTTTAACTTCATTTGTATATTATTTGAAGGGTTTAAAATGGTGAAACCTCAACTTTTAGCCATTCCCAACATAAACGTCTAATATTAGCCTTTTTAAAAAATTTGAATTTTCACCTAAAAATTTATCGAATTCAAAAGGAAAACTTATGGAAAAAAGCCATTTTGACATAAAAATTTAAAATTTTTCCAATCGGCTAATATTTGAAAAGTATGTTGGAAATGGCTAAAACATCAAGTTTCATCTTGGTATCACACGTAGATAATGGTCAAATGGATTTAAAAATTTATTTTAGTCGATATTGTTTTAGCGTCTTAAGAAATATTATTAATTTCATTTGCCTATTATTTCAAGGGCTTAACATGGTGAAACTTCATTTGTTAACCATTCCCAACATACACGTCAAATATTAGCCTTTTGAAAAACTTTCAATTTTCACCTCAAAATTTGGCGATTTCAAAAGTAACACCTATTGAAATGATGCGTTTTGACATAAAAATTTGAAAACTTTCCAATTGCCTAATATTTTACATGCGTGTTGGAAATGGCTAAAAGTTGAGTTTCATCATGGTAACCCCTGTAAATAATGGTCAATGGGATTTAAAAATCAATTTTACTAGATATTGTTTTAGTGTGATAAGAAATATTTTTAACTTCATTTGCGTATTATTTGAAGGGTTTAACATGGTGAAACCTCAACTTTTAGCCATTCCCAACATACACGTCTAATATTAGCCGTTTTAAAAAATTTGAACTTTCACCTCAAAATTTATCGATTTCCAAAGGGAAGAGTTATGGAAAAAGCCATTTTGACATAAAAATTTCAAAATTTTCCAATCTGCTAATATTTGAAAAGCATGTTGGAAATGGCTAAAACGTCAAGTTTCATCTTGGTATCACACGTCGTTAATGGTCAAATGGATTTAAAAATTTATTTTAGTCGATATTGTTTTAGCGTCTTAAGAAATATTTTTAATTTCATTTGCCTATTATTTGAAGGGCTTAACATGGTGAAACTTCATTTGTTAACCATTCCCAACATACACGTCAAATATTAGCCTTTTGATAAACTATGAATTTTCACCTCAAAATTAGTCGATTTCAAAAGTAACACCAACTGAAATGATGCGTTTGGACATAAAAACTTGAAAATTTTCCAATTGGCTAATATTTTACATGCGTGTTGGAAATGGCTAAAAGTTAAGTTTCATCATGGTCACCCTCGTAAATAATGGTCAATGGGATTTAAAAATCAATTTTACTAGATATTGTTTTAGTGTGTTACGAAATATTTTTAACTTCATTTGTGTATTATTTGAAGGGTTTAAAATGGTGAAACCTCATCTTTTAGCCATTCCCAACATAAACGTCTAATATTAGCCTTTTTAAAAAATTTGAATTTTCACCTAAAAATTTATCGAATTCAAAAGGGAAAACTTATGGAAAAAAGCCATTTTGACATAAAAATTTAAAATTTTTCCAATCGGCTAATATTTGAAAAGTATGTTGGAAATGGCTAAAACATCAAGTTTCATCTTGGTATCACACGTAGATAATGGTCAAATGGATTTAAAAATTTATTTTAGTCGATATTGTTTTAGCGTCTTAAGAAATATTATTAATTTCATTTGCCTATTATTTCAAGGGCTTAATATGGTGAAACTTCATTTGTTAACCATTCCCAACATACACGTCAAATATTAGCCTTTTGAAAAACTTTCAATTTTCACCTCAAAATTTGGCGATTTCAAAAGTAACACCTATTGAAATGATGCGTTTTGACATAAAAATTTGAAAACTTTCCAATTGCCTAATATTTTACATGCGTGTTGGAAATGGCTAAAAGTTGAGTTTCATCATGGTAACCCCTGTAAATAATGGTCAATGGGATTTAAAAATCAATTTTACTAGATATTGTTTTAGTGTGATAAGAAATATTTTTAACTTCATTTGCGTATTATTTGAAGGGTTTAACATGGTGAAACCTCAACTTTTAGCCATTCCCAACATACACGTCTAATATTAGCCGTTTTAAAAAATTTGAACTTTCACCTCAAAATTTATCGATTTCCAAAGGGAAGAGTTATGGAAAAAGCCATTTTGACATAAAAATTTCAAAATTTTCCAAATGCTAATATTTGAAAAGCATGTTGGAAATGGCTAAAACGTCAAGTTTCATCTTGGTATCACACGTCGTTAATGTTCAAATGGATTTAAAAATTTATTTTAGTCGATATTGTTTTAGCGTCTTAAGAAATATTTTTAATTTCATTTGCCTATTATTTGAAGGGCTTAACATTGTGAAACTTCATTTGTTAACCATTCCCAACATACACGTCAAATATTAGCCTTTTGATAAACTATCAATTTTCACCTCAAAATTAGTCGATTTCAAAAGTAACACCAACTGAAATGATGCGTTTGGACATAAAAACTTGAAAATTTTCCAATTGGCTAATATTTTACATGCGTGTTGGAAATGGCTAAAAGTTAAGTTTCATCATGGTCACCCCTGTAAATAATGGTCAATGGGATTTAAAAATCAATTTTACTAGATATTGTTTTAGTGTGTTACGAAATATTTTTAACTTCATTTGTGTATTATTTGAAGGGTTTAAAATGGTGAAACCTCATCTTTTAGCCATTCCCAACATAAACGTCTAATATTAGCCTTTTTAAAAAAATTGAATTTTCACCTAAAAATTTATCGATTTCCAAAGGGAAGAGTTATGGGAAAAAGCCATTTTGACATAAAAATTTAAAATTTTTCCAATCGGCTAATATTTGAAAAGTATGTTGGAAATGGCTAAAACATCAAGTTTCATCTTGGTATCACACGTAGTTATTGGTCAAATGGATTTAAAAATTTATTTTAGTCGTTATTGTTTTAGCGTCTTAAGAAATATTTTTAATTTCATTTTCCTATTATTTCAAGGGCTTAACATGGTGAAACTTCATTTGTTAACCATTCCCAACATACACGTCAAATATTAGCCTTTTGAAAAACTTTCCATTTTCACCTCAAAATTTGGCGATTTCAAAAGTAACACCTATTGAAATGATGCGTTTTGACATAAAAATTTGAAAACTTTCCAATTGCCTAATATTTTACATGCGTGTTGGAAATGGCTAAAAGTTGAGTTTCATCATGGTAACCCCTGTAAATAATGGTCAATGGGATTTAAAAATCAATTTTACTGGATATTGTTTTAGTGTGATAAGAAATATTTTTAACTTCATTTGCGTATTATTTGAAGGGTTTAACATGGTGAACCTCAACTTTTAGCCATTCCCAACATACACGTCTAATATTAGCCGTTTTAAAAAATTTGAACTTTCACCTCAAAATTTATCGATTTCCAAAGGGAAGAGTTATGGAAAAAAAGTCATTTTGACATAAAAATTTCAAAATTTTCCAATCTGTTAATATTTTAAAAGCATGTTGGAAATGGCTAAAATGTCAAGTTTCATCTTGGTATCACACGTAATTAATGGTCAAATGGATTTAAAAATTTATTTTAGTCGATATTGTTTTAGCGTCTTAAGAAATATTTTTAATTTCATTTGCCTATTATTTGAAGGGCTTAACATGGTGAAACTTCATTTGTTAACCATTCCCAACATACACGTCAAATATTAGCCTTTTGATAAACTATCAATTTTCACCTCAAAATTAGTCGATTTCAAAAGTAACACCAACTGAAATGATGCGTTTTGACATAAAAACTTGAAAATTTTCCAATTGGCTAATATTTTACATGCGTGTTAGAAATAGCTAAAAGTTAAGTTTCATCATGGTCACCCCTGTAAATAATGGTCAATGGGATTTAAAAATCAATTTTACTAGATATTGTTTTAGTGTGTTACGAAATATTTTTAACTTAATTTGTGTATTATTTGAAGGGTTTAAAATGGTGAAACCTCATCTTTTAGCCATATCCAACATAAACGTCTAATATTAGCCTTTTTAAAAAATTTGAATTTTCACCTAAAAATTTATCGAATTCAAAAGGGAAAACTTATGGAAAAAAGCCATTTTGACATAAAAATTTAAAATTTTTCCAATCGGCTAATATTTGAAAAGTATGTTGGAAATGGCTAAAACATCAAGTTTCATCTTGGTATCACACGTAGTTAATGGTCAAATGAATATAAAATTTTATTTTAGTCGTTATTGTTTTAGCGTCTTAAGAAATATTTTTAATTTCATTTGCCTATTATTTCAACGGCTTAACATGGTGAAACTTCATTTGTTAACCATTCCCAACATACACGTCAAATATTAGCCTTTTGAAAAACTTTCAATTTTCACCTCAAAATTTGGCGATTTCAAAAGTAACACCTATTGAAATGATGCGTTTTGACATAAAAATTTGAAAACTTTCCAATTGCCTAATATTTTACATGCGTGTTGGAAATGGCTAAAAGTTGAGTTTCATCATGGTAACCCCTGTAAATAATGGTCAATGGGATTTAAAAATCAATTTTACTAGATATTGTTTTAGTGTGATAAGAAATATTTTTAACTTCATTTGCGTATTATTTGAAGGGTTTAACATGGTGACACCTCAACTTTTAGCCATTCCCAACATACACGTCTAATATTAGCCGTTTTCAAAAATTTGAACTTTCACCTAAAAATTTATCGATTTCCAAAGGGAAGAGTTATGGAAAAAAGCCATTTTGACATAAAAATTTCAAAATTTTCCAATCTGTTAATATTTTAAAAGCATGTTGGAAATGGCTAAAATGTCAAGTTTCATCTTGGTATCACACGTAGTTAATGGTCAAATGGATTTATAAATTTATTTTAGTCGATTTTGTTTTAGCGTCTTAAGAAATATTTTAAATTTCATTTGCCTATTATTTGAAGGGCTTAACATGGTGAAACTTCATTTGTTAACCATTCCCAACATACACGTCAAATATTAGCCTTTTGAAAAACTTTCAATTTTCACCTCAAAATTTGGCGATTTCAAAAGTAACACCTATTGAAATGATGCGTTTTGACATAAAAATTTGAAAACTTTCCAATTGCCTAATATTTTACATGCGTGTTGGAAATGGCTAAAAGTTGAGTTTCATCATGGTAACCCCCGTAAATAATGGTCAATGGGATTTAAAAATCAACTTTACTAGATATTGTTTTAGTGTGATACGAAATATTTTTAACTTCATTTGCGTATTATTTGAAGGGTTTAACATGGTGAAACCTCAACTTTTAGCCATTCCCAACATACACGTCTAATATTAGCCGTTTTAAAAAATTTGAATTTTCACCTAAAAATTTATCGATTTCCAAAGGGAAGAGTTATGGAAAAAAGCCATTTTGACATAAAAATTTCAAAATTTTCCAATCTGTTAATATTTTAAAAGCATGTTGGAAATGGCTAAAATGTCAAGTTTCATCTTGGTATCACACGTAGTTAATGGTCAAATGGATTTAAAAATTTATTTTAGTCGATATTGTTTTAGCGTCTTAAGAAATATTTTTAATTTCATTTGCCTATTATTTGAAGGGCTTAACATGGTGAAACTTCATTTGTTAACCATTCCCAACATACACGTCAAATATTAGCCTTTTGATAAACTATCAATTTTCACCTCAAAATTAGTCGATTTCAAAAGTAACACCAACTGAAATGATGCGTTTTGACATAAAAACTTGAAAATTTTCCAATTGGCTAATATTTTACATGCGTGTTAGAAATAGCTAAAAGTTAAGTTTCATCATGGTCACCCCCCGTAAATAATGGTCAATGGGATTTAAAAATCAATTTTACTAGATATTGTTTTAGTGTGTTACGAAATATTTTTAACTTCATTTGTGTATTATTTGAAGGGTTTAAAATGGTGAAACCTCATCTTTTAGCCATATCCAACATAAACGTCTAATATTAGCCTTTTTAAAAAATTTGAATTTTCACCTAAAAATTTATCGAATTCAAAAGGGAAAACTTATGGAAAAAAGCCATTTTGACATAAAAATTTAAAATTTTTCCAATCGGCTAATATTTGAAAAGTATGTTGGAAATGGCTAAAACATCAAGTTTCATCTTGGTATCACACGTAGTTAATGGTCAAATGGATTTAAAATTTTATTTTAGTCGTTATTGTTTTAGCGTCTTAAGAAATATTTTTAATTTCATTTGCCTATTATTTCAACGGCTTAACATGGTGAAACTTCATTTGTTAACCATTCCCAACATACACGTCAAATATTAGCCTTTTGAAAAACTTTCAATTTTCACCTCAAAATTTGGCGATTTCAAAAGTAACACCTATTGAAATGATGCGTTTTGACATAAAAATTTGAAAACTTTCCAATTGCCTAATATTTTACATACGTGTTGGAAATGGCTAAAAGTTGAGTTTCATCATGGTAACCCCTGTAAATAATGGTCAATGGGATTTAAAAATAAATTTTACTAGATATTGTTTTAGTGTGATAAGAAATATTTTTAACTTCATTTGCGTATTATTTGAAGGGTTTAACATGGTGACACCTCAACTTTTAGCCATTCCCAACATACACGTCTAATATTAGCCGTTTTCATAAATTTGAACTTTCACCTCAAAATTTATCGATTTCCAAAGGGAAGAGTTATGGAAAAAAGCCATTTTGACATAAAAATTTCAAAATTTTCCAATCTGTTAAGATTTTAAAAGCATGTTGGAAATGGCTAAAATGTCAAGTTTCATCTTGGTATCACACGTAGTTAATGGTCAAATGGATTTATAAATTTATTTTAGTCGATTTTGTTTTAGCGTCTTAAGAAATATTTTAAATTTCATTTGCCTATTATTTGAAGGGCTTAATATGGTGAAACTTCATTTGTTAACCATTCCCAACATACACGTCAAATATTAGCCTTTTGAAAAACTTTCAATTTTCACCTCAAAATTTGGCGATTTCAAAAGTAACACCTATTGAAATGACGCGTTTTGACATAAAAATTTGAAAACTTTCCAATTGCCTAATATTTTACATGCGTGTTGGAAATGGCTAAAAGTTGAGTTTCATCATGGTAACCCCCGTAAATAATGGTCAATGGGATTTAAAAATCAACTTTACTAGATATTGTTTTAGTGTGATACGAAATATTTTTAACTTCATTTGCGTATTATTTGAAGGGTTTAACATGGTGAAACCTCAACTTTTAGCCATTCCCAACATACACGTCTAATATTAGCCGTTTTAAAAAATTTGAATTTTCACCTAAAAATTTATCGATTTCCAAAGGGAAGAGTTATGGAAAAAAGCCATTTTGACATAAAAATTTAAAATTTTTCCAATCGGCTAATATTTGAAAAGTATGTTGGAAATGGCTAAAACATCAAGTTTCATCTTGGTATCACACGTAGTTATTGGTCAAATGGATTTAAAAATTTATTTTAGTCGATATTGTTTTAGCGTCTTAAGAAATATTTTTAATTTCATTTGCCTATTATTTGAAGGGCTTAACATGGTGAAACTTCATTTGTTAACCATTCCCAACATACACGTCAAATATTAGCCTTTTGATAAACTATCAATTTTCACCTCAAAATTAGTCGATTTCAAAAGTAACACCAACTGAAATGATGCGTTTTGACATAAAAACTTGAAAATTTTCCAATTGGCTAATATTTTACATGCGTGTTGGAAATGGCTAAAAGTTAAGTTTCATCATGGTCACCCCTGTAAATAATGGTCAATGGGATTTAAAAATCAATTTTACTAGATATTGTTTTAGTGTGTTACGAAATATTTTTAACTTCATTTGTGTATTATTTGAAGGGTTTAAAATGGTGAAACCTCATCTTTTAGCCATTCCCAACATAAACGTCTAATATTAGCCTTTTTAAAAAAATTGAATTTTCACCTAAAAATTTATCGAATTCAAAAGGGAAAACTTATGGAAAAAGCCATTTTGACATAAAAATTTAAAATTTTTCCAATCGCCTAATATTTGAAAAGTATGTTGGAAATGGCTAAAACATCAAGTTTCATCTTGGTATCACACGAAGTTAATGGTCAAATGGATTTAAAAATTTATTTTAGTCGTTATTGTTTTAGCGTCTTAAGAAATATTTTTAATTTCATTTGCCTATTATTTCAAGGGCTTAACATGGTGAAACTTCATTTGTTAACCATTCCCAACAGACACGTCAAATATTAGCCTTTTGAAAAACTTTCAATTTTCACCTCAAAATTTGGCGATTTCAAAAGTAACACCTATTGAAATGATGCGTTTTGACATAAAAATTTGAAAACTTTCCAATTGCCTAATATTTTACATGCGTGTTGGAAATGGCTAAAAGTTGAGTTTCATCATGGTAACCCCCCGTAAATAATGGTCAATGGGATTTAAAAATCAATTTTACTAGATATTGTTTTAGTGTGATAAGAAATATTTTTAACTTCATTTGCGTATTATTTGAAGGGTTTAACATGGTGAACCTCAACTTTTAGCCATTCCCAACATACACCTCTAATATTAGCCGTTTTAAAAAATTTGAACTTTCACCTCAAAATTTATCGATTTCCAAAGGGAAGAGTTATGGAAAAAAGCCATTTTGACATAAAAATTTCAAAATTTTCCAATCTGTTAATATTTTAAAAGCATGTTGGAAATGGCTAAAATGTCAAGTTTCATCTTGGTATCACACGTAGTTAATGGTCAAATGGATTTATAAATTTATTTTAGTCGATTTTGTTTTAGCGTCTTAAGAAATATTTTTAATTTCATTTGCCTATTATTTGAAGGACTTAACATGGTGAAACTTCATTTGTTAACCATTCTCAACATACACGTCAAATATTAGCCTTTTGATAAACTATCAATTTTCACCTCAAAATTAGTCGATTTCAAAAGTAACACCAACTGAAATGATGCGTTTTGACATAAAAACTTGAAAATTTTCCAATTGGCTAATATTTTACATGCGTGTTGGAAATGGCTAAAAGTTAAGTTTCATCATGGTCACCCCTGTAAATAATGGTCAATGGGATTTAAAAATCAATTTTACTAGATATTGTTTTAGTGTGTTACGAAATATTTTTAACTTCATTTGTGTATTATTGGAAGGGTTTAAAATGGTGAAACCTCATCTTTTAGCCATTCCCAACATAAACGTCTAATATTAGCCTTTTTAAAAAAATTGAATTTTCACCTAAAAATTTATCGAATTCAAAAGGGAAAACGTATGGAAAAAAGCCATTTTGACATAAAAATTTAAAATTTTTCCAATCGCCTAATATTTGAAAAGTATGTTGGAAATGGCTAAAACATCAAGTTTCATCTTGGTATCACACGAATTTAATGGTCAAATGGATTTAAAAATTTATTTTAGTCGTTATTGTTTTAGCGTCTTAAGAAATATTTTTAATTTCATTTGCCTATTATTTCAAGGGCTTAACATGGTGAAACTTCATTTGTTAACCATTCCCAACGGTACACGTCAAATATTAGCCTTTTGAAAAACTTTCAATTTTCACCTCAAAATTTGGCGATTTCAAAAGTAACACCTATTGAAATGATGCGTTTTGACATAAAAATTTGAAAACTTTCCAATTGCCTAATATTTTACATGCGTGTTGGAAATGGCTAAAAGTTGAGTTTCATCATGGTAACCCCTGTAAATAATGGTCAATGGGATTTAAAAATCAATTTTACTAGATATTGTTTTAGTGTGATAAGAAATATTTTTAACTTCATTTGCGTATTATTTGAAGGGTTTAACATGGTGAACCTCAACTTTTAGCCATTCCCAACATACACGTCTAATATTAGCCGTTTTAAAAAATTTGAACTTTCACCTCAAAATTTATCGATTTCCAAAGGGAAGAGTTATGGAAAAAAGCCATTTTGACATAAAAATTTCAAAATTTTCCAATCTGTTAATATTTTAAAAGCATGTTGGAAATGGCTAAAATGTCAAGTTTCATCTTGGTATCACACGTAGTTAATGGTCAAATGGATTTAAAAATTTATTTTAGTCGATATTGTTTTAGCGTCTTAAGAAATATTTTTAATTTCATTTGCCTATTATTTGAAGGGCTTAACATGGTGAAACATCATTTGTTAACCATTCCCAACATACACGTCAAATATTAGCCTTTTGATAAACTATCAATTTTCACCTCAAAATTAGTCGATTTCAAAAGTAACACCAACTGAAATGATGCGTTTTGACATAAAAACTTGAAAATTTTCCAATTGGCTAATATTTTACATGCGTGTTAGAAATAGCTAAAAGTTAAGTTTCATCATGGTCACCCCTGTAAATAATGGTCAATGGGATTTAAAAATCAATTTTACTAGATATTGTTTTAGTGTGTTACGAAATATTTTTAACTTCATTTGTGTATTATTTGAAGTGTTTAAAATGGTGAAACCTCATCTTTTAGCCATATCCAACATAAACGTCTAATATTAGCCTTTTTAAAAAAATTGAATTTTCACCTAAAAATTTATCGAATTCAAAAGGGAAAACTTATGGAAAAAAGCCATTTTGACATAAAAATTTAAATTTTTTCCAATCGGCTAATATTTGAAAAGTATGTTGGAAATGGCTAAAACATCAAGTTTCATCTTGGTATCACACGTAGTTAATGGTCAAATGGATTTAAAATTTTATTTTAGTCGTTATTGTTTTAGCGTCTTAAGAAATATTTTTAATTTCATTTGCCTATTATTTCAAGGGCTTAACATGGTGAAACTTCATTTGTTAACCATTCCCAACATACACGTCAAATATTAGCCTTTTGAAAAACTTTCAATTTTCACCTCAAAATTTGGCGATTTCAAAAGTAACACCTATTGAAATGATGCGTTTTGACATAAAAATTTGAAAACTTTCCAATTGCCTAATATTTTACATGCGTGTTGGAAATGGCTAAAAGTTGAGTTTCATCATGGTAACCCCCGTAAATAATGGTCAATGGGATTTAAAAATCAATTTTACTAGATATTGTTTTAGTGTGTTACGAAATATTTTTAACTTCATTTGTGTATTATTTGAAGGGTTTAAAATGGTGAAACCTCATCTTTTAGCCATTCCCAACATAAACGTCTAATATTAGCCTTTTTAAAAAATTTGAATTTTCACCTCAAAATTTATCGATTTCCAAAGGGAGGACTTATGGGACAAAGCCATTTTGACATAAAAATTTAAAATTTTTCCAATCGGCAAATTTTTTAAAAGCATGTTGGAAATGGCTAAAACGTCAAGTTTCATCTTGGTATTACACGTAGATAATGGTCAAATAGATTTAAAAATTTATTTTATTCGATATTGTTTTGGAGTCTTAAGAAATATTTTTAATTTCATTTGCGTATTATTTGAAGGGCTTAACATGGTGAAACTTCATTTGTTAACCATTCCCAACATACACGTCATTTATTAGCCTTTTGAAAAACTTTAAATTTTCACATCAAAATTTGTCGATTTCCAAAGTAACACCTATTGAAATGATGCGTTTTGACATAAAAATTTGAAAATTTTCCAATTGGCTAATATTTTACATGCGTGTTGGAAATGGCTAAAAGTAAAGTTTCATCATGGTAACCCCTATAAATAATGGTCAATGGGATTTAAATATCAATTTTACTAGATATTGTTTTAGTGTGTTACGAAATATTTTTAACTTCATTTGCGTATTATTTGAAGGGTTTAACATGGTGAAACCTCAACTTTTAGCCATTCCCAACATACACGTCTAATATTAGCCTTTTTAAAATATTTCGAATTTTCACCTCAAAATTTATCAATTTCCAAAGGGAAGGCTTATGAAAAAAGCCATTTTGACATAAAAATTTAAATTTTTTTCGAATTGGCTAATATTTGAAAAGCATGTCGGAAATGGCTAAAACGTCAAGTTTCATCTTGGTATCATACGTAGATAATCGTCAAATGGATTTAAAAATTTATTTTAGTTGATATTGGTTTACCGTGTTAAGAAATATTTTTAACTTCATTTGCATATTATTTGAAGGGTTTAACATGGTGAAATCTTAACTTTTAGCCATTCCCAACATAAACGTCTAATATTAAACTTTTTAAAAAATTTGAATTTTCACCTCAAAATTTATCGATTTCCAAAGGGAAGACTTATTGGAAAAAGCCATTTTGACATAAAAATTTAAAATTTTTCCAATCGGCTAATTTTTGAAAAGCATGTTGGAAATTGCTAAAACATCAAGTTTCATCTTGGTATTACACGTAGATAATGGTCAAATGGATTTAAAAATTTATTTCTTTCGATATTGTTTTGGAGTCTTAAGAAATATTTTTAATTTCATTTGCTTATTATTTGAAGGGCTTAACATGGTGAAACTTCATTTGTTAACCATTCTCAACATACACGTCAATTATTAGCCTTTTGAAAACCTTTCAATTTTCACATCAATATTTGTCGATTTCCAAAGTAACACCTATTGAAATGATGCGTTATGACATAAAAATTTGAAAATTTTCCAATTGGCTAATATTTTACATGCGTGTTGGAAATGGCTAAAAGTTAAGTTTCATCATCGTAACCCCTGTAAATAATGGTCAATGGGATTTAAAAATAAATTTTACTACATATTGTTTTAGTGTGTTACGAAATATTTTGAACTTCATTTGCGTATTATTTGAAGGGTATAACATGGTGAAACCTCAACTTTTAGCCATTCCCAACATACACGTCTAACATTAGCCTTTTTAAAATATTTGAATTTTCACCTCAAAATTTATCGATTTCAAAAGGGAAGACTTATGGAAAAAAGCCATTTTGACATAAAAATTTAAATTTTTTCCAATCGGCTAATATTTGAAAAGCATGTTGGAAATGGCTAAAACGTCAAGTTTCAACTTTGTATCACACGTAGATAATGGTCAAATGGATTGAAAAATTTATTTTAGTCGATATTGTTTTGGCGTCTTAAGAAATATTTTTAATTTCATTTGCTTATTATTTGAAGGGCTTAACATGTTGAAACTTCATTTGTTAACCATTCCCAACATACACGTCAATTATTAGCCTTTTGAAAAACTTTCAATTTTCACATCAAAATTTGTCGATTTTCAAAGTAACATTTATTGAAATGATGCGTTTTGACATAAAAATTTGAAAATTTTCCAATTGGCTAATATTTTACATGCGTGTTGGAAATGGCTAATAGTTAAGTTTCATCATGGTAACCCCTATAAATAATGGTCAATGGGATTTAAATATCAATTTTACTAGATATTGTTTTAGTGTGTTACGAAATATTTTTAACTTCATTTGCGTATTATTTGAAGGGTTTAACATGGTGAAACCTCAACTTTTAGCCATTCCCAACATACACGTCTAATATTAGCCTTTTTAAAATATTTAGAATTTTCACCTCAAAATTTATCAATTTCCAAAGGGAAGTCTTATGAAAAAAGCCATTTTGACATAAAAATTTAAATTTTTTCGAATTGGCTAATATTTGAAAAGCATGTTGGAAATGGCTAAAACGTCAAGTTTCATCTTGGTATCACACGTAGATAATGGTCAAATGGATTTAAAAATTTATTTTAGTTGATATTGTTTTACCGTGTTAACAAATATTTTTAACTTCATTTGCATATTATTTGAAGGGTTTAACATGGTGAAATCTTAACTTTTAGCCATTCCCAACATAAACGTCTAATATTAGCCTTTTTAAAAAATTTGAATTTTCACCTCAAAATTTATCAATTTCCAAAGGGAAGACTTATGAAAAAAGCCATTTTGACATAAAAATTTAAATTTTTTCGAATTGGCTAATATTTGAAAAGCATGTTGGAAATGGCTAAAACGTCAAGTTTCATCTTGGTATCATACGTAGATAATCGTCAAATGGATTTAAAAATTTATTTTAGTTGATATTGGTTTACCGTGTTAAGAAATATTTTTAACTTCATTTGCATATTATTTGAAGGGTTTAACATGGTGAAATCTTAACTTTTAGCCATTCCCAACATAAACGTCTAATATTAACCTTTTTAAAAAATTTGAATTTTCACCTCAAAATTTATCGATTTCCAAAGGGAAGACTTATTGGAAAAAGCCATTTTGACATAAAAATTTAAAATTTTTCCAATCGGCTAATTTTTGAAAAGCATGTTGGAAATTGCTAAAACATCAAGTTTCATCTTGGTATTACACGTAGATAATGGTCAAATGGATTTAAAAATTTATTTCTTTCGATATTGTTTTGGAGTCTTAAGAAATATTTTTAATTTCATTTGCTTATTATTTGAAGGGCTTAACATGGTGAAACTTCATTTGTTAACCATTCTCAACATACACGTCAATTATTAGCCTTTTGAAAACCTTTCAATTTTCACATCAATATTTGTCGATTTCCAAAGTAACACCTATTGAAATGATGCGTTATGACATAAAAATTTGAAAATTTTCCAATTGGCTAATATTTTACATGCGTGTTGGAAATGGCTAAAAGTTAAGTTTCATCATCGTAACCCCTGTAAATAATGGTCAATGGGATTTAAAAATAAATTTTACTACATATTGTTTTAGTGTGTTACGAAATATTTTGAACTTCATTTGCGTATTATTTGAAGGGTATAACATGGTGAAACCTCAACTTTTAGCCATTCCCAACATACACGTCTAACATTAGCCTTTTTAAAATATTTGAATTTTCACCTCAAAATTTATCGATTTCAAAAGGGAAGACTTATGGAAAAAAGCCATTTTGACATAAAAATTTAAATTTTTTCCAATCGGCTAATATTTGAAAAGCATGTTGGAAATGGCTAAAACGTCAAGTTTCAACTTTGTATCACACGTAGATAATGGTCAAATGGATTGAAAAATTTATTTTAGTCGATATTGTTTTGGCGTCTTAAGAAATATTTTTAATTTCATTTGCTTATTATTTGAAGGGCTTAACATGTTGAAACTTCATTTGTTAACCATTCTCAACATACACGTCAATTATTAGCCTTTTGAAAAACATTCAATTTTCACATCAATATTTGTCGATTTCCAAAGTAACACCTATTGAAATGATGCGTTATGACATAAAAATTTGAAAATTTTCCAATTGGCTAATATTTTACATGCGTGTTGGAAATGGCTAAAAGTTAAGTTTCATCATCGTAACCCCCGTAAATAATGGTCAATGGGATTTAAAAATAAATTTTACTACATATTGTTTTAGTGTGTTACGAAATATTTTGAACTTCATTTGCGTATTATTTGAAGGGTTTAACATGGTGAAACCTCAACTTTTAGCCATTCCCAACATACACGTCTAACATTAGCCTTTTTAAAATATTTGAATTTTCACCTCAAAATTTATCGATTTCAAAAGGGAAGACTTATGGAAAAAAGCCATTTTGACATAAAAATTTAAATTTTTTCCAATCGGCTAATATTTGAAAAGCATGTTGGAAATGGCTAAAACGTCAAGTTTCAACTTTGTATCACATGTAGATAATGGTCAAATGGATTGAAAAATTTATTTTAGTCGATATTGTTTTGGCGTCTTAAGAAATATTTTTAATTTCATTTGCTTATTATTTGAAGGGCTTAACATGTTGAAACTTCATTTGTTAACCATTCCCAACATACACGTCAATTATTAGCCTTTTGAAAAACTTTCAATTTTCACATCAAAATTTGTCGATTTTCAAAGTAACACCTATTGAAATGATGCGTTTTGACATAAAAATTTGAAAATTTTCCAATTGGCTAATATTTTACATGCGTGTTGGAAATGGCTAAAAGTAAAGTTTCATCATGGTAACCCCTATAAATAATGGTCAATGGGATTTAAATATCAATTTTACTAGATATTGTTTTAGTGTGTTACGAAATATTTTGAACTTCATTTGCGTATTATTTGAAGGGTTTAACATGGTGCAACCTCAACTTTTAGCCATTCCCAACATACACGTCTAATATTAGCCTTTTTAAAATATTTCGAATTTTCACCTCAAAATTTATCAATTTCCAAAGGGAAGACTTATGAAAAAAGCCATTTTGACATAAAAATTTAAATTTTTTCGAATTGGCTAATATTTGAAAAGCATGTTGGAAATGGCTAAAACGTTAAGTTTCATCTTGGTATCATACGTAGATAATCGTCAAATGGATTTAAAAATTTATTTTAGTTGATATTGGTTTACCGTGTTAAGAAATATTTTTAACTTCATTTGCATATTATTTGAAGGGTTTAACATGGTGGAATCTTAACTTTTAGCCATTCCCAACATAAACGTCTAATATTAGCCTTTTTAAAAAATTTGAATTTTCACCTCAAAATTTAACGATTTCCAAAGGGAAGACTTATGGAAAAAAGCCATTTTGTCATAAAAATTTAAAATTTTTCCAATCGGCTAATTTTTGAAAAGCATGTTGGAAATTGCTAAAACATCAAGTTTCATCTTGGTATTACACGTAGATAATGGTCAAATGGATTTAAAAATTTATTTTATTCGATATTGTTTTGGAGTCTTAAGAAATATTTTTAATTTCATTTGCTTATTATTTGAAGGGCTTAACATGGTGAAACTTCCTTTGTTAACCATTCTCAACGTACACGTCAATTATTAGCCTTTTGAAAAACTTTCAATTTTCACATCAATATTTGTCGATTTCCAAAGTAACACCTATTGAAATGATGCGTTATGACATAAAAATTTGAAAATTTTCCAATTGGTTAATATTTTACATGCGTGTTGGAAATGGCCAAAAGTTAAGTTTCATCTTGGTAACCCCCGTAAAAAATGGTCAATGGGATTTAAAAATAAATTTTACTACATATTGTTTTAGTGTGTTACGAAATATTTTTAACTTCATTTGCGTATTATTTGAAGGGTTTAACATGGTGAAACCTCAGACTTATGGAAAAAAGCCATTTTGACATAAAAATTTCAAAATTTTCCAATCTGCTAATATTTGAAAAGAATGTTGGAAATGGCTAAAACGTCAAGTTTCATCTTGGTATCACACGTAGTTAATGGTCAAATGGATTTAAAAATTTATTTTAGTCGATATTGTTTTAGCGTCTTAAGAAATATTTTTAATTTCATTTGCCTATTATTTGAAGGGCTTAACATGGTGAAACTTCATTTGTTAACCATTCCCAACATACACGTCAAATATTAGCCTTTTGAAAAACTTTCAATTTTCACCTCAAAATTTGGCGATTTCAAAAGTAACACCTATGAAATGATGCGTTTTGACATAAAAATTTGAAAATTTTCCAATTGCCTAATATTTTACATGCGTGTTGGAAATGGCTAAAAGTTGAGTTTCATCATGGTAAACCCTGTAAATAATGGTCAATGGGATTTAAAAATCAATTTTACTAGATATTGTTTTAGTGTGATACGAAATATTTTTAACTTCATTTGCGTATTATTTGAAGGGTTTAACATGGTGAAACCTCAAATTTTAGCCATTCCCACCATACACGTCTAATATTAGCCGTTTTAAAAAATTTGAACTTTCACCTCAAAATTTATCGATTTCCAAAGGGAAGAGTTATGGAAAAAAGCCATTTTGACATAAAAATTTCAAAATTTACCAATCTGCTAATATTTTAAAAGCATGTTGGAAATGGCTAAAACGTCAAGTTTCATCTTGGTATCACACGTAGTTAATGGTCAAATGGATTTAAAAATTTATTTTAGTCGATATTGTTTTAGCGTCTTAAGAAATATTTTTAATTTCATTTGCCTATTATTTGAAGGGCTTAACATGGTGAAACTTCATTTATTAACCATTCCCAACATACACATCAAATATTAGCCTTTTGATAAACTATCAATTTTCACCTCAAAATTAGTCGATTTGAAAAGTAACACCAACTGAAATGATGCGTTTTGACATAAAAACTTGAAAATTTTACAATTGGCTAATATTTTACATGCGTGTTGGAAATGGCTAAAAGTTAAGTTTCATCATGGTCACCCCTGTAAATAATGGTCAATGGGATTTAAAAATCAATTTTACTAGATATTGTTTTAGTGTGTTACGAAATATTTTTAACTTCATTTGTGTATTATTTGAAGGGTTTAAAATGGTGAAACCTCAACTTTTAGCCATTCCCAACATAAACGTCTAATATTAGCCTTTTTAAAAAATTTGAATTTTCACCTAAAAATTTATCGAATTCAAAAGGGAAAACTTATGGAAAAAAGCCATTTTGACATAAAAATTTAAAATTTTTCCAATCGGCTAATATTTGAAAAGTATGTTGGAAATGGCTAAAACATCAAGTTTCATCTTGGTATCACACGTAGATAATGGTCAAATGGATTTAAAATTTTATTTTAGTCGATATTGTTTTAGCGTCTTAAGAAATATTTTTAATTTCATTTGCCTATTATTTCAAGGGCTTAACATGGTGAAACTTCATTTGTTAACCATTCCCAACATACACGTCAAATATTAGCCTTTTGAAAAACTTTCAATTTTCACCTCAAAATTTGGCGATTTCAAAAGTAACACCTATTGAAATGATGCGTTTTGACATAAAAATTTGAAAACTTTCCAATTGCCTAATATTTTACATGCGTGTTGGAAATGGCTAAAAGTTGAGTTTCATCATGGTAACCCCTGTAAATAATGGTCAATGGCATTTAAAAATCAATTTTACTAGATATTGTTTTAGTGTGATAAGAAATATTTTTAACTTCATTTGCGTATTATTTGAAGGGTTTAACATGGTGAAACCTCAACTTTTAGCCATTCCCAACATACACGTCTAATATTAGCCTTTTTAAAAAATTTGAACTTTCACCTCAAAATTTATCGATTTCCAAAGGGAAGAGTTATGGAAAAAGCCATTTTGACATAAAAATTTAAAATTTTTCCAATCGGCTAATATTTGAAAAGTATGTTGGAAATGGCTAAAACGTCAAGTTTCATCTTGGTATCACACGTAGATAATGGTCAAATGGATTTAAAAATTTATTTTAGTCGATATTGTTTTAGCGTCTTAAGAAATATTATTAATTTCATTTGCCTATTATTTCAAGGGCTTAACATGGTGAAACTTCATTTGTTAACCATTCCCAACATACACGTCAAATATTAGCCTTTTGAAAAACTTTCAATTTTCACCTCAAAATTTGGCGATTTCAAAAGTAACACCTATTGAAATGATGCGTTTTGACATAAAAATTTGAAAACTTTCCAATTGCCTAATATTTTACATGCGTGTTGGAAATTGCTAAAAGTTGAGTTTCATCATGGTAACTCCTGTAAATAATGGTCAATGGCATTTAAAAATCAATTTTACTAGATATTGTTTTAGTGTGATAAGAAATATTTTTAACTTCATTTGCGTATTATTTGAAGGGTTTAACATGGTGAAACCTCAACTTTTAGCCATTCCCAACATACACGTCTAATATTAGCCTTTTTAAAAAATTTGAACTTTCACCTCAAAATTTATCGATTTCCAAAGGGAAGAGTTATGGAAAAAGCCATTTTGACATAAAAATTTAAAATTTTTCCAATCGGCTAATATTTGAAAAGTATGTTGGAAATGGCTAAAACGTCAAGTTTCATCTTGGTATCACACGTAGATAATGGTCAAATGGATTTAAAAATTTATTTTAGTCGATATTGTTGTAGCGTCTTAAGAAATATTATTAATTTCATTTGCCTATTATTTCAAGGGCTTAACATGGTGAAACTTCATTTGTTAACCATTCCCAACATACACGTCAAATATTAGCCTTTTGAAAAACTTTCAATTTTCACCTCAAAATTTGGCGATTTCAAAAGTAACACCTATTGAAATGATGCGTTTTGACATAAAAATTTGAAAACTTTCCAATTGCCTAATATTTTACATGCGTGTTGGAAATTGCTAAAAGTTGAGTTTCATCATGGTAACCCCTGTAAATAATGGTCAATGGCATTTAAAAATCAATTTTACTAGATATTGTTTTAGTGTGATAAGAAATATTTTTAACTTCATTTGCGTATTATTTGAAGGGTTTAACATGGTGAAACCTCAACTTTTAGCCATTCCCAACATACACGTCTAATATTAGCCTTTTTAAAAAATTTGAACTTTCACCTCAAAATTTATCGATTTCCAAAGGGAAGAGTTATGGAAAAACCCATTTTGACATAAAAATTTAAAATTTTTCCAATCGGCTAATATTTGAAAAGTATGTTGGAAATGGCTAAAACGTCAAGTTTCATCTTGGTATCACACGTAGATAATGGTCAAATGGATTTAAAAATTTATTTTAGTCGATATTGTTTTAGCGTCTTAAGAAATATTATTAATTTCATTTGCCTATTATTTCAAGGGCTTAACATGGTGAAACTTCATTTGTTAACCATTCCCAACATACACGTCAAATATTAGCCTTTTGAAAAACTTTCAATTTTCACCTCAAAATTTGGCGATTTCAAAAGTAACACCTATTGAAATGATGCGTTTTGACATAAAAATTTGAAAACTTTCCAATTGCCTAATATTTTACATGCGTGTTGGAAATTGCTAAAAGTTGAGTTTCATCATGGTAACCCTCGTAAATAATGGTCAATGGGATTTAAAAATCAATTTTACTAGATATTGTTTTAGTGTGATAAGAAATATTTTTAACTTCATTTGCGTATTATTTGAAGGGTTTAACATGGTGAAACCTCAACTTTTAGCCATTCCCAACATACACGTCTAATATTAGCATTTTTAAAAAATTTGAACTTTCACCTCAAAATTTATCGATTTCCAAAGGGAAGAGTTATGGAAAAAGCCATTTTGACATAAAAATTTAAAATTTTTCCAATCGGCTAATATTTGAAAAGTATGTTGGAAATGGCTAAAACGTCAAGTTTCATCTTGGTATCACACGTAGATAATGGTCAAATGGATTTAAAAATTTATTTTAGTCGATATTGTTTTAGCGTCTTAAGAAATATTATTAATTTCATTTGCCTATTATTTCAAGGGCTTAACATGGTGAAACTTCATTTGTTAACCATTCCCAACATACACGTCAAATATTAGCCTTTTGAAAAACTTTCAATTTTCACCTCAAAATTTGGCGATTTCAAAAGTAACACCTATTGAAATGATGCGTTTTGACATAAAAATTTGAAAACTTTCAAATTGCCTAATATTTTACATGCGTGTTGGAAATTGCTAAAAGTTGAGTTTCATCATGGTAACCCCTGTAAATAATGGTCAATGGCATTTAAAAATCAATTTTACTAGATATTGTTTTAGTGTGATAAGAAATATTTTTAACTTCATTTGCGTATTATTTGAAGGGTTTAACATGGTGAAACCTCAACTTTTAGCCATTCCCAACATACACGTCTAATATTAGCCTTTTTAAAAAATTTGAACTTTCACCTCAAAATTTATCGATTTCCAAAGGGAAGAGTTATGGAAAAAGCCATTTTGACATAAAAATTTAAAATTTTTCCAATCGGCTAATATTTGAAAAGTATGTTGGAAATGGCTAAAACGTCAAGTTTCATCTTGGTATCACACGTAGATAATGGTCAAATGGATTTAAAAATTTATTTTAGTCGATATTGTTTTAGCGTCTTAAGAAATATTATTAATTTCATTTGCCTATTATTTCAAGGGCTTAACATGGTGAAACTTCATTTGTTAACCATTCCCAACATACACGTCAAATATTAGCCTTTTGAAAAACTTTCAATTTTCACCTCAAAATTTGGCGATTTCAAAAGTAACACCTATTGAAATGATGCGTTTTGACATAAAAATTAGAAAACTTTCCAATTGCCTAATATTTTCCATGCGTGTTGGAAATTGCTAAAAGTTGAGTTTCATCATGGTAACCCCTGTAAATAATGGTCAATGGGATTTAAAAATCAATTTTACTAGATATTGTTTTAGTGTGATAAGAAATATTTTTAACTTCATTTGCGTATTATTTGAAGGGTTTAACATGGTGAAACCTCAACTTTTAGCCATTCCCAACATACACGTCTAATATTAGCCGTTTTAAAAAATTTGAACTTTCACCTCAAAATTTATCGATTTCCAAAGGGAAGAGTTATGGAAAAAGCCATTTTGACATAAAAATTTCAAAATTTTCCAATCTGCTAATATTTGAAAAGCATGTTGGAAATGGCTAAAACGTCAAGTTTCATCTTGGTATCACACGTCGTTAATGGTCAAATGGATTTAAAAATTTATTTTAGTCGATATTGTTTTAGCGTCTTAATAAATATTTTTAATTTCATTTGCCTATTATTTGAAGGGCTTAACATGGTGAAACTTCATTTGTTAACCATTCCCAACATACACGTCAAATATTAGCCTTTTGAAAAACTTTCAATTTTCACCTCAAAATTTGGCGATTTCAAAAGTAACACCTATTGAAATGATGCGTTTTGACATAAAAATTTGAAAACTTTCCAATTGCCTAATATTTTACATGCGTGTTGGAAATGGCTAAAAGTTGTGTTTCATCATGGTAACCCCTGTAAATAATGGTCAATGGGATTTAAAAATCAATTTTACTAGATATTGTTTTAGTGTGATAAGAAATATTTTTAACTTCATTTGTGTATTATTTGAAGGGTTTAACATGGTGAAACCTCAACTTTTAGCCATTCCCAACATACACGTCTAATATTAGCCATTTTAAAAAATTTGAACTTTCACCTCAAAATTTATCGATTTCCAAAGGGAAGAGTTATGGAAAAAGCCATTTTGACATAAAAATTTCAAAATTTTCCAATCTGCTAATATTTGAAAAGCATGTTGGAAATGGCTAAAACGTCAAGTTTCATCTTGGTATCACACGTCGTTAATGGTCAAATGGATTTAAAAATTTATTTTAGTCGATATTGTTTTAGCGTCTTAAGAAATATTTTTAATTTCATTTGCCTATTATTTGAAGGGATTAACATGGTGAAACTTCATTTGTTAACCATTCCCAACATACACATCAAATATTAGCCTTTTGATAAACTATCAATTTTCACCTCAAAATTAGTCGATTTGAAAAGTAACACCAACTGAAATGATGCGTTTTGACATAAAAACTTGAAAATTTTCCAATTGGCTAATATTTTACATGCGTGTTGGAAATGGCTAAAAGTTAAGTTTCATCATGGTCACCCCTGTAAATAATGGTCAATGGGATTTAAAAATCAATTTTACTAGATATTGTTTTAGTGTGTTACGAAATATTTTTAACTTCATTTGTGTATTATTTGAAGGGTTTAAAATGGTGAAACCTCAACTTTTAGCCATTCCCAACATAAACGTCTAATATTAGCCTTTTTAAAAAATTTGAATTTTCACCTAAAAATTTTATCGAATTCAAAAGGGAAAAACTTATGGAAAAAAGCCAATTTGACATAAAAATTTAAAATTTTTCCAATCGGCTAATATTTGAAAAGTATGTTGGAAATGGCTAAAACATCAAGTTTCATCTTGGTATCACACGTAGATAATGGTCAAATGGATTTAAAAATTTATTTTAGTCGATATTGTTTTAGCGTCTTAAGAAATATTATTAATTTCATTTGCCTATTATTTCAAGGGCTTAACATGGTGAAACTTCATTTGTTAACCATTCCCAACATACACGTCAAATATTAGCCTTTTGAAAAACTTTCAATTTTCACCTCAAAATTTGGCGATTTCAAAAGTAACACCTATTGAAATGATGCGTTTTGACATAAAAATTTGAAAACTTTCCAATTGCCTAATATTTTACATGCGTGTTGGAAATGGCTAAAAGTTGAGTTTCATCATGGTAACCCTCGTAAATAATGGTCAATGGGATTTAAAAATCAATTTTACTAGATATTGTTTTAGTGTGATAAGAAATATTTTTAACTTCATTTGTGTATTATTTGAAGGGTTTAACATGGTGAAACCTCAACTTTTAGCCATTCCCAACATACACGTCTAATATTAGCCGTTTTAAAAAATTTGAACTTTCACCTCAAAATTTATCGATTTCCAAAGGGAAGAGTTATGGAAAAAGCCATTTTGACATAAAAATTTCAAAATTTTCCAATCTGCTAATATTTGAAAAGCATGTTGGAAATGGCTAAAACGTCAAGTTTCATCTTGGTATCACACGTCGTTAATGGTCAAATGGATTTAAAAATTTATTTTAGTCGATATTGTTTTAGCGTCTTAAGAAATATTTTTAATTTCATTTGCCTATTATTTGAAGGGCTTAACATGGTGAAACTTCATTTGTTGACCATTCCCAACATACACATCAAATATTAGCCTTTTGATAAACTATCAATTTTCACCTCAAAATTAGTCGATTTGAAAAGTAACACCAACTGAAATGATGCGTTTTGACATAAAAACTTGAAAATTTTCCAATTGGCTAATATTTTACATGCGTGTTGGAAATGGCTAAAAGTTAAGTTTCATCATGGTCACCCCTGTAAATAATGGTCAATGCGATTTAAAAATCAATTTTACTAGATATTGTTTTAGTGTGTTACGAAATATTTTTAACTTCATTTGTATATTATTTGAAGGGTTTAAAATGGTGAAACCTCAACTTTTAGCCATTCCCAACATAAACGTCTAATATTAGCCTTTTTAAAAAATTTGAATTTTCACCTAAAAATTTATCGAATTCAAAAGGGAAAACTTATGGAAAAAAGCCATTTTGACATAAAAATTTAAAATTTTTCCAATCGGCTAATATTTGAAAAGTATGTTGGAAATGGCTAAAACATCAAGTTTCATCTTGGTATCACACGTAGATAATGGTCAAATGGATTTAAAAATTTATTTTAGTCGATATTGTTTTAGCGTCTTAAGAAATATTATTAATTTCATTTGCCTATTATTTCAAGGGCTTAACATGGTGAAACTTCATTTGTTAACCATTCCCAACATACACGTCAAATATTAGCCTTTTGAAAAACTTTCAATTTTCACCTCAAAATTTGGCGATTTCAAAAGTAACACCTATTGAAATGATGCGTTTTGACATAAAAATTTGAAAACTTTCCAATTGCCTAATATTTTACATGCGTGTTGGAAATGGCTAAAAGTTGAGTTTCATCATGGTAACCCCCTGTAAATAATGGTCAATGGGATTTAAAAATCAATTTTACTAGATATTGTTTTAGTGTGATAAGAAATATTTTTAACTTCATTTGCGTATTATTTGAAGGGTTTAACATGGTGAAACCTCAACTTTTAGCCATTCCCAACATACACGTCTAATATTAGCCGTTTTAAAAAATTTGAACTTTCACCTCAAAATTTATCGATTTCCAAAGGGAAGAGTTATGGAAAAAGCCATTTTGACATAAAAATTTCAAAATTTTCCAATCCGCTAATATTTGAAAAGCATGTTGGAAATGGCTAAAACGTCAAGTTTCATCTTGGTATCACACGTCGTTAATGGTCAAATGGATTTAAAAATTTATTTTAGTCGATATTGTTTTAGCGTCTTAAGAAATATTTTTAATTTCATTTGCCTATTATTTGAAGGGCTTAACATGGTGAAACTTCATTTGTTAACCATTCCCAACATACACGTCAAATATTAGCCTTTTGATAAACTATGAATTTTCACCTCAAAATTAGTCGATTTCAAAAGTAACACCAACTGAAATGATGCGTTTGGACATAAAAACTTGAAAATTTTCCAATTGGCTAATATTTTACATGCGTGTTGGAAATGGCTAAAAGTTAAGTTTCAACATGGTCACCCCTGTAAATAATGGTCAATGGGATTTAAAAATCAATTTTACTAGATATTGTTTTAGTGTGTTACGAAATATTTTTAACTTCATTTGTGTATTATTTGAAGGGTTTAAAATGGTGAAACCTCATCTTTTAGCCATTCCCAACATAAACGTCTAATATTAGCCTTTTTAAAAAATTTGAATTTTCACCTAAAAATTTATCGAATTCAAAAGGGAAAACTTATGGAAAAAAGCCATTTTGACATAAAAATTTAAAATTTTTCCAATCGGCTAATATTTGAAAAGTATGTTGGAAATGGCTAAAACATCAAGTTTCATCTTGGTATCACACGTAGATAATGGTCAAATGGATTTAAAAATTTATTTTAGTCGATATTGTTTTAGCGTCTTAAGAAATATTATTAATTTCATTTGCCTATTATTTCAAGGGCTTAACATGGTGAAACTTCATTTGTTAACCATTCCCAACATACACGTCAAATATTAGCCTTTTGAAAAACTTTCAATTTTCACCTCAAAATTTGGCGATTTCAAAAGTAACACCTATTGAAATGATGCGTTTTGACATAAAAATTTGAAAACTTTCCAATTGCCTAATATTTTACATGCGTGTTGGAAATGGCTAAAAGTTGAGTTTCATCATGGTAACCCCTGTAAATAATGGTCAATGGGATTTAAAAATCAATTTTACTAGATATTGTTTTAGTGTGATATGAAATATTTTTAACTTCATTTGCGTATTATTTGAAGGGTTTAACATGGTGAAACCTCAACTTTTAGCCATTCCCAACATACACGTCTAATATTAGCCGTTTTAAAAAATTTGAACTTTCACCTCAAAATTTATCGATTTCCAAAGGGAAGAGTTATGGAAAAAGCCATTTTGACATAAAAATTTCAAAATTTTCCAATCTGCTAATATTTGAAAAGCATGTTGGAAATGGCTAAAACGTCAAGTTTCATCTTGGTATCACACGTCGTTAATGGTCAAATGGATTTAAAAATTTATTTTAGTCGATATTGTTTTAGCGTCTTAAGAAATATTTTTAATTTCATTTGCCTATTATTTGAAGGGCTTAACATGGTGAAACTTCATTTGTTGACCATTCCCAACATACACATCAAATATTAGCCTTTTGATAAACTATCAATTTTCACCTCAAAATTAGTCGATTTGAAAAGTAACACCAACTGAAATGATGCGTTTTGACATAAAAACTTGAAAATTTTCCAATTGGCTAATATTTTAATGCGTGTTGGAAATGGCTAAAAGTTAAGTTTCATCATGGTCACCCCTGTAAATAATGGTCAATGCGATTTAAAAATCAATTTTACTAGATATTGTTTTAGTGTGTTACGAAATATTTTTAACTTCATTTGTATATTATTTGAAGGGTTTAAAATGGTGAAACCTCAACTTTTAGCCATTCCCAACATAAACGTCTAATATTAGCCTTTTTAAAAAATTTGAATTTTCACCTAAAAATTTATCGAATTCAAAAGGGAAAACTTATGGAAAAAAGCCATTTTGACATAAAAATTTAAAATTTTTCCAATCGGCTAATATTTGAAAAGTATGTTGGAAATGGCTAAAACATCAAGTTTCATCTTGGTATCACACGTAGATAATGGTCAAATGGATTTAAAAATTTATTTTAGTCGATATTGTTTTAGCGTCTTAAGAAATATTATTAATTTCATTTGCCTATTATTTCAAGGGCTTAACATGGTGAAACTTCATTTGTTAACCATTCCCAACATACACGTCAAATATTAGCCTTTTGAAAAACTTTCAATTTTCACCTCAAAATTTGGCGATTTCAAAAGTAACACCTATTGAAATGATGCGTTTTGACATAAAAATTTGAAAACTTTCCAATTGCCTAATATTTTACATGCGTGTTGGAAATGGCTAAAAGTTGAGTTTCATCATGGTAACCCCTGTAAATAATGGTCAATGGGATTTAAAAATCAATTTTACTAGATATTGTTTTAGTGTGATAAGAAATATTTTTAACTTCATTTGCGTATTATTTGAAGGGTTTAACATGGTGAAACCTCAACTTTTAGCCATTCCCAACATACACGTCTAATATTAGCCGTTTTAAAAAATTTGAACTTTCACCTCAAAATTTATCGATTTCCAAAGGGAAGAGTTATGGAAAAAGCCATTTTGACATAAAAATTTCAAAATTTTCCAATCCGCTAATATTTGAAAAGCATGTTGGAAATGGCTAAAACGTCAAGTTTCATCTTGGTATCACACGTCGTTAATGGTCAAATGGATTTAAAAATTTATTTTAGTCGATATTGTTTTAGCGTCTTAAGAAATATTTTTAATTTCATTTGCCTATTATTTGAAGGGCTTAACATGGTGAAACTTCATTTGTTAACCATTCCCAACATACACGTCAAATATTAGCCTTTTGATAAACTATGAATTTTCACCTCAAAATTAGTCGATTTCAAAAGTAACACCAACTGAAATGATGCGTTTGGACATAAAAACTTGAAAATTTTCCAATTGGCTAATATTTTACATGCGTGTTGGAAATGGCTAAAAGTTAAGTTTCATCATGGTCACCCCTGTAAATAATGGTCAATGGGATTTAAAAATCAATTTTACTAGATATTGTTTTAGTGTGTTACGAAATATTTTTAACTTCATTTGTGTATTATTTGAAGGGTTTAAAATGGTGAAACCTCATCTTTTAGCCATTCCCAACATAAACGTCTAATATTAGCCTTTTTAAAAAATTTGAATTTTCACCTAAAAATTTATCGAATTCAAAAGGGAAAACTTATGGAAAAAAGCCATTTTGACATAAAAATTTAAAATTTTTCCAATCGGCTAATATTTGAAAAGTATGTTGGAAATGGCTAAAACATCAAGTTTCATCTTGGTATCACACGTAGATAATGGTCAAATGGATTTAAAAATTTATTTTAGTCGATATTGTTTTAGCGTCTTAAGAAATATTATTAATTTCATTTGCCTATTATTTCAAGGGCTTAACATGGTGAAACTTCATTTGTTAACCATTCCCAACATACACGTCAAATATTAGCCTTT
The DNA here is from genome assembly GCA_030674075.2 of Linum usitatissimum. Lineage (NCBI taxonomy): Eukaryota > Viridiplantae > Streptophyta > Magnoliopsida > Malpighiales > Linaceae > Linum > Linum usitatissimum. The sequence continues at coordinate 267,029 of JAUJYP020000616.1, forward strand.
TGAAAAACTTTCAATTTTCACCTCAAAATTTGGCGATTTCAAAAGTAACACCTATTGAAATGATGCGTTTTGACATAAAAATTTGAAAACTTTCCAATTGCCTAATATTTTACATGCGTGTTGGAAATGGCTAAAAGTTGAGTTTCATCATGGTAACCCCGTAAATAATGGTCAATGGGATTTAAAAATCAATTTTACTAGATATTGTTTTAGTGTGATAAGAAATATTTTTAACTTCATTTGCGTATTATTTGAAGGGTTTAACATGGTGAAACCTCAACTTTTAGCCATTCCCAACATACACGTCTAATATTAGCCGTTTTAAAAAATTTGAACTTTCACCTCAAAATTTATCGATTTCCAAAGGGAAGAGTTATGGAAAAAGCCATTTTGACATAAAAATTTCAAAATTTTCCAATCTGCTAATATTTGAAAAGCATGTTGGAAATGGCTAAAACGTCAAGTTTCATCTTGGTATCACACGTCGTTAATGGTCAAATGGATTTAAAAATTTATTTTAGTCGATATTGTTTTAGCGTCTTAAGAAATATTTTTAATTTCATTTGCCTATTATTTGAAGGGCTTAACATGGTGAAACTTCATTTGTTAACCATTCCCAACATACACGTCAAATATTAGCCTTTTGATAAACTATGAATTTTCACCTCAAAATTAGTCGATTTCAAAAGTAACACCAACTGAAATGATGCGTTTGGACATAAAAACTTGAAAATTTTCCAATTGGCTAATATTTTACATGCGTGTTGGAAATGGCTAAAAGTTAAGTTTCATCATGGTCACCCCTGTAAATAATGGTCAATGGGATTTAAAAATCAATTTTACTAGATATTGTTTTAGTGTGTTACGAAATATTTTTAACTTCATTTGTGTATTATTTGAAGGGTTTAAAATGGTGAAACCTCATCTTTTAGCCATTCCCAACATAAACGTCTAATATTAGCCTTTTTAAAAAATTTGAATTTTCACCTAAAAATTTATCGAATTCAAAAGGGAAAACTTATGGAAAAAAGCCATTTTGACATAAAAATTTAAAATTTTTCGAATCGGCTAATATTTGAAAAGTATGTTGGAAATGGCTAAAACATCAAGTTTCATCTTGGTATCACACGTAGATAATGGTCAAATGGATTTAAAAATTTATTTTAGTCGATATTGTTTTAGCGTCTTAAGAAATATTATTAATTTCATTTGCCTATTATTTCAAGGGCTTAACATGGTGAAACTTCATTTGTTAACCATTCCCAACATACACGTCAAATATTAGCCTTTTGAAAAACTTTCAATTTTCACCTCAAAATTTGGCGATTTCAAAAGTAACACCTATTGAAATGATGCGTTTTGACATAAAAATTTGAAAACTTTCCAATTGCCTAATATTTTACATGCGTGTTGGAAATGGCTAAAAGTTGAGTTTCATCATGGTAACCCCCGTAAATAATGGTCAATGGGATTTAAAAATAAATTTTACTAGATATTGTTTTAGTGTGATAAGAAATATTTTTAACTTCATTTGCGTATTATTTGAAGGGTTTAACATGGTGACACCTCAACTTTTAGCCATTCCCAACATACACGTCTAATATTAGCCGTTTTCAAAAATTTGAACTTTCACCTCAAAATTTATCGATTTCCAAAGGGAAGAGTTATGGAAAAAAGCCATTTTGACATAAAAATTTCAAAATTTTCCAATCTGTTAATATTTTAAAAGCATGTTGGAAATGGCTAAAATGTCAAGTTTCATCTTGGTATCACACGTAGTTAATGGTCAAATGGATTTATAAATTTATTTTAGTCGATTTTGTTTTAGCGTCTTAAGAAATATTTTAAATTTCATTTGCCTATTATTTGAAGGGCTTAACATGGTGAAACTTCATTTGTTAACCATTCCCAACATACACGTCAAATATTAGCCTTTTGAAAAACTTTCAATTTTCACCTCAAAATTTGGCGATTTCAAAAGTAACACCTATTGAAATGACGCGTTTTGACATAAAAATTTGAAAACTTTCCAATTGCCTAATATTTTACATGCGTGTTGGAAATGGCTAAAAGTTGAGTTTCATCATGGTAACCCCTGTAAATAATGGTCAATGGGATTTAAAAATCAACTTTACTAGATATTGTTTTAGTGTGATACGAAATATTTTTAACTTCATTTGCGTATTATTTGAAGGGTTTAACATGGTGAAACCTCAACTTTTAGCCATTCCCAACATACACGTCTAATATTAGCCGTTTTAAAAAATTTGAATTTTCACCTAAAAATTTATCGATTTCCAAAGGGAAGAGTTATGGAAAAAAGCCATTTTGACATAAAAATTTAAATTTTTTCCAATCGGCTAATATTTGAAAAGTATGTTGGAAATGGCTAAAACATCAAGTTTCATCTTGGTATCACACGTAGTTATTGGTCAAATGGATTTAAAAATTTATTTTAGTCGATATTGTTTTAGCGTCTTAAGAAATATTTTTAATTTCATTTGCCTATTATTTGAAGGGCTTAACATGGTGAAACTTCATTTGTTAACCATTCCCAACATACACGTCAAATATTAGCCTTTTGATAAACTATCAATTTTCACCTCAAAATTAGTCGATTTCAAAAGTAACACCAACTGAAATGATGCGTTTTGACATAAAAACTTGAAAATTTTCCAATTGGCTAATATTTTACATGCGTGTTGGAAATGGCTAAAAGTTAAGTTTCATCATGGTCACCCCTGTAAATAATGGTCAATGGGATTTAAAAATCAATTTTACTAGATATTGTTTTAGTGTGTTACGAAATATTTTTAACTTCATTTGTGTATTATTTGAAGGGTTTAAAATGGTGAAACCTCATCTTTTAGCCATTCCCAACATAAACGTCTAATATTAGCCTTTTTAAAAAAATTGAATTTTCACCTAAAAATTTATCGAATTCAAAAGGGAAAACTTATGGAAAAAGCCATTTTGACATAAAAATTTCAAAATTTTCCAATCTGTTAATATTTTAAAAGCATGTTGGAAATGGCTAAAATGTCAAGTTTCATCTTGGTATCACACGTAGTTAATGGTCAAATGGATTTAAAAATTTATTTTAGTCGATATTGTTTTAGCGTCTTAAGAAATATTTTTAATTTCATTTGCCTATTATTTGAAGGGCTTAACATGGTGAAACTTCATTTGTTAACCATTCCCAACATACACGTCAAATATTAGCCTTTTGATAAACTATCAATTTTCACCTCAAAATTAGTCGATTTCAAAAGTAACACCAACTGAAATGATGCGTTTTGACATAAAAACTTGAAAATTTTCCAATTGGCTAATATTTTACATGCGTGTTAGAAATAGCTAAAAGTTAAGTTTCATCATGGTCACCCCTGTAAATAATGGTCAATGGGATTTAAAAATCAATTTTACTAGATATTGTTTTAGTGTGTTACGAAATATTTTTAACTTCATTTGTGTATTATTTGAAGGGTTTAAAATGGTGAAACCTCATCTTTTAGCCATATCCAACATAAACGTCTAATATTAGCCTTTTTAAAAAATTTGAATTTTCACCTAAAAATTTATCGAATTCAAAAGGGAAAACTTATGGAAAAAAGCCATTTTGACATAAAAATTTAAAATTTTTCCAATCGGCTAATATTTGAAAAGTATGTTGGAAATGGCTAAAACATCAAGTTTAATCTTGGTATCACACGTAGTTAATGGTCAAATGGATTTAAAATTTTATTTTAGTCGTTATTGTTTTAGCGTCTTAAGAAATATTTTTAATTTCATTTGCCTATTATTTCAACGGCTTAACATGGTGAAACTTCATTTGTTAACCATTCCCAACATACACGTCAAATATTAGCCTTTTGAAAAACTTTCAATTTTCACCTCAAAATTTGGCGATTTCAAAAGTAACACCTATTGAAATGATGCGTTTTGACATAAAAATTTGAAAACTTTCCAATTGCCTAATATTTTACATGCGTGTTGGAAATGGCTAAAAGTTGAGTTTCATCATGGTAACCCCTGTAAATAATGGTCAATGGGATTTAAAAATAAATTTTACTAGATATTGTTTTAGTGTGATAAGAAATATTTTTAACTTCATTTGCGTATTATTTGAAGGGTTTAACATGGTGACACCTCAACTTTTAACCATTCCCAACATACACGTCTAATATTAGCCGTTTTCAAAAATTTGAACTTTCACCTCAAAATTTATCGATTTCCAAAGGGAAGAGTTATGGAAAAAAGCCATTTTGACATAAAAATTTCAAAATTTTCCAATCCGTTAATATTTTAAAAGCATGTTGGAAATGGCTAAAATGTCAAGTTTCATCTTGGTATCACACGTAGTTAATGGTCAAATGGATTTATAAATTTATTTTAGTCGATTTTGTTTTAGCGTCTTAAGAAATATTTTAAATTTCATTTGCCTATTATTTGAAGGGCTTAACATGGTGAAACTTCATTTGTTAACCATTCCCAACATACACGTCAAATATTAGCCTTTTGAAAAACTTTCAATTTTCACCTCAAAATTTGGCGATTTCAAAAGTAACACCTATTGAAATGACGCGTTTTGACATAAAAATTTGAAAACTTTCCAATTGCCTAATATTTTACATGCGTGTTGGAAATGGCTAAAAGTTGAGTTTCATCATGGTAACCCCCGTAAATAATGGTCAATGGGATTTAAAAATCAACTTTACTAGATATTGTTTTAGTGTGATACGAAATATTTTTAACTTCATTTGCGTATTATTTGAAGGGTTTAACATGGTGAAACCTCAACTTTTAGCCATTCCCAACATACACGTCTAATATTAGCCGTTTTAAAAAATTTGAATTTTCACCTAAAAATTTATCGATTTCCAAAGGGAAGAGTTATGGAAAAAAGCCATTTTGACATAAAAATTTAAATTTTTTCCAATCGGCTAATATTTGAAAAGTATGTTGGAAATGGCTAAAACATCAAGTTTCATCTTGGTATCACACGTAGTTATTGGTCAAATGGATTTAAAAATTTATTTTAGTCGATATTGTTTTAGCGTCTTAAGAAATATTTTTAATTTCATTTGCCTATTATTTGAAGGGCTTAACATGGTGAAACTTCATTTGTTAACCATTCCCAACATACACGTCAAATATTAGCCTTTTGATAAACTATCAATTTTCACCTCAAAATTAGTCGATTTCAAAAGTAACACCAATCGAAATGATGCGTTTTGACATAAAAACTTGAAAATTTTCCAATTGGCTAATATTTTACATGCGTGTTGGAAATGGCTAAAAGTTAAGTTTCATCATGGTCACCCCTGTAAATAATGGTCAATGGGATTTAAAAATCAATTTTACTAGATATTGTTTTAGTGTGTTACGAAATATTTTTAACTTCATTTGTGTATTATTTGAAGGGTTTAAAATGGTGAAACCTCATCTTTTAGCCATTCCCAACATAAACGTCTAATATTAGCCTTTTTAAAAAAATTGAATTTTCACCTAAAAATTTATCGAATTCAAAAGGGAAAACTTATGGAAAAAGCCATTTTGACATAAAAATTTAAAATTTTTCCAATCGCCTAATATTTGAAAAGTATGTTGGAAATGGCTAAAACATCAAGTTTCATCTTGGTATCACACGAAGTTAATGGTCAAATGGATTTAAAAATTTATTTTAGTCGTTATTGTTTTAGCGTCTTAAGAAATATTTTTAATTTCATTTGCCTATTATTTCAAGGGCTTAACATGGTGAAACTTCATTTGTTAACCATTCCCAACATACACGTCAAATATTAGCCTTTTGAAAAACTTTCAATTTTCACCTCAAAATTTGGCGATTTCAAAAGTAACACCTATTGAAATGATGCGTTTTGACATAAAAATTTGAAAACTTTCCAATTGCCTAATATTTTACATGCGTGTTGGAAATGGCTAAAAGTTGAGTTTCATCATGGTAACCCCTGTAAATAATGGTCAATGGGATTTAAAAATCAATTTTACTAGATATTGTTTTAGTGTGATAAGAAATATTTTTAACTTCATTTGCGTATTATTTGAAGGGTTTAACATGGTGAACCTCAACTTTTAGCCATTCCCAACATACACCTCTAATATTAGCCGTTTTAAAAAATTTGAACTTTCACCTCAAAATTTATCGATTTCCAAAGGGAAGAGTTATGGAAAAAAGCCATTTTGACATAAAAATTTCAAAATTTTCCAATCTGTTAATATTTTAAAAGCATGTTGGAAATGGCTAAAATGTCAAGTTTCATCTTGGTATCACACGTAGTTAATGGTCAAATGGATTTATAAATTTATTTTAGTCGATTTTGTTTTAGCGTCTTAAGAAATATTTTTAATTTCATTTGCCTATTATTTGAAGGACTTAACATGGTGAAACTTCATTTGTTAACCATTCCCAACATACACGTCAAATATTAGCCTTTTGATAAACTATCAATTTTCACCTCAAAATTAGTCGATTTCAAAAGTAACACCAACTGAAATGATGCGTTTTGACATAAAAACTTGAAAATTTTCCAATTGGCTAATATTTTACATGCGTGTTGGAAATGGCTAAAAGTTAAGTTTCATCATGGTCACCCTCGTAAATAATGGTCAATGGGATTTAAAAATCAATTTTACTAGATATTGTTTTAGTGTGTTACGAAATATTTTTAACTTCATTTGTGTATTATTGGAAGGGTTTAAAATGGTGAAACCTCATCTTTTAGCCATTCCCAACATAAACGTCTAATATTAGCCTTTTTAAAAAAATTGAATTTTCACCTAAAAATTTATCGAATTCAAAAGGGAAAACGTATGGAAAAAAGCCATTTTGACATAAAAATTTAAAATTTTTCCAATCGCCTAATATTTGAAAAGTATGTTGGAAATGGCTAAAACATCAAGTTTCATCTTGGTATCACACGAAGTTAATGGTCAAATGGATTTAAAAATTTATTTTAGTCGTTATTGTTTTAGCGTCTTAAGAAATATTTTTAATTTCATTTGCCTATTATTTCAAGGGCTTAACATGGTGAAACTTCATTTGTTAACCATTCCCAACATACACGTCAAATATTAGCCTTTTGAAAAACTTTCAATTTTCACCTCAAAATTTGGCGATTTCAAAAGTAACACCTATTGAAATGATGCGTTTTGACATAAAAATTTGAAAACTTTCCAATTGCCTAATATTTTACATGCGTGTTGGAAATGGCTAAAAGTTGAGTTTCATCATGGTAACCCCTGTAAATAATGGTCAATGGGATTTAAAAATCAATTTTACTAGATATTGTTTTAGTGTGATAAGAAATATTTTTAACTTCATTTGCGTATTATTTGAAGGGTTTAACATGGTGAACCTCAACTTTTAGCCATTCCCAACATACACGTCTAATATTAGCCGTTTTAAAAAATTTGAACTTTCACCTCAAAATTTATCGATTTCCAAAGGGAAGAGTTATGGAAAAAAGCCATTTTGACATAAAAATTTCAAAATTTTCCAATCGGTTAATATTTTAAAAGCATGTTGGAAATGGCTAAAATGTCAAGTTTCATCTTGGTATCACACGTAGTTAATGGTCAAATGGATTTAAAAATTTATTTTAGTCGATATTGTTTTAGCGTCTTAAGAAATATTTTTAATTTCATTTGCCTATTATTTGAAGGGCTTAACATGGTGAAACATCATTTGTTAACCATTCCCAACATACACGTCAAATATTAGCCTTTTGATAAACTATCAATTTTCACCTCAAAATTAGTCGATTTCAAAAGTAACACCAACTGAAATGATGCGTTTTGACATAAAAACTTGAAAATTTTCCAATTGGCTAATATTTTACATGCGTGTTAGAAATAGCTAAAAGTTAAGTTTCATCATGGTCACCCCTGTAAATAATGGTCAATGGGATTTAAAAATCAATTTTACTAGATATTGTTTTAGTGTGTTACGAAATATTTTTAACTTCATTTGTGTATTATTTGAAGTGTTTAAAATGGTGAAACCTCATCTTTTAGCCATATCCAACATAAACGTCTAATATTAGCCTTTTTAAAAAATTTGAATTTTCACCTAAAAATTTATCGAATTCAAAAGGGAAAACTTATGGAAAAAAGCCATTTTGACATAAAAATTTAAAATTTTTCCAATCGGCTAATATTTGAAAAGTATGTTGGAAATGGCTAAAACATCAAGTTTCATCTTGGTATCACACGTAGTTAATGGTCAAATGGATTTAAAATTTTATTTTAGTCGTTATTGTTTTAGCGTCTTAAGAAATATTTTTAATTTCATTTGCCTATTATTTCAAGGGCTTAACATGGTGAAACTTCATTTGTTAACCATTCCCAACATACACGTCAAATATTAGCCTTTTGAAAAACTTTCAATTTTCACCTCAAAATTTTCCGATTTCAAAAGTAACACCTATTGAAATGATGCGTTTTGACATAAAAATTTGAAAACTTTCCAATTGCCTAATATTTTACATGCGTGTTGGAAATGGCTAAAAGTTGAGTTTCATCATGGTAACCCCTGTAAATAATGGTCAATGGGATTTAAAAATAAATTTTACTAGATATTGTTTTAGTGTGATAAGAAATATTTTTAACTTCATTTGCGTATTATTTGAAGGGTTTAACATGGTGACACCTCAACTTTTAGCCATTCCCAACATACACGTCTAATATTAGCCGTTTTCAAAAATTTGAACTTTCACCTCAAAATTTATCGATTTCCAAAGGGAAGAGTTATGGAAAAAAGCCATTTTGACATAAAAATTTCAAAATTTTCCAATCGGTTAATATTTTAAAAGCATGTTGGAAATGGCTAAAATGTCAAGTTTCATCTTGGTATCACACGTAGTTAATGGTCAAATGGATTTATAAATTTATTTTAGTCGATTTTGTTTTAGCGTCTTAAGAAATATTTTAAATTTCATTTGCCTATTATTTGAAGGGCTTAACATGGTGAAACTTCATTTGTTAACCATTCCCAACATACACGTCAAATATTAGCCTTTTGAAAAACTTTCAATTTTCACCTCAAAATTTGGCGATTTCAAAAGTAACACCTATTGAAATGACGCGTTTTGACATAAAAATTTGAAAACTTTCCAATTGCCTAATATTTTACATGCGTGTTGGAAATGGCTAAAAGTTGAGTTTCATCATGGTAACCTCGTAAATAATGGTCAATGGGATTTAAAAATCAACTTTACTAGATATTGTTTTAGTGTGATACGAAATATTTTTAACTTCATTTGCGTATTATTTGAAGGGTTTAACATGGTGAAACCTCAACTTTTAGCCATTCCCAACATACACGTCTAATATTAGCCGTTTTAAAAAATTTGAATTTTCACCTAAAAATTTATCGATTTCCAAAGGGAAGAGTTATGGAAAAAAGCCATTTTGACATAAAAATTTAAAATTTTTCCAATCGGCTAATATTTGAAAAGTATGTTGGAAATGGCTAAAACATCAAGTTTCATCTTGGTATCACACGTAGTTATTGGTCAAATGGATTTAAAAATTTATTTTAGTCGATATTGTTTTAGCGTCTTAAGAAATATTTTTAATTTCATTTGCCTATTATTTGAAGGGCTTAACATGGTGAAACATCATTTGTTAACCATTCCCAACATACACGTCAAATATTAGCCTTTTGATAAACTATCAATTTTCACCTCAAAATTAGTCGATTTCAAAAGTAACACCTATTGAAATGATGCGTTTTGACATAAAAACTTGAAAATTTTCCAATTGGCTAATATTTTACATGCGTGTTAGAAATGGCTAAAAGTTAAGTTTCATCATGGTCACCCCCGTAAATAATGGTCAATGGGATTTAAAAATCAATTTTACTAGATATTGTTTTAGTGTGTTACGAAATATTTTTAACTTCATTTGTGTATTATTTGAAGTGTTTAAAATGGTGAAACCTCAACTTTTAGCCATTCCCAACATAAACGTCTAATATTAGCCTTTTTAAAAAATTTGAATTTTCACCTAAAAATTTATCGAATTCAAAAGGGAAAACTTATGGAAAAAAGCCATTTTGACATAAAAATTTAAAATTTTTCCAATCGGCTAATATTTGAAAAGTATGTTGGAAATGGCTAAAACATCAAGTTTCATCTTGGTATCACACGTAGTTAATGGTCAAATGGATTTAAAATTTTATTTTAGTCGTTATTGTTTTAGCGTCTTAAGAAATATTTTTAATTTCATTTGCCTATTATTTCAAGGGCTTAACATGGTGAAACTTCATTTGTTAACCATTCCCAACATACACGTCAAATATTAGCCTTTTGAAAAACTTTCAATTTTCACCTCAAAATTTGGCGATTTCAAAAGTAACACCTATTGAAATGATGCGTTTTGACATAAAAATTTGAAAATTTTCCAATTGCCTAATATTTTACATGCGTGTTGGAAATGGCTAAAAGTTAAGTTTCATCATGGTAACCCCTGTAAATAATGGTCAATGGGATTTAAAAATCAATTTTACTAGATATTGTTTTAGTGTGATAAGAAATATTTTTAACTTCATTTGCGTATTATTTGAAGGGTTTAACATGGTGAAACCTCAACTTTTAGCCATTCCCAACATACACGTCTAATATTAGCCGTTTTCAAAAATTTGAACTTTCACCTCAAAATTTATCGATTTCCAAAGGGAAGAGTTATGGAAAAAAGCCATTTTGACATAAAAATTTAAAATTTTTCCAATCGGTTAATATTTTAAAAGCATGTTGGAAATGGCTAAAATGTCAAGTTTCATCTTGGTATCACACGTAGTTAATGGTCAAATGGATTTATAAATTTATTTTAGTCGATTTTGTTTTAGCGTCTTAAGAAATATTTTAAATTTCATTTGCCTATTATTTGAAGGGCTTAACATGGTGAAACTTCATTTGTTAACCATTCCCAACATACACGTCAAATATTAGCCTTTTGAAAAACTTTCAATTTTCACCTCAAAATTTGGCGATTTCAAAAGTAACACCTATTGAAATGATGCGTTTTGACATAAAAATTTGAAAATTTTCCAATTGGCTAATATTTTACATGCGTGTTGGAAATGGCTAAAAGTTGAGTTTCATCATGGTCACCCCTGTAAATAATGGTCAATGGGATTTAAAAATCAATTTTACTAGATATTGTTTTAGTGTGATACGAAATATTTTTAACTTCATTTGCGTATTATTTGAAGGGTTTAACATGGTGAAACCTCAACTTTTAGCCATTCCCAACATAAACGTCTAATATTAGCCGTTTTAAAAAATTTGAACTTTCACCTCAAAATTTATCGATTTCCAAAGGGAAAAGTTATGGAAAAAAGCCATTTTGACATAAAAATTTAAAATTTTTCCAATCGGCTAATATTTGAAAAGCATGTTGGAAATGGCTAAAATGTCAAGTTTCATCTTGGTATCACACGTAGATAATGGTCAAATGGATTTAAAAATTTATTTTAGTCGTTATTGTTTTAGCGTCTTAAGAAATATTTTTAATTTCATTTAACTATTATTTCAAGGGCTTAACATGGTGAAACTTCATTTGTTAACCATTCCCAACATACACGTCAAATATTAGCCTTTTGAAAAACTTTCAATTTTCACCTCAAAATTTGGCGATTTCCAAAGTAACACCTATTGAAATGATGCGTTTTGACATAAAAATTTTAAAATTTTCCAATTGGCTAATATTTTACATGCGTGTTGGAAATGGCTAAAAGTTAAGTTTCATCATGGTCACCCCTGTAAATAATGGTCAATGGGATTTAAAAATCAATTTTACTAGATATTGTTTTAGTGTGATAAGAAATATTTTTAACTTCATTTGCGTATTATTTGAAGGGTTTAACATGGTGAAACCTCAACTTTTAGCCATTCCCAACATAAACGTCTAATATTAGCCTTTTAAAAAATTTGAATTTTCACCTCAAAATTTATCGATTTCCAAAGGGAAGACTTATGGAAAAAAGCCATTTTCACATAAAAATTTAAAATTTTTCCAATCGGCTAATATTTGAAAAGCATGTTGGAAATGGCTAAAACGTCAAGTTTCATCTTGGTATCACACGTAGATAATGGTCAAATGGATTTAAAAATTTATTTTAGTCGATATTGTTTTGACGTCTTAAGAAATATTTTTAATTTCATTTGCCTATTATTTCAAGGGCTTAACATGGTGAAACTTCATTTGTTAACCATTCCCAACATACACGTCAAATATTAGCCTTTTGAAAAACTTTCAATTTTCACCTCAAAATTTGCCGATTTCAAAAGTAACACCTATTGAAATGATGCGTTTTGACATAAAAATTTTAAAATTTTCCAATTGGCTAATATTTTACATGCGTGTTGGAAATGGCTAAAAGTTAAGTTTCATCATGGTCACCCATGTAAATAATGGTCAATGGGATTTAAAAATCAATTTTACTAGATATTGTTTTAGTGTGTTACGAAATATTTTTAACTTCATTTGTGTATTATTTGAAGGGTTTAAAATGGTGAAACCTCAACTTTTAGCCATTCCCAACATAAACGTCTAATATTAGCCTTTTTAAAAAATTTGAATTTTCACCTAAAAATTTATCGAATTCAAAAGGGAAAACTTATGGAAAAAAGCCATTTTGACATAAAAATTTAAAATTTTTCCAATCGGCTAATATTTGAAAAGTATGTTGGAAATGGCTAAAACATCAAGTTTCATCTTGGTATCACACGTAGATAATGGTCAAATGGATTTAAAAATTTATTTTAGTCGTTATTGTTTTAGCGTCTTAAGAAATATTTTTAATTTCATTTAACTATTATTTCAAGGGCTTAACATGGTGAAACTTCATTTGTTAACCATTCCCAACATACACGTCAAATATTAGCCTTTTGAAAAACTTTCAATTTTCACCTGATAATTTGGCGATTTCTAAAGTAACACCTATTGAAATGATGCGTTTTGACATAAAAATTTTAAAATTTTCCAATTGGCTAATATTTTACATGCGTGTTGGAAATGGCTAAAAGTTAAGTTTCATCATGGTCACCCCTGTAAATAATGGTCAATGGGATTTAAAAATCAATTTTACTAGATATTGTTTTAGTGTGTTACGAAATATTTTTAACTTCATTTGTGTATTATTTGAAGGGTTTAAAATGGTGAAACCTCAACTTTTAGCCATTCCCAACATAAACGTCTAATATTAGCCTTTTTAAAAAATTTGAATTTTCACCTAAAAATTTATCGAATTCAAAAGGGAAAACTTATGGAAAAAAGCCATTTTGACATAAAAATTTAAAATTTTTCCAATCGGCTAATATTTGAAAAGTATGTTGGAAATGGCTAAAACATCAAGTTTCATCTTGGTATCACACGTAGATAATGGTCAAATGGATTTAAAAATTTATTTTAGTCGTTATTGTTTTAGCGTCTTAAGAAATATTTTTAATTTCATTTAACTATTATTTCAAGGGCTTAACATGGTGAAACTTCATTTGTTAACCATTCCCAACATACACGTCAAATATTAGCCTTTTGAAAAACTTTCAATTATCACCTGATAATTTGGCGATTTCCAAAGTAACACCTATTGAAATGATGCGTTTTGACATAAAAATTTTAAAATTTTCCAATTGGCTAATATTTTACATGCGTGTTGGAAATGGCTAAAAGTTAAGTTTCATCATGGTCACCCCTGTAAATAATGGTCAATGGGATTTAAAAATCAATTTTACTAGATATTGTTTTAGTGTGTTACGAAATATTTTTAACTTCATTTGCGTATTATTTGAAGGGTTTAACATGGTGAAACCTCAACTTTTAGCCAATCCCAACATAAACGTCTAATATTAGCCTTTTTAAAAAATTTGAATTTTCACCTCAAAATTTATCGATTTCCAAACGGAAGACTTATGGAAAAAACCCAGTTTCACATAAAAATTTAAATTTTTTCCAATCGGCTAATATTTGAAATGCATGTTGGAAATGGCTAAAACGTCAAGTTTCATCTTGGTATCACACGTAGATAATGGTCAAATGATTTAAAAATTTATTTTAGTCGATATTGTTTTGACGTCTTAAGAAATATTTTTAATTTCATTTGCCTATTATTTCAAGGGCTTAACATGGTGAAACTTCATTTGTTAACCATTCCCAACATACACGTCAAATATTAGCCTTTTGAAAAACTTTCAATTTTCACCTGATAATTTGGCGATTTCTAAAGTAACACCTATTGAAATGATGCGTTTGACATAAAAATTTTACAATTTAACAATTGGCTTATATTTTACATGCGTGTTGGAAATGGCTAAAAGTTAAGTTTCATCATGGTCACCCATGTAAATAATGGTCAATGGGATTTAAAAATCAATTTTACTAGATATTGTTTTAGTGTGTTACGAAATATTTTTAACTTCATTTGTGTATTATTTGAAGGGTTTAAAATGGTGAAACCTCAACTTTTAGCCATTCCCAACATAAACGTCTAATATTAGCCTTTTTAAAAAATTTGAATTTTCACCTAAAAATTTATCCAATTCAAAAGGGAAAACTTATGGAAAAAAGCCATTTTGACATAAAAATTTAAAATTTTTCCAATCGGCTAATATTTGAAAAGTATGTTGGAAATGGCTAAAACATCAAGTTTCATCTTGGTATCACACGTAGATAATGGTCAAATGGATTTAAAAATTTATTTTAGTCGTTATTGTTTTAGCGTCTTAAGAAATATTTTTAATTTCATTTAACTATTATTTCAAGGGCTTAACATGGTGAAACTTCATTTGTTAACCATTCCCAACATACACGTCAAATATTAGCCTTTTGAAAAACTTTCAATTTTCACTCGATAATTTGGCGATTTCTAAAGTAACACCTATTGAAATGATGCGTTTTGACATAAAAATTTTAAAATTTTCCAATTGGCTAATATTTTACATGCGTGTTGGAAATGGCTAAAAGTTAAGTTTCATCATGGTCACCCCTGTAAATAATGGTCAATGGGATTTAAAAATCAATTTTACTAGATATTGTTTTAGTGTGTTACGAAATATTTTTAACTTCATTTGTGTATTATTTGAAGGGTTTAAAATCCTGAAACCTCAACTTTTAGCCATTCCCAACATAAACGTCTAATATTAGCCTTTTTAAAAAATTTGAATTTTCACCTAAAAATTTATCGAATTCAAAAGGGAAAACTTATGGAAAAAAGCCATTTTGACATAAAAATTTAAAATTTTTCCAATCGGCTAATATTTGAAAAGTATGTTGGAAATGGCTAAAACATCAAGTTTCATCTTGGTATCACACGTAGATAATGGTCAAATGGATTTAAAAATTTATTTTAGTCGTTATTGTTTTAGCGTCTTAAGAAATATTTTTAATTTCATTTAACTATTATTTCAAGGGCTTAACATGGTGAAACTTCATTTGTTAACCATTCCCAACATACACGTCAAATATTAGCCTTTTGAAAAACTTTCAATTATCACCTGATAATTTGGCGATTTCCAAAGTAACACCTATTGAAATGATGCGTTTTGACATAAAAATTTTAAAATTTTCCAATTGGCTAATATTTTACATGCGTGTTGGAAATGGCTAAAAGTTAAGTTTCATCATGGTCACCCCTGTAAATAATGGTCAATGGGATTTAAAAATCAATTTTACTAGATATTGTTTTAGTGTGTTACGAAATATTTTTAACTTCATTTGCGTATTATTTGAAGGGTTTAACATGGTGAAACCTCAACTTTTAGCCAATCCCAACATAAACGTCTAATATTAGCCTTTTTAAAAAATTTGAATTTTCACCTCAAAATTTATCGATTTCCAAACGGAAGACTTATGGAAAAAACCCAGTTTCACATAAAAATTTAAATTTTTTCCAATCGGCTAATATTTGAAATGCATGTTGGAAATGGCTAAAACGTCAAGTTTCATCTTGGTATCACACGTAGATAATGGTCAAATGATTTAAAAATTTATTTTAGTCGATATTGTTTTGACGTCTTAAGAAATATTTTTAATTTCATTTGCCTATTATTTCAAGGGCTTAACATGGTGAAACTTCATTTGTTAACCATTCCCAACATACAGGTCAAATATTAGCCTTTTGAAAAACTTTCAATTTTCACCTCAAAATTTGCCGATTTCAAAAGTAACACCTATTGAAATGATGCGTTTGACATAAAAATTTTACAATTTAACAATTGGCTTATATTTTACATGCGTGTTGGAAATGGCTAAAAGTTAAGTTTCATCATGGTCACCCATGTAAATAATGGTCAATGGGATTTAAAAATCAATTTTACTAGATATTGTTTTAGTGTGTTACGAAATATTTTTAACTTCATTTGTGTATTATTTGAAGGGTTTAAAATGGTGAAACCTCAACTTTTAGCCATTCCCAACATAAACGTCTAATATTAGCCTTTTTAAAAAATTTGAATTTTCACCTAAAAATTTATCCAATTCAAAAGGGAAAACTTATGGAAAAAAGCCATTTTGACATAAAAATTTAAAATTTTTCCAATCGGCTAATATTTGAAAAGTATGTTGGAAATGGCTAAAACATCAAGTTTCATCTTGGTATCACACGTAGATAATGGTCAAATGGATTTAAAAATTTATTTTAGTCGTTATTGTTTTAGCGTCTTAAGAAATATTTTTAATTTCATTTAACTATTATTTCAAGGGCTTAACATGGTGAAACTTCATTTGTTAACCATTCCCAACATACACGTCAAATATTAGCCTTTTGAAAAACTTTCAATTATCACCTGATAATTTGGCGATTTCCAAAGTAACACCTATTGAAATGATGCGTTTTGACATAAAAATTTTAAAATTTTCCAATTGGCTAATATTTTACATGCG
>JAUJYP020000618.1:0-28238 GCA_030674075.2 Linum usitatissimum
ATTTTGTATTATATTAGTGTTTGAAAATTATCAAATTGGCTTACTTTCTGCATGCATGTGGTGAGAAATTGGTAGAAATCCAAGTTAAGATTTTAGCATTCGAAAGCACATACATCCCCAACTGAAGCAATTAAAACCTTTAAAATGTCTTTTATTTTCATTTCTCAAACTCTTGAAGGGTTTACCATTAGAAACTTAATTCTTAGCCATTACCAACAAGCATGTAAAATATTGGCCAATTGAAAATATTTTCATCTCTATGACAAAATTGGTCCATTTCCAAAGTGAGTTACCATATGGAAATAAGCTATTTTGACATGAAAATTTCAACGTTTTAAGATTTGCCTAATATTTGACATGCATTTTGAAATGATTAAAAATTGTGTTTTAATATGGTAACCTCGCAAATAATGTCAAACGAGTTAAAACCTGATTTAAGTTTGTATTATATTAGTATTTGAAAATTATCAAATTGGCTTTTTAATGCATTTACGTGGTGAGAAATTGTTAGAAATCAAAGTTATGATTTTTTTGCATTCGAAAGTTCATTCCTACATTCCCACTAACAAGAAGAATCAAAACCTTTAAAAAATATATTTTAATTTCATTTATCCAATATTTGAAGAGTTTAACATTTTGAAAACTCAATTCTTAATCATTCTCAAAGATGTAAAATATTGGCCAACTTAAAAATTTAACTTTCATGAAAAATTGGTCAATTTTCGAAGGGGTTAACCTATCGGGAAATAAGTCATTTTGACATGAAAATTTCAATGTTTTAAGAGCTGCCTAATATTTGACATGCATATTTGAAATGAAAAAAATTCAAGTTTTAATATGGTAAGCTTGGTAAATAATGTCGAAATGAAGTTAAAACTTGATTTTATTTTGTATTATATTAGTGTTTGAAAATTGTCAGAATTCGCTTACTTTTTGCATGCATGTGGTGAGAAATTGGTAGAAATCCAAGTTAAGATTTTAGCATTCGAAAGCATATACATCCCCACTAACAAGAACAATTAAAACCTTTAAAATGTCTTTTAATTTCCTTTCTCAAATCTTTGAAGGGTTTATAATTGTGAAAAATTAATTCATAGTCATTACCAACAAGAATGTAAAATATTGGCCAGCTGAAAATATTTAATGTTTATGTCAAAATTGGTCAATTTCCAAAGGGGTTACCGTATGGAAATAAGCTATTTTGACATGAAAATTTCAACGTTTTAAGATTTGCTTAATATTTGACATGCATTTTGAAATGATTAAAAATTCAGGTTTTAATATGGTAACCTCGACAAATAATGTCAAAATGAAGTTAAAACTTGATTTTTCTTTGTATTATATTAGGGTTTGAAAATTGTCAAATTGGCTTATTACTGCATGCATGTGGTGAGAAATTGTTAGAAATCAAAGTTATGATTTTTGCATTCGAAAGCACCTACATCCCCACTAACAAGAAGAATCAAAACCTTTAAAAATATCTTTTCATTTCATTTGTCCAATATGTGAATAGTTTAACATTTCTAAAACACAATTTTTAGTCATTCCCAACAAGGATGTAAAATATTGGCCAACTTAAAAAATTTAATTTTCACAATAAAATTGGTCTATTTCCAAAGGGGTTAACCTGTGGAATTAAGTCATTTTGACATGAACATTTCAATGTTTTAAAAGCTGCCTAATATTTGACATACATATTTGAAATGATTAAAAATTCAAGTTTTAATATGGTAACCTTGGTAAATAATGTCGAAATGAAGTTAAAACTTGATTTTATTTTGTATTATATTAGTATTTGAAAAATGTCAAATTGGCTTACTTTCTACATGCATGTGGTGAAAAATTGGTAGAAATCCAAGTTAAGATTTTAGCATTCGAAAGCACATACATCCCACTAACAAGAACAATTAAAACCTTTAAAATGTCTTTTAATTTCATTTCTCAAATCTTTGAAGGGTTTATCATTGTGAAAACTTAATTCTTAGCCATTACCAACAAGCATGTAAAATATTGGCCAGCTGAAAATATTTAATGTTTTTGTCAAAATTGGTCAATTTCCAAAGGGGTTACCGTATGGAAATAAGCTATTTTGACATGAAAATTTCAACGTTTTAAGATTTGCCTAATATTTGACATGCATTTTGAAATGATTAAAAATTCAGGTTTTAATATGGTAACCTCGACAAATAATGCCAAAATGAAGTTAAAAGTTGATTTTAGTTTGTATTATATTAGTGTTTGAAAATTATCAAATTGGCTTATTACGCATGCATGTGGTGAGAAATTGTTAAACATCAAAGTTATGATTTTTGCATTCGAAAGCACCTACATCCCCACTAACAAGAAGAATCAAAACCTTTAAAAATATCTTTTAATTTCATTTATCCAATATTTCAAGAGTTTAACATTTTGAAAACTCAATTCTTAGTCATTCCCAACAAAGAAGTCAAATATTGGCCAACTTAAAAAATTTAACTTTCATGAAAATAGGTCAATTTCCAAAGGGGTTAACCTATGGAAATAAGTCATTTTGACATGAAAATTTCAATGTTTTAAAAGTTGCGTAATATTTGACATGCATATTTGAAATGATTAAAAATTCAAGTTTTAATATGGTAACCTTGGTAAATAATATCAAAATGAAGTTAAAACTTGATTTTAGTTTGTATTATATTAGTGTTTGAAAATTGTCAAATTGGCTTACTTACCGCATGCATGTGGTGAAAAATTGGTAGAAATCCAAGTTAAGATTTTAGCATTCGAAAGTACATACATCCCACTAACAAGAACAATTAAAACCTTTAAAATGTCTTTTAATTTCCTTTCTTAAATCTTTGAAGGGTTTATCATTGTGAAAACTTAATTCTTAGCCATTACCAACAAGCATGTAAAATATTGGCCTACTCAAAATATATAATGTTTATGTCAAAATTGGTCAAATTCCAAAGGGGTTACCGTTTGGAAATAAGCTATTTTGACATGAAAATTTCAACGTTTTAAGATTTGCCTAATATTTCACATGCATTTTGAAATGATTAAAAATTCAGGTTTTAATATGGTAACCTCGGGAAATAATGTCAAAATGAAGTTAAAACTTGATTTTAGTTTGTATTATATTAGTGTTTGAAAATTATCAAATTGGCTTATTACTGCATGCATGTGGTGAGAAATTGTTAGAAATGAAAGTTATGATTTTTGCATTCGAAAGCACCTACATCCCCACTAACAAGAAGAATCAATACGTTTAAAAAATATCTTTTAATTTGATTTATCCAATATTTGAAGAGTTTAACATTTTGTAAACTCAATTCTTAATCATTCCCAACAAGGATGTCAAATATTGGCCAACTTAAAAAATTTAACTTTCATGAAAATTGGTCAATTTCCAAAGGGGTTAACCTATGGAAATAAGTTATTTTGACATGAAAATTTCAATGTTTTAAGAGTTGTCTAATATTTGACATGCATATTTGAAATGATTAAAAATTAAAGTTTTAATATGGTAACCTTGGTAAATAATGTCGAAATGAAGTTAAAACTTGATTTTATTTTGTATTATATTAGTGTTTGAAAATTGTCAAATTGGCTTACTTTACGCATGCATGTGGTGAGAAATTGGTAGAAATCCAAGTTAAGATTTTAGCATTCGAAAGCACATACATCCCCACTAACAAGTAACAATTAAAACCTTTAAAATGTCTTTTATTTTCATTTCTAATCCTTTGAAGTAGTTTAAATTGTCAGAAAACTTAATTCTTAGCTACATTACCAACTAGCATGTAAAATATTGGCCTATTGAAAATATTTCATGTTTATTCAAAATTGGTCAAATTCCAATGGGGTTACCGTTTGGAAATAAGCTATTTTGACATTGAAAATTTCAACGTTTTAAGATTTGCCTAATTTTCACATGCATTTTGAAATGATTAAAAATTCAGGTTTTAATATGGTAACCTCGGGAAATAATGTCAAAATGAAGTTAAAACTTGATTTTAGTTTGTATTATATTAGTGTTTGAAAATTATCAAATTGGCTTATTACTGCATGCATGTGGTGAGAAATTGTTAGAAATGAAAGTTATGATTTTTGCATTCGAAAGCACCTACATCCCCACTAACAAAAGAAGAATCAATACGTTTAAAAAATATCTTTTAATTTGATTTATCCAATATTTGAAGAGTTTAACATTTTGTAAACTCAATTCTTAATCATTCCCAACAAGGATGTCAAATATTGGCCAACTTAAAAAATTTAACTTTCATGAAAATTGGTCAATTTCCAAAGGGGTTAACCTATGGAAATAAGTTATTTTGACATGAAAATTTCAATGTTTTAAGAGTTGTCTAATATTTGACATGCATATTTGAAATGATTAAAAATTAAAGTTTTAATATGGTAACCTTGGTAAATAATGTCGAAATGAAGTTAAAACTTGATTTTATTTTGTATTATATTAGTGTTTGAAAATTGTCAAATTGGCTTACTTTCTGCATGCATGTGGTGAAAAATTGCTAGAAATCCAAGTTAAGATTTTAGCATTCGAAAGCAGATACACCCCTTTAACAAACAATTAAAACCTTTAAAATGACTTTTAATTTCCCTTCTCAAATCTTTCAAGGGTTTATCATTGTGAAAACTTAATTCTTAGCCATTACCAACAAGCATGTAAAATATTGGCCAACCGAAAATATTTAATGTTTATGTCAAAATTGGTCCATTTCCAAAGGGGTTACCATATGGAAATAAGCTATTTTGACATGAAAATTTCAACGTTTTAAGATTTGCCTAATATTTGACATGCATTTTGAAATGATTAAAAATTCAGGTTTTAATATGGTAACCTCGGCAAATAATGTCAAAATGAAGTTAAAACTTGATTTTAAGTTTGTATTATATTAGTGTTTGAAAATTATCAAATTGGCTTTTTACTCGCATGCATGTGGTGAGAAATTGTTAGAAATCAAAGTTATGATTTTTGCATTCGAAAGCACCTACATCCCCACTAACAAGAAGAATCAAAACCTTTAAATATATCTTTTAATTTCATTTATCCAATATTTGAAGAGTTTAACATTTTGAAAACTCGATTCTTAGTCATTCCCAACAAGGATGTCAAATATTGGCCAACTTAAAAAATTTAACTTTCATGAAAATTGGTCAATTTCCAAAGGGGTTTAACCTATGGAAATAAGTTATTTTGACATGAAAATTTCAACGTTTTAAGAGTTGTCTAATATTTGACATGCATATTTGAAATGATTAAAAATTAAAGTTTTAATATGGTAACCTCGGCAAATAATTTCGAAATGAAGTTAAAACTTGATTTTATTTTGTATTATATTAGTGTTTGAAAATTGTCAAATTGGCTTACTTTCTGCATGCATGTGGTGAGAAATTGGTAGAAATCCATGTTAAGATTTTAGCATTCGAAAGCACATACATCCCCACTAACAAGAACAATTAAAACCTTTAAAATGTCTTTTATTTTCATTTCTCAAATCCTTGAAGGGTTTACCATTGTGAAAACTTAATTCTTAGCCATTACCAACAAGCATGTAAAATATTGGCCAATTGAAAATATTTCATGTTTATGTCAAAATTGGTCAATTTCCAATGGGGTTACCGTATGGAAATAAGCTATTTTGACATGAAAATTTCAACGTTTTAAGATTTGCCTAATATTTGACATGCATTTGGAAATGATTAAAAATTCAGGTTTTAATATGGTAACCTCGGGAAATAATGTCAAAATGAAGTTAAAACTTGATTTTAGTTTGTATTATATTAGTGTTTGAAAATTATCAAGTTGGCTTATTACTGCATGCATGTGGTGAGAAATTGTTAGAAATGAAAGTTATGATTTTTGCATTCGAAAGCACCTACATCCCCACTAACAAGAAGAATCAATACGTTTAAAAAATATCTTTTAATTTCATTTATCCAATATTTGAAGAGTTTAACATTTTGTAAACTCAATTCTTAATCATTCCCAACAAGGATGTCAAATATTGGCCAACTTAAAAAATTTAACTTTCATGAAAATTGGTCAATTTCCAAAGGGGTTAACCTATGGAAATAAGTCATTTTGACATGAAAATTTCAAGGTTTTAAGAGTTGCCTAATATTTGACATGCATATTTGAAATGATTAAAAATTCAAGTTTTAATATGGTAACCTTGGTAAATAATGTCGAAATGAAGTTAAAACATGAATTTATTTTGTATTATATTAGTGTTTGAAAATTGTCAAATTGGCTTACTTTCTCGCATGCATGTGGTGAGAAGTTGTTAGAAATCAAAGTAAAGATTTTAGCATTCGAAAGCACAAACATCCCCACTAACAAGAACAATTAAAACCTTTAAAATGTCTTTTAATTTCATTTCTCAAATCTTTCAAGGGTTTACCATTGTGAAAACTTAATTCATAGCCAATACCAACAAGCATGTAAAATATTGGCCAACTGAAAATATTTAATGTTTATGTCAAAATTGGTCAATTTCCAAAGGGGTTACCGTATGGAAATAAGCTATTTTGACATGAAAATTTCAATGTTTTAAGAGTTGTCTAATATTTGACATGCATATTTGAAATGATTAAAAATTAAAGTTTTAATATGGTAACCTTGGTAAATAATGTCGAAATGAAGTTAAAACTTGATTTTATTTTGTATTATATTAGTGTTTGAAAATTGTCAAATTGGCTTATTTCCGCATGCATGTGGTGAGAAATTGTTAGAAATCCAAGTTAAGATTTTAGCATTCGAAAGCATATACATCCCCTTTAACAAGAACAATTAAAACCTTTAAATATAACTTTTAATTTCCCTTCTCAAATCTTTCAAGGGTTTATCATTGTGAAAACTCAATTCTTAGCCATTACCAACAAGGATGTAAAATATTGGCCAACCTAAAATATTTAATTTTTATGTCAAAATTGGTCCATTTCCAAAGGGGTTTTACCTATGGAAATAAGCTATTTTGACATGAAAATTTCAACGTTTTAAGATTTGTCTAATATTTGACATGCATTTTTGAAATGATTAAAAATTAATGTTTTAATATGGTAACCTTGTTAAATAATTTCGAAATGAAGTTAAAACTTGATTTTATTTTGTATTATATTAGTGTTTGAAAATTGTCAAATTGGCTTCCTTACTTTTCATTCATTTGGTAGAAATTGGTGGAAGCCGATGTTAAGATTTCCAAGAATTCGAAAGCACATACATCCCCACTAACAAGAATAACAATTAAAACCTTTAAAATGTCTTTTATTTTCATTTCTCAAATCCTTGAAGGGTTTACCATTGTGAAAACTTAATTCTTAGCTATTACCAACAAGCCATGTAAAATATTGGCCAATCAAAAATATTTCATGTTTATGTCAAAATTGGTCAATTTCCAATGGGGTTACCGTATGGAAATAAGCTATTTTGACATGAAAATTTCAACGTTTTAAGATTTGCCTAATATTTGACATGCATTTTGAAATGATTAAAAATTCAGGTTTTAATATGGTAACCTCGGGAAATAATGTCAAAATGAAGTTAAAACTTGATTTTAGTTTGTATTATATTAGTGTTTGAAAATTATCAAATTGGCTTATTACTGCATGCATGTGGTGAGAAATTGTTAGAAATCAAAGTTATGATTTTTGCATTCGAAAGCACCTACATCCCCACTAACAAGAAGAATCAATACGTTTAAAAATATCTTTTAATTTCATTTATCCAATATTTGAAGAGTTTAACATTTTGTAAACTCAATTCTTAATCATTCCCAACAAGGATGTCAAATATTGGCCAACTTAAAAAATTTAACTTTCATGAAAATTGGTCAATTTCCAAAGGGGTTAACCTATGGAAATAAGTTATTTTGACATGAAAATTTCAATGTTTTAAGAGTTGTCTAATATTTGACATGCATATTTGAAATGATTAAAAATTCAAGTTTTAATATGGTAACCTTGGTAAATAATGTCGAAATGAAGTTAAAACTTGATTTTATTTTGTATTATATTAGTGTTTGAAAATTGTCAAATTGGCTTACTTTCTGCATGCATGTGGTGAGAAATTGGTAGAAATCCAAGTTAAGATTTTAGCATTCGAAAGCACATACATCCCCACTAACAAGAACAATTAAAACCTTTAAAATGTCTTTTATTTTCATTTCTCAAATCCTTGAAGGGTTTACCATTGTGAAAACTTAATTCTTAGCCATTACCAACAAGCATGTAAAATATTGGCCAATTGAAAATATTTCATGTTTATGTCAAAATTGGTCAATTTCCAATGGGGTTACCGTATGGAAATAAGCTATTTTGACATGAAAATTTCAACGTTTTAAGATTTGCCTAATATTTCACATGCATTTTGAAATGATTAAAAATTCATGTTTTAATATGGTAACCTCGGCAAATAATGTCAAAATGAAGTTAAAACTTGATTTTAGTTTGTATTATATTAGTGTTTGAAAATTATCAAATTGGCTTATTACTGCATGCATGTGGTGAGAAATTGTTAGAAATGAAAGTTAAGATTTTTGCATTCGAAAGCACCTACATCCCCACTAACAAGAAGAATCAATACGTTTAAATATATCTTTTAATTTCAGTTTATCCAATATTTGAAGAGTTTAACATTTTGAAAACTCAAATTTCAATCATTCCCAACAAGGATGTCAAATGTTGGCCAACTTAAAAATTTAACTTTCATGAAAATTGGTCAATTTCCAAAGGGGTTAACCTATGGAAATAAGTCATTTTGACATGAAAATTTCAATGTTTTAAGAGTTGCCTAATATTTGACATGCATATTTGAAATGATTAAAAATTCAAGTTTTAATATGGTAACCTTGGTAAATAATGTCGAAATGAAGTTAAAACTTGATTTTATTTTGTATTATATTAGTGTTTGAAAATTGTCAAATTGGCTTACTTTCTGCATGCATGTGGTGAGAAATTGGTAGAAATCCAAGTTAAGATTTTAGCATTCGAAAGCACATACATCCCCACTAACAAAATTTCAACGTTTTAAGATTTGCCTAATATTTGACATGCATTTTGAAATGATTAAAAATTCAGGTTTTAATATGGTAACCTCGGCAAATAATGTCAAAATGAAGTTAAAACTTGATTTTAGTTTGTATTATATTAGTGTTTGAAAATTATCAAATTGGCTTATTACTGCATGCATGTGGTGAGAAATTGTTAGAAATCAAAGTTATGATTTTTGCATTCGAAAGCACCTACATCCCCACTAACAAGAAGAATCAAAACCTTTAAATATATCTTTTAATTTCATTTATCCAATATTTGAAGAGTTTAACATTTTGAAAACTCAATTCTTAGTCATTCCCAACAAGGATGTCAAATATTGGCCAACTTAAAAAATTTAACTTTCATGAAAATTGGTCAATTTCCAAAGGGGTTAACCTATGGAAATAAGTTATTTTGACATGAAAATTTCAATGGTTTTAAGAGTTGTCTAATATTTGACATGCATATTTGAAATGATTAAAAATTAAAGTTTTAATATGGTAACCTTGGTAAATAATGTCGAAATGAAGTTAAAACTTGATTTTATTTTGTATTATATTAGTGTTTGAAAATTGTCAAATTGGCTTACTTTCTCTGCATGCATGTGGTGAGAAATTGGTAGAAATCCAAGTTAAGATTTTAGCATTCGAAAGCACATAAACATCCCCACTAACAAGAACAATTAAAACCTTTAAAATGTCTTTTATTTTCATTTCTCAAATCCTTGAAGGGTTTACCATTGTGAAAACTTAATTCTTAGCCATTACCAACAAGCATGTAAAATATTGGCCAATTGAAAATATTTCATGTTTATGTCAAAATTGGTCAATTTCCAATGGGGTTACCGTATGGAAATAAGCTATTTTGACATGAAAATTTCAACGTTTTAAGATTTGCCTAATATTTCACATGCATTTTGAAATGATTAAAAATTCATGTTTTAATATGGTAACCTCGGCAAATAATGTCAAAATGAAGTTAAAACTTGATTTTAGTTTGTATTATATTAGTGTTTGAAAATTATCAAATTGGCTTATTACTGCATGCATGTGGTGAGAAATTGTTAGAAATCAAAGTTATGATTTTTGCATTCGAAAGCACCTACATCCCCACTAACAAGAAGAATCAAAACCTTTAAATATATCTTTTAATTTCATTTATCAATATTTGAAGTGTTTAACATTTTGAAAACTCAATTCTTAGTCATTAGCAAGTATGAGGATGTAAAATATTGGCTTGACTTAAAAATTTAACTTTCATGAAAATTGGTCAATTTCAAGGGGTTAACCTATGGAATTAAGTCATTTTGACATGAAAATTTCAATGTTTTAAGAGTTGTCTAATATTTGACATGCATATTTGAAATGATTAAAAATTCAAGTTTTAATATGGTAACCTTGGTAAATAATGTCGAAATGAAGTTAAAACTTGATTTTATTTTGTATTATATTAGTGTTTGAAAATTGTCAAATTGGCTTACTTTTCTGCATGCATGTGTGGTGAGAAGTTGTTAGAAATCAAAGTTTGAAAATTGATTTTAGCATTCGAAAGCATTCGAAAGCACATACATCCCCACTAACAAGAACAATTAAAACCTTTAAAATGTCTTTTAATTTCATTTCTCAAATCTTTCAAGGGTTTATCATTGTGAAAACTTAATTCATAGCCAATACCAACAAGCAGATAAGTTATGCTTGTCTTCTTTGTTTTAGTGGCTAAATTATATTTTTGTTTGAATGTAGGTGGTTATGTAATTTTAGTAGATAATTCCTTTAATTGTAAGTATTAGCGAATTCCACTTTTGTGGAAATTTCACTTTATGTTCATAAATATTTTTAATTAAGTATATCTTTTAAGTATTTGGATTTTTGAAGAACCACTATTATGGAAGTTTCGCTTCATATACATAAATATTTTCAATTTAGTATATTTGCATTTAATTATTCGGATTCACGAATTTCCACTATTGCGGAAATCTCGTTTCATATTCATAGATATTTATTATTAGTTACTCTTATTTAATTATTTGGGTTTTAAAGATTCCCCCTATTATGGGAATCTCGTTTTATAATTATTTTTATTAATTATCTGGATTAACAAATTTCCACTATTGTGGAAGTCTTGTTAAATATTCTTAATTAATTATTTTTAATTAATTTCTTTTAATTAATTATTTTGGATTTATGAATTCCCACTATTGTGGAAATCTCATTTTATGTTTATAATTATTTTTAATTCACTATTTTTGTTTAATTATTTTTATTTAGTTATTTTATTTAATTATTTGGATTTACGAATTCCCCCTTTTGTGGCAAGGAATCTCGCATTTTGTTCATAATTATTTTTAATTAATATTTATTTTATTTTATTTTGACTTAATTATTTTGGGTTCTAGGAATTTCCCACTATTGTGGAAAAATCTTTTTATTTTTATTCATAATTATTTTTAATTTAATTATTTTATTATTTGGACTTTCTTGAAAATTTCTTCTTTTGTGTAAATCTTAGGTTATGATGTTAATAATTATTTTTATTTATTTTGCATTTTTATTTTATTTTATTATTTGGATTTACAAATTTCCACTATTTCCAATGGAGAAATGTTGCTAAAATATTTTTAATTATTTTTATTTGTTTTTTTATTTTATTTTATTTTATTATTTGGATTTACAAATTTCCACTATTGTGGGAATCTTGTTAAATATTCAATATTATTTTTAATTAATTATTTTTATTTATTATTTTATTTTATTTTAAATATTCAATATTATTTTAATTAATTATTTTTATTTATTATTTTATTTTATTTTATTATTTGGATTTACAAATTTCCACTATTGTGGAAATCTTGTTAAATATTCAATATTATTTTTAATTAATTATTTTTATTTATTTATTTATTTTATTTTATTACTATTGTAAAAATTACACTTATCTCTATTAAATGATATTTATTTAACGGTTTTTGATGGCAAGAACGAAAAAAAAAACCTCGCGCTTCGGTATCCCGAAACCGAAGGTGCTGACATGCTAAGGAGAAACGCACCTCCCAATACATTTAATTACGAATCTCTTGATTCGTAATTGGCTTATTATTATTTATAAATTTTGGAGGAGCGATAAAGATTTCTAACGACTTGTACCTTGGACACTTATTCATTTTACCTTTGGCTAAATTTTAGATACGCTCGTCGCTAATATGAAATTCATAAAAACGTTGCCATGACATCTTTAAAGGATTATCTTTAAATAATTTCACATTATTTGCCAAATCACAAATTAAATAACTAGCACTAACACGATTTAACTTAATTGAAACGCACGATGTAGGATGAAACGAACCATCATTTAAATAAGCACGTCGCGAGTATTTTTGACGACCTGATAATTCTATTGTTGTTATATTAATATTAATTTGATTCTCACAAATATAAAATTTTGAGTCTTAGTTCGCGACACTGACCTAACAACATCGACTAAGATTAAGGAACTTAAGGTCTTTATTAGGCTCTATTCCGTTCTTACTTCGATCTTATTTCGATTTCAAAAGGGTCTTAATGGGGCACAAAATATTTGGCCTTTCCGAATCCATTGGGCTCAAATTTGTCGGGCCCAATCAAGAGACGGCTCGATCCGGAAGGCAAGGGCCTGCAGCCCGCGCGCGCGACCGGTCGAACCGATTAACCGCGGGTTGGCCAGAAAGCGTGAAAAGACGAAATTGCCCCTGTAACTTTGACAGCTGAAGAAGGAAGGCAGGGGGCAGTTTGGTCATTTCACTCTAACTGTACTTGGACGTATAAAAGGCCAATTTTCAACGAAAAGTGGCCATTTTACAGCCCTCACTCTCTCTCCTCTCCTCCTCCCCTCTCAAATTTCTCTGACTTCTCTCAAAAACCTCTCCTTCTCTCTAACCCTTCTCTCTCTCTTATCTCTTTCTCACTCACTCTCTTCTTCTTCTCTCTCGCCGCTCCCCGCCACTACGAGCGCCGCCGCCGCATTTTTTTTTTTTTTTTTTTTTTTTCCCGTCGCCGCCGCCGCCGTTATTTATTTTTTTTACCCTTTTTTCCTTTTTTTTTACGCACTCTCCTCACCCTCCTTCCTTTGGGTCTCGGCAGCGGCGGCGGGCGCCTGTGCGCCTCTCTCTCTCCCGCGACGAACAAAACGAAAAAAAAAAAAAAAAACGGAGGAGGAAGGTAAAGAGAAAACATGAAAACCCCTCCTTCCTAATTAGTTCTTTTGAGTTTGAAGCTTGGATTCGGGCTTGCATGTTGTTTGCAAATCCCGATGCTTAGAATTCCGATTGGAGTTTTTTGTTTTTATGGTCTTTTCTGCGAGTTATGTTGTCTTGATGTTGGTTTTATATTATCGATAGAGATGGGGATCAGCGGAGCATCGGAGAAGTAGAAAAAGTTTTTGTCGATCACTGGACTCGCGGAGAACGAGGACGAGAAAGGTAAAGGTTAAACCCTTCACTAATTTCGATTTTTACTTGGTCGATGAGAAAGTAGTTCTACATTTGATTGGGTTGCTTGAACTAAAATGCGGACTATTTCTTTGTTATGATGAGTTTAGAAATACGGAACTTTTTTAAAAATTACCCATTTTTTTGAAATATTATCATTTAGTGTCATCCTTCGTAGAGAAATTTCGGCAACTTGTTAAGTTTTGAATCTTATTTGAGGGTTTGCTAGGACGCTTATCGACATGAAACGTTTCCTTGATTAGTCATAATGAATATTCGAAGATGATGTTTATAAGAGTATAAGTGCTACCAAATGTATGTATGAATATTGTATGAATGCTTTTGAATACGAATGTTTGGATTATTACCTTTGAATCGAAGCTTCTTTTTTTTGTCGTGTTTCGAGTTGTAGCCACTTTGCGAATGATGACAAAGTGAATGTTCGGTAGAATCGGTGGTACTTAGTTTAGCCTCGTTCTTGTAACTTGTTGTAATAATTTTTTCTTTATTTAGTGGGACTTAGGGTGCGAAAATTTTAAGCCCAAAAAAAAACCTCCCCCCCCTTGTATTTCTCCACTTGCTTGTCCATTTAAATGAAGAAAAGGCTACCACCTCCCTCTCTCAATGAAACTTTGCAACGTTTTGGAACAAAATAAGAAGGTGGCGGCCTCTTAATTAATACGGTAAGCGGGCCCAAAATTGGGCCCAAGGAATACGAACTGCAATCGGGCACAGAGAACATCGACATTTCGGCGACGTAAAAAAAAGTATTACGAAACTAAAAATACGAAAGCCTGAACAAATTTTGGTTACTACAGTTGCCTAACATTACTTTGTTTGTAACGAGAAAGTAGCACAAAGATAGGAAGCAAATTTGAAAAGGTTATTTGACTTATTATCATATTTTCCTTAGCAATTTTATTATTTCTTACATGGAGTAGTAATAATGTGACGGTGTGGATGATATCTATTGACGCGCGCGGTTAATTGAATCTGTAATGACACCAGTGGTGATTTGTACTAGAGACTTTGTTCGACTTATCTCTAGTTCAAGATTAGATCCCTTTGTCGTAGGATTCTAAGGGTTGACGTAATAGGGACCACTTAACTTATTTCCCATTAGAAGGGTTCGATCCTTTTGACTGCGGATGCTTGGGTGAACGTACGGGATTCGGCTTAACGTTTTCTGTTCCGAGATGCGATCCGCTTGACCACGGATGCTAGGGTGAACGTACTAGGGATTCAGCTTAACTTGTTCCCGTTCAAGGTGCAATCCGCTTGCCACAGGATGCTAAGGGTTAACGTACTAGGGATTCGGCTTGACTTATTTCCGTTCCGAGGTGCGATCCGCTTGACCTGGATGCTAGGGTGAACGTACTGAGTTCGGCTTGACCTATTACCCGTTCGTGATGCAATCCGCTTGCCCCGGGATGCTAAGGGTTGATGTACTAGGGTTGAGCTTGACATTTCCGTTCCAGGTGCGATCCGCTTGACCCTGGATGTTAGGGTGAACGTACTAGGGTTTCGACTTGACTATTTCCCGTTCCGTGATGCGTATCCGCTTGCCCCCGGGGATGCTAAGGGTTGATGTACTAGGGATTCGACAGTTCCCCCTATTTCATTTCATGGTGCACGTGTGTTGATGATGCATGGTTTTATATTTTTTAATTAATTTTCTTTTTTGCAAAAATTTGAGTAGAGCTTCCTTTTATGAAAAATATGCATGTGATGTTTGACTTTCCCAAGGAAATTGATTGTTTTATAGAAAACACATTGTCGAGTGCTAACAACCGTGCCTTGTTCCCCGAGGTCATCCCGGGATCGCTCGGCTGCAACAAGACACTGCTTTCATGATGGTAAACGTTATGGTAGGATTTTGGGGGGTAAGTGTCTCCTTAGGACGATCCGGAGTTTTGATATAATGATTTCACTAGTTTTAACCTTCGCTCCTTCCTGCTCGGGACGTGCTCCCCCTCCCAACCCTTTTGGTAGGGACATCGCCGATCCATCTCGAGTGTTCATGATTCCTAATTTTAGGTTCGACTTGCTGCTTGGTTTGTGCCACATGTTAGCGCGGTAAGGGCGTCAAACCCGTTGATAAAGTGGGTAGCGGTATCATCCTTTCTCCTTTCCCTTCGTTTTCCTCCGATGTTTTCATATAGTGCTCTTACCCGGTGATCTTGAGAATTTCCTTCCTACTTTTTTCTACTTTTGGTTGTAATGGTAAAACCACGGCGACCCTTGTTAATGACTTGTTGGGTTAGGAATGAGTGGGGGAAACAGCCTACTTGGATTTAAACTGCTTTTCTATAACCTCTCTTTAACTCTTTCGTTCCTTCAATGATTTTTTATTATCATTACTAGCATTTTTCCCCTTTATTTCCCTATCTTACTAATGCTTTCGTTTAGAAAGACCTCCTAACGACTAATTAGGGTGAAAGTGTCAGGATGAACGCATTTGTACCAAGTTCATTTGGAGTGTCGTGCCTCGTCCGTTTTATTTGATGGCGCGTGAACAACGTTTAGGAGAATAGTGTTTGAAAATTCATGAAGTATCCAAAATGTAAAGTTGACTTAAACCTTCACTTTATTGATGGAAAAACGATCTCATACATCACCGTCGTGAACTTTAAGCATAGTACTTGTTCACTGAATCGAGTTAATCGGGTAAGGGAGCTCGTCTCCATCCATGTTCGTTAATATCAAAGCCCCTCCCGAGAAAGCCCTCTTCACTACATAGGGCCCTTCATAGTTCGGCGTCCACTTTCCTCTTGGGTCCCCTTGTCGAGTGGGAATCTTCTTTGTTACCAACTCTCCCTCGCGGAATATCCGTGGTTTCACTTTTTTGTTAAAAGCTCTAATCAATCTACGGCGATACGGATGCCCGTGGTGGATGGTCATTCAACCTTTTCTCATCAATTAAATTTAACCGATCATACCGCGCTTTTACCCACTAAGCTTCTTCCCGGCTTTTGCTTCCATGATAACCCTTAGTGAAGGTATTTCTACCTCTATGGGAAGTACCGCCTCCATCCCATAGACCAATTGGTAAGGAGTCGATCCGTCGAGGTTCTTATCGACGTTCGTAACCGTGCGAGCCAAACGGTAGCATTTCGTGCCAATCACGGTAGGTAACGACCATTTTCTGTATGATTTTCTTGAGATTTTTGTTCGCTGCCTCGACCGCTCCGTTCATCTTTGGTCGGTATGGTACGGAGTTGTGGTGCTTGATCTTAAACTGGTTGCAGAGCTCGTTCATCATCTTGTTGTTGAGATTTTTTGCGTTGTCGGTTATTATCCTTCCGGAGCCCATACCGGCAGATGATTTCCTTTTTTATGAACTTTGTGATGACGCTTTTGGTGATGTTTGCGTATGACACGGCCTCAACCCATTTCGTGAAGTAGTCGATGGCTACTAGGATGAAACGGGTGCCCATTCGACGCTTTCGGTTCAATCATGCCTATAACGTCGATCCCCCATGCCGCAAGAGCGCCAGGCGCGATGCCATAACGTGTAACGAGCGGACGAAGGGACATGCTTTTCATCGGCATAAACCTGACACTTGTGGCATTTTCTCACGTATTTTACACAATCGAATCCATCTTCGTCCAATAGTAACCCATCCTTATTATCTTCTTAGCTAACGCGTGACCACCGGCACAATGCCGCAAGAAAAAAAAAAAAAAAAAAAAAGGGGGGGGGGGGGGGGGGGGGGGGGGGGGGGGGGGGGGGGGGGGACCTTGTGTAGGGTAGTTCCATCATCATAGTAACCCATCGCCAACTCCGTAAGGTCCTTTTATCATTCTCGGATGCCCTGCTCGATATTCCCTTTTCCGTAGGTGGGGTCCTTATGTCGGGGAACCGGGGGATTTCCATCACGCTCTTCTTC
This sequence comes from Linum usitatissimum, assembly GCA_030674075.2. NCBI lineage: Eukaryota > Viridiplantae > Streptophyta > Magnoliopsida > Malpighiales > Linaceae > Linum > Linum usitatissimum. The sequence continues at coordinate 17,386 of JAUJYP020000618.1, forward strand.
AACACCGGCTGTGTAGGCAGTGCATTTTGCTTTTTGATTTCTATTCACGGATTAACCTCGGTTTCATCTAGTTTGTACATCGAGGACAACGTGGCGAGAGCATCTCGCTATTTGATTGTCGACTCTTGTGATGTGCTCAAACTCGTGTCGACTCGAATTCTCGCCACCATTTCTCCTATGTATTTCGATATGGGACGAGTTTATGATCCCTAGTTTCCCACTCCCCCTTCAAGCCGGTAGATTACTAGCTGCCGAATCACCATATACCTTCAAATTCTTAATGCCCATATCCCACGAGGGCGGCTCGGATTCCGAAAGCGCATGCTTCGTACTCCGCTATGTTGTTGGTGCAAGCCAAAGCAGATTTTGGCGGTGATAGGACATACCTTTCCCGGAGAGATGAACACGACCCCGACGCCCTGCCCCAACGAGTTTGAGGCCCCGTCGAACTTCATTACCCATGTTGTTTGGATCGAAGCCCCCCTCCGATTTATTGGTATTCATTATACTTTCATCGGGAAAGTCCATCCACATCGGACACGGGGTCCGGGATCGCATGCTCGCCAAATGATCCGCCACTACACTCCCTTTAATGGCCTTCCTTGGGGTATAAACGATGTCGTACTCTGCGCGACATCACATCGGCTATCCGCCCGGAGAGGGCCGGCTTTTCGAAGACGTACTTGATAGGGTCCATTTTGGATATAAGAAGCGTCGTGTGATATAACATGTCTTGTCTCGGTCTTGGTCGCCCATGCCGCCTTCTCCACGGTGTTTTCTCGAGCGATGTATATCGAGATTCGTAGCTAGTGAATTTCTTGATGGCGTAGTATATGGCGTGTTCTTTCCTTCTTGATTCATCGTGTTGAGCCAACATTGCGCCTACCGAATTTTCAAATACGTCAAGTACAATATTAGCGGCCTTCCCGAAATTGGTGGCACCAAAGTACCGGAGGGTTTAATAAACACCCTTTGACTCTTTTAAAGGCTTGATCACAACTTTTATCCCATTCGATAGGTTGGTTCTTCTTTAGAAGCTTGAAAATGGGTTCACAGGTCGGTGTCAAATGCGATATGAACCGACTAATGTAATTCAAGCGCCCCAAGAACCCCCGCACCTCCTGTTGTGTTTGGGGAGGAGGCATGTCAACTATTGCCATCACTTTGTCGAGGGTCTACTTCAATCCCCTTTCGGCTAACCACGGCAGATGGAGCGGCTTTCCCGAGATGACTCACGAATGTACACTTTTCCGGATTCGATCGAATTTGTTGCTTCAGTCGCTCGAACAACTTTCGTAACACGGCTATGTGGTCATCTTCCTTTTTTGATTTTGCTATAATGTCATCCACATATACTCTATTTCTTTATGTATCATGTCATGAAATAGTGTGACCATGGCCCGTTTGGTAGGTTGCCCCGGCGTTCTTCGGCCCAAAAGACATGACTTTATAGCAAAAGTTTCCCCCGAGTGATGGAGGTGGTCTTCTCTCGATCCTCGGGAAACATCTGATGGATTTGTATCTGAGAAACCGTCCATGAAAGAGAACAGATGGTGATTGGCGATATTATCAACAAGAACATCTATATGAGGCAATGGAAAATTGTCCTTCGGGCTTGCTCTATTTAAATCTACACACATTCTCACTTCCCCATTCTTTTTAGGCACGGGGACTATATTAGGAACCCAGTCGGTGTATTGTGCTACTGCTTGAGAACCCGGCTTCGTATTGCTTTTGTACTTCTTCCTTGATTTTGAGTATCCATTCCGGTTTTTCATCCGTCGTAACTTTGCTTTATTGGCTTGCACCCTTCCCTTATTGGCAAGTGATGTGTTACTATTTTTTCATCGAGGCTGGCATATCTTGATATGACCATGCGAAAACATCTGAAAGTTGGAGTAGTTCGACGAGCCTATCCTTTTGCTCGGTCTAAACCGTCCCCCACTTTGACCTCTCGTCGATTCTCCCTGTTCCCAAATTCACTATCTCTCTTGACTCGTAGAATGGTTCCGAGGGATCGCTCCTCTTGTTCTACCATCCAATACGTACTCTAGGTCGGAACCATCACTTCTTTCCTCGATTTCCATCTCTAGGTGGTCAAAGTCAACTTTAGTGTTTCGAAAACCTTCATTGTTTTCAAACACATCACCTTTCACCCTGTCACACGGGGGAAAAACAAAAAAGGACAAGAAAAACGGAATGAATAATGTGGACGATGCACGGATTAATACTTATGAAAAACATCTTTATTAAACTTGGGAAAATGCGTTACAAGCATCCGGGATCACTCAAAAGATGCTTGGAGGTCCTCCCCTCCTTTATTTAGTAGTCATTTTTAGAGTTATTACATTTGTGGTGGTAAAGGTAACTCGAGAGACACCCGGTTAGCTCAACTCTTCCTGCGGATAGAGCTAGGCGCACCCTATTCCGACTTTAGGTCCATATCAGCTATGCGTGGAGAAGATGTTTGCAAGCTCAGCAGTAACCTTTCGGTGCTCCCGTCCCGGTACGGTTTTTCCTCACATTTATCCTTCCGTATCCCAAAATGTGCTTGTGATGTGAGGTATGACAAGTAATTCCTTCATCATCTTCTCTCGCATTTCAGCTACAAATTCTCTTCCTTTTCCGTTCCCATTTGATCCTCCTCATATCATCACTCTTTGGAATGTATCCCAATCCCACACGGTTCTTGTTTTCCTCGACCTGGATGGTTTTTTTCAGCACCTCTTTCCATTCGAGTAGTGGAGATCCTTAGTGCAGCCATTTCGATGTGAGTGTCGCTTGGGAGATGTGGGCCTTGTGGCTTGTCTTTACGCCCTACATATACGATATCCTCTTATTTCAAAAAAGTACGGAATGCGCTTTCCGGGGTTTTCCTCCGCGGCCTCAATGTAGGGTGTGTTCAAACTCTGATTACCAACGCATCCTCCTCTCCGAACACTTAATGAGCTTCCATTAATTGCAAACTTTAGCTTAAATTGTAAGGATGATGGCACTACTCCTGTGTGGAGCCAAGGGCGCTCCGGCAACAAGGCAATATCTGGGATTTATGTCCATTACGTGGAAATCCACTTGGAAGACCTTAGGTCCTACCTAAATGGGTAGCGAGATTTCCCCTGTGACTTTGCGCTTCATGCCCGCCAGCCTAACGGCTGTGAAGCTTGGCTTAAGGTATGAGTCATCAATCGCGAGCTCATTTCGGTGGATTTAGGCATAACATTCGGTGATGAACCGTTGTCAACCAAGCATCGGGCTATCATGGAAGTCTTACACTTTACGGAGATGTGCGGCCCTTAGTGTGACCCATTTCTATTGAAGGTATCTCGTCTTCATCGAAAGTGATTTCCCGTTTGCTAAAACCGCTCAGGACTATCCCATCGACGCTCTGCGAAACATCGTAGCGGACGTGCGCTTGGTTCGGCACTCTTATGAGGGCTCGTCGATGGGGCTCGGAGGTTAACATCGAGGACGGGAGTGAAATCCTCGCCGGGGTGCGGTTAGAGGTTTTGCTCTCTGCTTCGAACTCGATATGCCTTACAAGCCTCGAGAACTCGCACGCATCTTCACCACTAACCTTTGGTTCATAATCCTCATCCTCTTTCCTCCCCTCGCATTCATCCCGAGGGGAAGGAACATAGCAATGTGGTCCAACGACTTGAGAATATGCTCTTTTTCCTTGTTTTATTTCTACCCTTCTAACCCTTTCGATCTTGTCTAGGTCATCGGGCACGCCGTAGTGTCTTCCGCTCCTTGTGATCGACTCAAACCGGTTATGTTTCTTATAGTCGGAGAGTCAGCATCGTTCTCCTTTTCGGCTTGGCTCGCATACTCCCACGGGACGGCCTTGGAGCTTTTATACTCGAAAGGTCTAGGGACCCTTATAACCAATGGTTTCACTTCTAAAGACGGTGGTGGTGGTTTGGCGGAGGCCTGATAGCGAATCACAAGTTTAGGGAAGTCAAATTCTAGACTTTCTGGCGATGCCATGCAAATGTCAGCCGCTCCTTTGACCTTTGTGTAGAAAATGACCGGTTTGGAATCCATGAGCGCTTACAATTTCTCTTTGAAAGCCCTTTGATCATCCATAGTATGGTTGGAATTTCCGCCATGATATAGACATTTGTCCCCAGCATTGCAGAAATATTTTGCCCATCGGCGGTCCTTAGGTAACCACGGTCTATGAGCGGCTTGCGTACAAACTTCGGTGGCGTTTTAATTTCGGCAATGCTCGGCTTCTCTCGATAAAATTCTTCTTTTCCGACCGTACCAACATTGTGCCTCCCGTGGTTAGGGAGCGGATTCTTATTGACATCGAGGCGGCTGGGCTGGCCGTCGAATTTCAACCACCCTGCCCTCACTAACTTTTGTACTTTATATTTAAAGCACCTGCAGTTTTCGATTACATGACCGGGTGCCCCGGCATGATACTTCGCACCGGACTTGGGGTTGTACCAGGCGGGGTACGGTGGTTGCAACGGTTTGAGCGGGGCGGAACAATTTGCTTGCTTTTCGATGGCGAGGGGAAGAGCTCGGTATACGAGATTGGGATGGGGTCGAGCGGTTACGGCGCCCTTGAGTGGTAGGGCTGCTTTGCCTATAAGTTCCAACTTTGTTGGCCTCCATGGTATGGCCGGGGTTGATTCCCACGATATCCTCCTGCTGAATAGCGGTATTGGGCGGTCGTCCTTCTGTGGGGTGCGATCGGATAGTGTGGGTCAGCGGGGCCGCGGCTATATATGGCGATGTCGATTACTGTGGGTGGTCGAACCCATCCTCCGGTCCTTGGAGTTTCACCTCGTGTGGCATTGACTTCTTCCCTTTTACGGGTGGTATTATGCTTTTTAAGTGGATCATGACCATCCACTGCGCCATGCGTAATCCTTTCAATTCTTTCTCCGTTAGCAACATGTCGGAGAAGTTATTCGTGATTAGCCCTAGCATGTTATTGTAGAAGGGGGCTTAAGAGTCTCAAAGAATATTGAGACTAGCTCCTTCTCATGGCGACTGACATCGGCGGCCTTTTCACGCCATTTGTGAGCATATTCGCGGAATGATTCGTTCTCTTTCTTCTCCATATTCCGCAAGTCTTCCCTATGCGGGGCCGGATCACGATTATGCTTATAATGTCTCATGAAAACATCAGCGAGATCCTGCCACCTTCTGACTCTTGTTCTTTCAAGCTGCATGTACCACCTCAAAGCTGAGCCTCCCAAGCTATTCTGGAAGCAATGCATCATCAGCTTATCATCATATGCATGGTTTGCCGTTTTGTTGCAGTATATTACCGGATGACTTCTCGGACGGGTAGTGCGTCGTACTTTTCAAAATGCGGCATTTTAAACTTGTGGGGCATCACAACATGCGGCACGAGGCATAATTGTGATGCCGAGGGTGCCATAAGAATCAACACCCTCTACGGCCCGCAATCTCTCTTCCAAGCACTCGCGCCATTCTTTGGACGGCGTATCTTCGGGAAACTCGGCATGCTTTACGTGCTCGAACTTAGTGTGAACACCGTCCGCACTACCTTCCCCGGTTTCCCTTTCGGTCTTCTCTTGTTCATTACCGATCACGACGACTTTCTTTCTGAATCTCCTTCATCGGTTGGTCCCATAAGAGGAACTCCGAATCGACCTTTTGGTCTTCATCCTCCCTAACCTTCTTTTTTGTCGGCCATCGACCTCACGAGCAACTTCATGTTGCTCTTTCATTTCATCAAACCCGGCTAGTCGTCCTTTTATCTCATCCATCTCCTTTTGGAGATTTTCCAACGTACGTTATGTCATGATCCTAGCTTTAAGGCGAGTCCAATCTTGGTGTGCGGGGCTGAAATCTGTTGGTGAGCAATGACGAAAGATTTGCTCATACAGACCACCGTTTCTTTATTCTCTTTTAAATAAAAAAACAAAACAAGCTTTGCTCATGATGCGTGATGCATGATGGGTATGAATTTTGAAATCATGTATGGATGCGGGGATGGCATCATCAACACAACAAGTTGCTTTATAAACATGATCATTGTTAGTAGTACAACACACTCATAATACTATACACACCACACTCGTAGTAGTACGGTGCTGGGACCCCATAGTGCTTGTTATTACACCACTTTTTACAAGCCAAACCACGACACACGGGTCGTTTATTTATTACACAAAAAAAGGTACAAACTACATTTTAGAAATTTTAACTCCGGTTCTTGGCATGTTTCGTAAGAAGCTAATTCTTCTAGAGGTGGCTCGAAGAAAGTTGTCGTCTCACCGCCCTCTTCTCCCATAGCTCCCATCATCCCCATGTGGTATTCGACGTCATTTTGCCAAAAAACGCGCCCTTTTTTCGATGATCTTCTTCATCCACCCATAGCTTATGCACTCCTTGTGTGTATATCACTTTCATCGGCCCTTCGCTCTGTATCTCTCTTTCCGGCGCAGCGGTGCGTTCCTCGTACTCTCTAACCTTTTCAGAAGCATCCAGACCTGCGCTCTAGTCGGCGAATCTCATCCCTGCAGCTTTCGACGGCTCCCTTATGCCTTGGGCCGTCCTTCTCTAATTTCTTGATTATCTTATTCGGATCTCGATTATCGGCTTACGCAAACTCGGATGTCCCTCCTTAGCTTTCGGTTGCCCCATAGCTTATGACTCTCAATCGGGTCTTCAAACTTTCCCTTTAGCTCGTCATACTCCTCTATCTTGGCTCGAGCATCTCGAGAACTAGATGCGGCCATTCTCCTCTTACGCCCTCCCCTTGGGTATCTTGTGGACGGCTTACTCCAGCGGACCTCTTGCCATTCGGGATAATCATCGGCTACTCGATCGTGGATATCCCTTGGGTTTGTGCAACTCGGCGTACGGTCAATCCTTCTTGCCTTTTCCCAACTCATGAGCGTGCTTCTATCTTCGTTTTGTGGTTACGGGTTAGCTTCCCCTATCCCTTTCGTGTCTGGTATGAGCTTGTAGACATCCCATTTGTCTTCTAAACATGGCGGGGAGCGTATCGTGCGCAACCCTTTGGCCACCGGGGGACCCCAGGGTTATCTCCACATACTGTACAATACATTTATGTTTGTCATCCATGGGGCTTTCCGGTGGAGCTTACTTTCTTCGAACGTGGAAAAATACCTCTCCCATTGGCTTGGTGTAGCGTTCTCGTACCCTCCTCAGGCTTGGATGAACTCGGCAATCGTGTTGGTTGATCCATGGAAACATTTCTTTGTGCGGACATTAGGTATTCCTAACTCACGGTGAAGGCTTCAAATGTCCAAAGATCCACGTGACTAACAAGGAAGCCGCACCGTATAGAGTCTCCTCGGCTATTTGTGCTGGCTATCGAGAACCACAAATATTTACCGAGAATTGCATATGTGGGGTTCGCCCTGTGGTGATGTTTACTACAAAAGCTTGATAGCATTTTCCCCGATGAAGTGTATTGCGGCGGGATACGATCTTACTCCATATATGATCGGTGCCAAAGCTCTTACTCGCCCATGACATGTCGTACACATTGCGGATGTATCCTAGCAAATACGCGATAGGCAAATACTCACCAATTGTCCCAATGCGGATTTGGCCTTTCGGCTTATCCCTTATTACCCCAGAATGCGGGACGGTGATTTATTCGACCTTGGGTCTGGATTGGGTTGTGTACACCTTGCCAAGTGGGAGGTCCACGAGACGGAAGATTGATCCATAAATGTCTATGTCATTGATTGTGAAGCGGTGGGCGAGGGATCCCAATACTTGAGGAGTTCTCGCATCGTAACTCCGGGGAACGAGACGTCGATCGGATCAAACGGACATCCGTATTTCTCGCTAAACAACCTTTTTCTTCATCGGTGAACATTGACTGGTGCCCCTCGACACATCGGTTTCGTAAGTCGGTGCCCGAATCGGGCGGCTTGGCGCGGTTTGGGGCGGGTACGGAACGGTGGCTCATCGAGCTTCACGTTGTCGTTGCGGCGACCATATAACATGCTCTTCCTCATCCGACGAGTATCCATGAAGCTTGCCATACTTTACAAGATGAAACAATGTTATAAAACGAGGTGCGTTGTGATGATGAAACCTAAAATATTGGCGATCGTCGGAAAAAGAAATTTCTTAAAAAAACAAAGACGAATGCAAATGCATGAATGCAAAGGTTTGTTGCGTGTAACTAAATCCGAGAATCGTGCGCCAAGCCATTAGTAGAAATTAGAAGGCTACTTAATCTATCAATATTATGATTTTCACATCCATCCCAAAAATTTGGAGGTGACGCCAAGAGTTTACGCACATCCTTAGTGCGTGTGCGTGGTTTACCCTACTACTAGTACAAAATTTCGGTATTCGGCTAAAACCTCCAAGACAAGCGGAGGCGCGTATCGTCTTATCTACCTCGATTACCATCCTATGTCTAGCCCAATTACCCGTCTAGGTCTACCAAGGTTCTTCCGCGATACGTACAAAATTGGGAAGAACTTTGACTATGCTACTTAGATTTTTTAGCCGGTGCCTTCCCCATTTTCGATAAACGAACCGGCACGTCACCATGGGATCCCAAAACTTCTCCTAAAGTTGACATCCATGAACGCTGATGCTACTCCGCCTCGAGGTAGAAGGTGTTCTCGATGCGGTACCTGCGAAATCCCGGTGCTCGCAGTTACGCCATCACGGTAATAGTTGTCGGTATTTGTAGGACGGTTGAGATTGGGTCGTGCTCTCTGTTGTTCGGCATTAGCAGTCTTTTCATTTCTTCCCAACGAACGAGTTCGTCCTCGAATAATAGTCGGGGTTGGTCGCCAAAGCCTTCAAATACAACTTGACTTCTTTCGATTACCAGCAGCTCATCATCCCGATGTCGGTACCTCGTTCTATGTGGAAGGTGAACAACATGTATTCTCCTACCCATTCATGTTGTAGGAATGTATTCCACTCGCTTATGGTTAGGAAACTACTAAGCAGCCTTTCCTAAACGGGTGACACTCTCACCATTAGCCTCCCATTTGGCGACACAAGCCGCCAATCGTGTCATGTGAAATACTACCCCTATAGTTCCGTTCTCACCATGAATGCCAATCGGAGTCGGGCTTCAACGGGGAAGGGAGTCGTAGGAAGGCGGCGGGATGAAGAAGATGTTCATGCCCATGTAACACGGATGCCAATCAAGATGTCGGATTGGGGAATCCACTCGCCCGTTTCTAAGCCGGTAATCATCCTCAAGGCCTCAACCATGAATGCATTTCTTTTGGGAAGCGCCCATTCCACGATCTCTCTCCGTAGAGACAACGGGAGGAGCGCCCAAAAGGGCTCGAGTTCACCAACCGTATTCATCTAATGGCAAAGGACATGTAAATCTAGGGATTAGCCACGCGCGATGTAACCTTGAAAAAGATATTTCATGATGCATGCTCTATTTAATAAAGACAACCAAAGAGAATTAAAAGGAAATACGCATGTTGGGTAATAATACACTGAATCATATAAATCCTGATCTCTGGGCTTTCTAGGTTGCGAGCTGACGAACGGGTTTCTTGAGGCCCTATCTTAGGCAGGCTTAGGGAGGCTTCTAGGCGTACTACATGAGGCGAATATAGCTAATCCTGGTATGACTCGATACTGGGATGAGGGTTCACGCGCCCTTACTATTGTAAAGGCAGACGCTACTTCACTCAAAATTCTACCTAAGGGTGAAGCTCGGCAATAGAGCATGCAAATGCATGAACACTGGAAATCAAATAACGCATACAGAAAGTAAAGCCACATTAAGAAACTAAACACCCAAACTTATCGAGCATTTATTTTTGTAGTTAGCCTCCTTTGGAGAGTTCCTGTTCCCCAGCGGAGTCGCCATCTGTCGTGACACATTCCGTCCGCGTCGCGCCGATGGCGCAAAATTGGTTTCGGAGTCGCCACCAATCGTTTAGAAGCGGATTGGACGCTTTCGACATAACCGGAGCCCTTTGGGCGCGGGTTATAATCTGGTCTGCGAAACGAGGATGTAGGGTTCGGGAGGCGGTTACGTGCGAGGAAGGATTAGCACCCCCGCAACGCCCGTAAACCGCACTACGAAATTCGATGTTGGGCGCTTGTCTTCTTTGTTTTAGTGGCTAAATTATATTTTTGTTTGAATGTAGGTGGTTATGTAATTTTAGTAGATAATTCCTTAATTGTAAGTATTAGGCCAATTCCCACTTTTGCGGAAATTTCACTTTATGTTCATAAATATTTTTAATTAGATATATATCTTTTAAGTATTTTGGATTTTTTGAAGCACCACTATTATGGAAGTTTCGCTTCGTATACATAAATATTTTCAATTTAGTATATTTGCATTTAATTATTCGGATTCACGAATTTCAGGTTATTGCGGAAATCTCATTTTCATATTCATAGATATTTATTATTAGTTACTCTTATTTAATTATTTGGGTTTTAAGGATTTCCCCTATTATGGGAATCTCGTTTTATAATTATTTTTATTAATTATACGAGTTAACAAATTTCCAGGTTATTGTGGAAGTCTTGTGAAATATTCTTAATTAATTATTTTTAATTAATTACCTTTAATTAATTATTTTGGATTTACGAATTCCCCACTTATTGGCCAAATCTCGTTTTATGTTTATAATTATTTTTAATTCACTATTTTTGTTTAATTATTTTTATTTAGTTATTTTATTTAATTATTTGGACTTACGAATTCCACTATTGTGGGAATCTTGCTTTTGTTCATAATTACTTTTAATTAATATTTATTTTATTTTATTTTGATTTAATTATTTTGGGTTTACGAATTCCCACTATTGTGAAATCTTTATTTTTATTCATAATTATTTTTAATTAATTATTTTATTATTTGGACTTACTAATTTCCC
>JAUJYP020000619.1:0-28638 GCA_030674075.2 Linum usitatissimum
CCCTCGAAGCGACCGTCGCTGCGATGAGCGAGCCAGACCGTGCCCATACCGCCCTGGCCGATTGCGCGATCTACCGTGTAGGCCCCGAGTCGCCGACCAACCAGGCTGTTGTTGCCTGGCGCGCCGCGGGCTCGAGGTCCAGCAACTCATCGAGCTGCTCGAGCGATCTCTTCATGGCACCTCGCTCACTGTCACTGCGGGCGGCACCTCTTGAAGCGCTCCAGCAACTGCGAATAGCGTCCCTCTTCTATCGGGCCCGCCTGCACCCACTCGAGCGTCAGTGTGTCCATCTGGGAAGCATCAGCCGTGATTCCCTGGCCCATGGCCTGCATGAGCCGCTGCACCTGGTATTCGCGGCGCAGCGGCTGGTCCTCGGCCGGACTCGGCCGGTCCGCCAGGATCTCCGCGCGAACACACAACATGCGCAACGCCTTCTCATTGGCCTCGAGGTCGCTGGCCGCGGGCTTTCCCAGGGCTGCTTTCACAGCATCCTGTCCACCCTTGGGCCACTGGGTCACGGCCGCGAAATGCGCCTCGGCCGCCGCGCGCAGGCCGGCGTGATGCGCTGCATCGGGCTCACTCAACAGCGCCAGTTTGTAGGCACGGACCCGGTTTGCCACTTCCAACAGATTGCTCCAGCCTTGCTCTGTGTCGCGCAACTTCTGGCGCTCGACCGCCGCTTCACACTCATCCAACGCCCGCTCAAAACGGTTACGCAGCTCCCGAGCCGTACCGCGCGGCAACTCACCGAGCGCCGCGAACGATTCACGCAACTCGGCGACCCGCGCGGTACTGTCCAGGAGCGGCGCCCCGGACAACCGGGCCAACCCCTCCAGCTCCTCGCAGGCGGCAACCGCCTGTACCTTGTTGGCTTCCAACGCCGCGTTGTACTCGGCAAATTCCTGGCTGCGACGCTGGAAGACGGCATCGCAATGCAGCCGGAACTGCTCCCAAAGGCGATGATCCTCGTCGCGCGGCACGAGCCCGACCCGCTGCCAGCGGCGCTGCAGCTCCTTCACCTCGTCAATGGCCTTGCGGCTGTCCTCGGACAAACTCAACTGTTGGGCGCGTTCGATCAGGACGTTCTTCTGCCCGACATGGGCAGCATACGCGGCATCCAGCCGATTTTGCAGTTTGGATGTGACCGCAACAAAGCGCTCCTGCAGCTCCCGGGCCGCGGCCCGGTCCACCGGCGAGTGCTGCCGCCACAGTTGTTTGGACTCGCGCAGGGCCACCAACACCAGGCGCCAGTCCGGGTGCTCCCAGTCGTGGCCGCTTTCAAACGCCAGCAGCCGCGCCAGCAACGCCTCGCGCCGCTGCAGGTTTTCCTGGCGCGCCAGGCTCTGCGCCTCGAAGTACTCGCGACAGGGTTGGTAGGCCTTGCGGGCGGCTTCCTGGAAGCGCTGCCAGTCAGCCTCCAGATTCTCGCCGGCACCCTTGCTGAGAGTGCGCCACTCTTCCTGGAGGCCCTTGATGCGCTCGGCCAGCACGGGAGGATCCAGGGTCGAATCCACCAGCGATTCGATTTCTTCCAGCAGCTTGGCGCGCTTCGGGGCCACCGAAAAGCTCTTCCAGTCCTTGAGCTCGTTCAAGCGGGTGTCCAGGCTCTGCAGCTGGTTGCTGAGATACGTCGACAGGGGCGGCGCGCCGGCGAGCTTCTCTTCGATCGCACGCCGCAGTCCCGCCGCCCGCCCGGTGCTGCCTTCACTCAGGGCGCCCTGCGCCTTGCGGATCAAGCCGCCAATCTGGCGGAACGCGAGCGCCTCCGCTGCGAGCTTGTCAGCCCGCTCCTTGCGCGCCGCTTCCTCGGCCTGGGCCCGTTCGGCCGCCGCGGCGGCCGCGCTCTTCTGTTCTAGCTCTCTCACCCGCTCGGCCTCAGCGGCCGCGTTTTCTGCAGCCAGCTGGCGCGAAGCTTCGACCGCGATCTGCCGCAGGTGGCTGGCAATGATCTCGCGCGAGCGGTCGATGGCCTGGCGGACCCGTTCCAACTGGTCGGCTGAAGCCCGGTCGGCCACGGCCTTCCAACGGATCTCGAGCTGATCGAGAGTCGGACCGAACAAGGCGTCGTAGGGCCGGTGGCTGTGCCGCTCAACGGCGCCCGCGGCTGCGTTGAGCTCCTCCTGCAACTGCTCCTGCTGGCGAGACTCGGCAAGGTATGCGTCCCGTTTGGACGTGAGGATCTTGTAGACGCTCTTGTCGTTTCCGCCGCGGACTTCGCGGATCAGGTCGCGAAGTCGCGCCGGGTCATTCACGGCGTGAGCGGCAAGCTGGCGAATCCGGGTGGACCTTCCTGACACCACCAGCCGCGCGATTGCATCCGGGTCGTTCCGGTCGATGGCGGCCTGAAGTAACGCCTCCTCCTGGGCGGCCTCGAGCGCCCGGTCCGGCGGGGCAGCCGCTGGGCGGACTTCGGGAGCCGGCGAACGGGCGGGGGCTTCGGTAACTGCGGGGGTCGGAGGCGCCTTGCGGAAGAAGCGCGAGAACAATGACATCATGGGCCTTCAGATCTACTGGAACGCCCATTCTACCGGCTCAGCCCGCCACTCTCACGGGCGAGCCCGCGCTACCGGTGTTGAAATGCCTGTTTCATCTGCCGGGCCGAGGCCTTCAAGTCGCTCAGATTGGAGGCCAGGCGCTTCGAAGTGTCCCCTTTCGACTGAGCTGACGCCCGGACGAAAGCCTGGTCCGCCTGGGCATTCTCGCCAGCCACCAGGTAACACTCGCCCGCGCGCTGATATTCGCCTTCGCGAGCGGCCTTGTCCGCGATCCACCGGGCTTGCTCAGGGGTCTGGTCGGTGCAGCTCTGCGCCGCGCCCACCACAACAACGTTCTCCTGAACGTCGGCCGCCGCCGTCCCCGCCGCGCCCAGCAGCGCGAGCGCTAGCACAATAGTTCGCATAACCCGAGGCTCTTTCCAATACTTCGCTGACTACCTGTATACGCGCGGATTTCGGAAAAAAAGCTCATCGGGCGAGGACAATTCACTCGCTCAAAAGGGAGAGCGCCGGCGGCACTGCGCGGATCCGGAATCCAGCGTCCGGCCATCCAGGGTGCGAAACGCAAATTCATAGCGGTCCTCGTCCAGGTGCAATTCCAACAACCCATGTTTGCGAACATAGGTTTTTGCCCCGCGGACCACCGACAGGTCATACAAGCCGGCGCCGCCGGTTCCGGCGATGATCTCGCGCATGCCGGCCGGGTCGTGCCTGCCGAGCGCATCCTTGCGGTCGAACGATTCATAGAAATGCTCGTGTCCATTCAACACCAGATCCGCCCCGGCGCGTTCCAGCGCCGCCCATGCGGGCAGCATGCGTTTACCGTCCTTACGGTGCAGGCCCGTGGAAAACACCGGGTGGTGCCACATCGACACAATGCAGCGGCCGTCGCCTTCGATCTCTTTCAACTGCTGCTCTAGCCAGACCTGCTGCTCATCGAGAGCCGGCGGACTGATGTTGCTGTCGAGGCCGATCACCCACCAATCACCCACCAGCTCGCGAAACCACGTGTGATGAGGCGTGCGCTCACCGAAGTATTTGAGGAAGTCCTGCGGCGAACCCTCTACGTAGTCGTGATTGCCCGGTACGGCATACGTGTGTGCCAGGAACGGTCCCCAAGTCGGGGCATAGCACGCGTTCAAGGTGGCAAGGTCGGCATGAGGGTAAGCGGTATCTCCCACTACAAACACAACAGCATCGTCGGGAATCATCCTGGCAGTACGCGCCGCGTAGCTCCGCTGCGCGGGTTTCCCTTCGCACTCCCCAATATCACCGGCGGCGTAGGCCAGTACTCCACTCCAGGCAGGAGCGGCGACACTCAGTAGCACTGACAACAACACAATCCGCATGCGCATCCTCGATCACTCCAGGTCCCGTTTATAGTGTGCTGCAGCGCACATCCGCGCCAAGCCATCGCGAGCTTATGCCCGTAGCGCGACTAAAGGCTCAGATTTCGGTGCTCGATAGGCGTATCGATGCACCGTGAGAATTCCGTCCACATGGCTGCTTCGAGCCGCGCTGACGCTCCTCTTGGGAGCCCTCGTCAGCGTGCCGGCTGTCGCCGCCGAAAATGGAAGGCCGTCGGATGTTGCGCCAGCGCGGTGGGCAGCCCTGTCGGACACCCTCTTCACCCATCATACCGACCCGGATGCCGGCTCCGGCACCGCCATTATTCAGGACAGCCGCGGCTTCATCTGGCTTGGCACTCAAGGTGGCCTGGTCCGTTGGGACGGCTATCGCTTCCGGCGTTACGCCGCCGACACTCGCATTGCGGGCTCGCTTCCCGACAGTTTCATTCTCGCGCTTCATATCGACGTTCGCGGGCGCCTGTGGGTGGGGACAAGTGCCGGCGGTCTCGCCCGTTACGACGCCGCGAAAGACTCGTTCGTCGTGGTTACCGGACCGTCCGGGATCAAGGGCATGGCCGTGTCGTCGATCACGGATGATGGCCAGGGAGGCTTGTGGGTCGGCACGGAAAGCGGCTTGGATCATCTTGACGCCCAACACCCCGAACAACTGACCGCGCAGGCGGACGGCCTGCCCGATGGCCCGGTGCAAGCGGTCCTCAAAGACCGCGAAGGTACGCTATGGGCGGGAACACGGCACGGTCTGTGGAAACGCGCGGCTGGCGCGAGCTTATTCACCGCTTGGCCGCTCGTCGGGCCGGAGGAATCCGAGCCCGCCGTTACGCGCCTGTATCAAGACAGCACAGGCCGCATCTGGATCGGTACTCACGCCCATGGCGCCTACCTGTTTGAAGCAGGCGGCTCACACGCAGTGCTCGAAACGACAACAAACTCCGCATTTCAATCCGACAGTGTGCTCGCGATTACCGAGGCGACCGCGGGCGAAGTCTGGCTCGGCACCGATGGCGACGGTATCCTCGCGGTTGACGCGAAAAGCGCAACTACGCGCCGCATCCATCACTACCCCGACAGCCCGACGAGCCTGAGTGACGACTACATCTACGCGCTCTATCGGGATCGAAGCGGGCTCGTGTGGGTCGCCAACATCGGCGCAATCAGCCAACACGATCCCCAGCAACAGGCGGTCACCACCCTGTTCGGAGGCACCGGCCGCCCCAACGGCATCAGCGGCAAGAAAGTGTTTGCGGTCCGCGAAATGCCCGATCACCGTATCTGGTTGGGCGTCGGCGGCGGCGTGGACATCATCGACCCGATGCTCGGCCGCGTCGCCCAGTTGACCACCGATCCGACCAACCCGCACTCGGCACTGCCGAAGGGCCGGGTCCAGACATTTGTGTTGGGACCGGATGATTCGGTCTACATTGCGACTCAACAGGGACTGTATGTAACGGATGTCCATGCCAGGCCCGTCAGGCGCGTGGACCTGCCGGGCAGGAGCCCGACCGCGGGCATCCGGGCCCTGAGCTACGATGCCGGTGTTCTGTGGGTGGGTGGCGACCAGGATGGGCTGTGGCAGGCGGACCTGCGTACGCCGGGCGACCCCGTGATCCTGAATCATTTCGGCGCCGACAAGCTCGGCGACGCGCGCATCACCACCCTCAACCGCGTATCCGGTTCGACCATGTGGGTGGGCACGCGCAGCAGTCTCGCGGAAATCGATGTCACAACCGGTGAGATCGAGCGGGTACCGGCCAACCAGGCCGATCCAACCCAATTGTTGGACGGCTTCGTGGCCGCCACTCTCGTCGACCACCGCGGCCGATTCTGGGTGGCTTCCTTCGGCGGCGGTGTGCAAGTACTCGAAAGCCGCGACCGACAGGGACACTGGCGGTTCAGGCGACTCGGCCTGCGCGAGGGATTGCCGCATCTCGGCGTCGACAAGCTTCTGGAGGATTCCCGGGGCAACATCTGGGCCAGTACGGACAACGGCCTGGCGGTCATCAACGGCGACGACTTCACGGTCCAGGCTTTGCAGCGACCGCAGGGCGTGGCCATGCGGACTTTCTGGACGGACTCGGGTCTCGTGACGAGCAGCGGTGAAATCGTATTTGGAGCCAACGGCGGCCTGACCATCGTACGACCTGAGCTCATCACGGCATGGACCTACCAGCCACCCGTCGTGGTCACCAGTGTCCAGACTTCGGCCGACAAACGCAGCCTCAAAGTCGAATTCGCCGCCCTCGACTACTCAGCGCCCGAGCACAACCGCTACGCCTACCGGCTGCTCGGCTTTGATCCGGACTGGATCTCCACCGACCCCAGTGTCCGACTCGCGAGCTACACCAATCTCGCACCCGGCGAATACACATTGGAGTTGCGCGGCTCAAACCGTGATGGGCACTGGTCCACACCGTTGCAGATGCCGGTGATCGTACCCGCCGCGTGGTATCAGACAGTTGGTTTCAAGACAGCGGTCATTCTGCTCGGACTGATCCTGGTGGCGCTCCTGATCCAGGCACGTACCCTGTATCTGCGGCAACGCCAGCGCGAGCTGCAGGCGCTCGTGAATGAACGCACCGCCGAGTTGGAAAAGCGCAGCAAAGAGTTGCGCGACAGTCAGCAGCGGCTCGAGCGGATAGCCTACAACGATGCGCTGACCGGCTTGCCCAACCGGCGCCTGTTTGAGAACGAGCTCGAGCACAGCGTGGCACTGGCCGAGCGTGACGGACCTGCCTTCACTCTACTGCTGGTGGATCTGGATGGCTTCAAGAAAATCAATGACACACTGGGCCACGACGCCGGCGATGCGTTGCTGGTCGAGGTCTCCGTTCGCCTGAAACACGCCGTGCGCGAATCGGACCGGGTGGCGCGCCTGGGCGGCGACGAATTCGCGCTGATCCTGGCACAGACCAGCGAACAGGCGGCGGTGGAACAGGTCTGCAACCGGATTCTCGCGAGTCTCGCCGAGCCTGTTGTGTTCAAGGACTGCATCATGCGCGTCACGGGCAGTATCGGCTCAGCGCAGTGTCCCCACCAGGGCTCCACCATGGACGAGCTTTACAAGGCCGCCGATACGGCTCTGTATGACGCGAAGCGCAGTGGCCGCAACATGTGGAGCTGGTACGGCTACACCGTCAAGTTGCGCGCCATGGTAGCCGCAGCAGCGAGCGGCGTGGGCGGCGAGAAGCGCGCTTGAATTCGTAGCTGCGCGCCGCCATCAGCAATCCCGGTTGGTCCATTTCGAGTGCGGCCCGGCGCTCGTGCTCATCCAAGCCCGCCTCGGCAACCACTCGTTCGGGAGCGGCAAGAAAGCGCTCGCGAAATACGCGATCGGAATACAACCTCGCCAGGAAGGTTTCAAACTGTTGTGAGCTCATGCGTCCGCCGGGAGCGTCTGGCGCGGCCTGATGCAAGCGCCTCGCGCGCCCGATCGAGTTGCCGCAGCAGTTGTTTGAACTCCGGATACCGTCCATCGCGCTCCAGAATCACCGTAAGCGGTTGAGGACACTGTTGTGCGAGCCACGCGAGCATGGAGAAGACCACGTCAGGCACGTCATGCAGGTGATCATCCAACAGGCGCCGGGCTTCAAACTCGATCCACACTCCCCCGCTGATGTGGACCACCTGCACTTTCTGAAGGGGGAAGCTTCTCAGACAATCGAACGGGTCGCGCCCGAAATTCACCGCATTGGCGTACAGGTTGTGAAGGTCGAGCAGGAGCGGCGCATCCGCTGCTGCGCTGACCTCGGCGACCCAGGCCGCCTCGGACATCGTCGAGTGGGGTGGATCAATGAGCGTTGCAATGTTCTCCAGTGCCGGCAAGGAACCAACCGTCCGGCGGATGAGCTCCAGATTGGCAACAGCGCCTGCGACTGTCCTGCTGTTGCGCGGCGGCGCTGCCAGATGGCCGATCTCATAGCCGCCGCTGCGGACCAACGCCAGATGCTCGGACCAGATCTGCGGCTCGAGGGCGTTCACGACTTTGGCCAGCCTTTCCAGGCGCGCAGGGGAAACCGGGCTGACCGTCGCGAGTCCCAGTGTGACGCCGTGACCCAGGATGGGAACTTCCCTGCCGAGGCTACGCAACGATCGCAACTGGCGAGTGGGCGCTTTGCAATAGTCATCGAGAATGACCTCGATGACATCAATGGCATCCAGATGCACGTAGATGCTCGCGGCAAGAGCGTCGCGCCAGCCGAGCCCAACCCGGTCACGAGGCTTCAACTGCCACACCCTCCGCAACCACCGCCACCCCCGCCGCCTCCGCAACCGCTACCGCCGCTTCCACAACCGCTGCCAGACGAATTGGACTGCGGAAACATCCTCGCCCAGGCCCGGTCCTCCAATCCTCCCACCAGGCTATAAACTCCGAATACGGCGGCCAACAGGGCTGCTTCCGAAACGGCGTCCGGGGACTTCTGCGCGCGCCGCGAACGCAGCGAGGCGAACAATGAAGTCAGGTCGCGCAAGGCGCTGTTGCCGGCGTAAGTTCGGCGGAAGATGGCTCGCGCGAGCAGGCACACTACGGCT
Source organism: Linum usitatissimum (assembly GCA_030674075.2). Taxonomy (NCBI): domain Eukaryota; kingdom Viridiplantae; phylum Streptophyta; class Magnoliopsida; order Malpighiales; family Linaceae; genus Linum; species Linum usitatissimum. The sequence continues at coordinate 8,393 of JAUJYP020000619.1, forward strand.
ATGACCGTCAGCACAATCAGAAACAGAATGTTGGAGTGACCCGTCGAAAGCGCAACTTGGATTTTGATGAGAGCAATCAACACCAGGAAGCCGCTCCCCAACAGCACCAGCGGCCAGCGCCGGCTTCGGGCCGCACTGTCCGCCAACAGCCCCCGGCGGACCAGGTCACGCTCATACTCGGCCACCGCGACCTTGTATTCGGGTGCATTCAGCAACGCGGACGGCTCACAGGGAGTACGACACAGCCGCAGCACCACTGTCTCGATGGGCACCTGCACCCGATCAATCTCCATTTCCCTCACGGTCTGAAACGTCGTCGTACGGATCTGCAGCAGGCCGCGCAGATTCAATGACAACGCCACCACACGCAGCAACTCGCGAACATCGCCGCGAAGGAAGGCAATTGCATACGGGTCGCGGATTCGCGGCTCGGCGGGCTGGGCTGCCTCGCGACTCACAATCAGCAGGTGCACCACGAGGTACACTGTCACTGAGAGCACCAGGAACAAGCCGAGAAAATCCGGACCGCGCAGAGCAAACATGCGGCTAGCTGAGCGTACGGCCGAGGGCCGCCAGATCCGTGATCAGACTGAGAACTTCCCCCAACAGCGTGCGCGCGGCACCGGCGGGCAGATCCTCCCCCCGATGCACGGCTGAGAGCGCTTCCAGGCTCGCGTGGCGGTCGGCAAACAGCTGTTCGAGCGCAGCCTTTGGGGCGAGAGTGCGCTCGTCCCGAAGTAACAGCAAGGTAGCGGCACTGGCGCGAAGGGGCCCCGTCGCTTCGGCGATCATGTGCTCCAGACTCTCGTCGCGGTCGCCCTCAATGACGTACCGCTCCCGCAGGCGCAACTCCAGATTCAACAAGACCTGCGGCACGCGGCGCAGGGCCGCTTCCCGGGTGATCTGCATGGAATCGAACGGTGAGCGCCCCAACAACACGCGGTGCCGCGCCTTGATGTCTGCGAATTTCACCGCGAAGGATTCGACCGCCGCCGCCAGCTCGGTACTTTTCAAAAACATGACAGTCAGGCCCGCGGCCGCCCGGCCCGAGCGCAGCGGGGTGCGCAGCGCATCGAGCTGCTCGAGCGTCCAGTGGCGCGCGATCACGAGCAGATTGACGTCGGAGGTGGGGCGCAAGCGCCCTTCCGCGGCCGATCCGAACAGAATTACGGATTCGAGCGGCAGGGTGTCCACGAGCGCTGCGACAAATTCCTGCAGGATCGTCGCCACTGGCGGCGGCAGATCCTTCGCCAGTTCCGGGGTGAGCTCGAACGTCATTGCCTGGGTACCTCGCGGATAGGCATCATAGGGACGTATGATTGCAATGGGTATGGGGCCGTGAGCCACGAGCGCGTTTTTATTGGCTTGGGCACCAATCTCGGCGCCGATCTCGACCGCAACCTCCACGAGGCGGTCGAGGCAATCCGGCGGCTGCCGGATACGGATGTCGTTCGAGTGTCTTCATTCATGCGTTCCGCGCCGTGGGGCATCACGGACCAACCGCCTTTTCTCAACGCCGTGGTGGAAGTCCGTACACAGTTGGAACCACTTCCCCTGCTGCACGCCCTGAAGGAGCTGGAGCGCAGGTTGGGTCGGATACCGACCTACCGCTGGGGGCCACGGTTGATTGACTTCGACATCATTCTGTACGGCACGCGGGTCGTGGACCTGCCGGAGCTGAAAATCCCGCATCCGCACTACCAGGAACGGGACTTCGTACGCCTTCCCCTGGCCGAAATCGCGCCCGAGCTGGCGGCGGTTCGGTGAGACGACTCGGCGCGCCAGCGGCACAATGGATTGCCCTTCTCCTTGCTTCGGCCGCCCTCGGCGCCGCGCTGCAGGCATTGCGAATTCCCGCCGCACTGCTGTTGGGTCCCATGTTGGCGGGCATTGCCATGGCCGCCGGCGGCGGGCAGGCGCGGGTGCCGCACTGGGCGTTCCTGCTCGCGCAAGGGTTGATCGGCTGCATGATCGCCAAAATGGCGCCGCTGTCCATTGCCGGCGAGATGCTCAGCCGCTGGCCGATCTTCGTGTTTGGTGTGTTGGCTGTGATTGCGGTGAGCACCTCTCTCGGCTGGCTGCTGACCCGCATGCACGTCCTGCCAGGCACCGCCGTGTTATGGGGCTCGAGCCCCGGAGCCGCGACCGCAATGATTGTCATGGCGGAGGCCCATGGAGCGGATGGCCGCCTCGTAGCCTTCATGCAATACCTGCGTGTTGCGGTGGTAGCCGGCGGCGCTTCCGTGGTCGCACGCCTATGGAATCTGAATCTCTCGCACACCACGGTACCCGTTGACTGGTTACCGCCCGTGGCCGGGTGGCCGCTGGCCGAAACGCTGACACTCGCCATCGTGGGACCCCTGATTGCGCACAAACTCAACATCCGCTCGGGCGGTTTCCTGTTGCCGCTCGTAGCCGGCCTGCTCCTCGGTCACCTCGGTCTGATGAGCATCGAGTTGCCGCCCTGGCTGCTGCTGCTCAGCTATACGCTGATTGGCTGGAGCATCGGGTTGCGCTTCACACGCCCGCTGCTCGTGCATGTAGCCCGGGCCTTCCCGCGCGTGCTGGCGTGCATGGTGACGCTGATCCTCCTTTGCGGCGTACTGGCGGCGGTGTTGGTCATCACCGCGGGTGTGGACCCACTGACCGCGTACCTGGCCACGAGCCCCGGCGGCGCCGACTCCGTGGCCATTATTGCAGCGTCGAGCAAGGTGGATGTTCCCTTTGTGATGGCCATGCAGACGACTCGACTCGTAGCGGTAATCTTCCTCGCACCCATCATTACCCGGTACCTTGCCGAGCTGCCGCGCTCACGGTCCTCTTAACGGTTGCCCACACGTGTCGTTTGCGCTCAAACTCGCGGCCTGACTGAGCGGTGCGCGCCGCACCGCAGACTGCGAGGACATTTTTCCCATGGCTGAAGCTTCCGCCGGTGAGACATTCATGCGCCTGAGCAGCCGCTCCGGTTTGCGCGCTGAAATCAACGCAAATGGCTCGTTGCGACGCTTTGATTGCGAGTCCATCTGCCTGCCGCTGTTCGTGGGCAATGAGCTCGACGGCGGCCCCACCAATCTCTATCTGCGGCGCACGGATGGACCGGCCATCACATGGACCGCGCTGCTGGGTCCGACCAGTCCGACAACCTTCCACGCCGACCCTGCCAGCGGAATGCTGGTGGGCAAGGGCTCCTGGCAGGGTATCAACTACACTCTGGCGCTCGTCCTGGCGCAGAGCTCGCCTGCCTGGTACTGGCACATCCACCTGGAGAATGCGCGCGACGAGCCTGTGACGCTCGATGTGACCTACGCGCAGGATGTTGCTTTGGCCTCCTACGGGGGTATCCGACTCAACGAGTTCTACGTGAGTCAGTACATCGATCACACGCCGCTCCAGTTGCCCGGCCACGGTGTCGGCATCGCCTCCCGTCAGAATCAGGCTGCCGACGGCAAGCACCCCTGGAGCCTGATCGGCTGCCTGCGGATGGCAGCATCATTTGCTACTGACGCACTGCAGTTCCATGGCCTCACGAGTCGCGCGGGTGAAACGCCCATCGGCCTGTCCGCGGAGCTGCCGAACCGCCGCCTGCAACATGAACATTCAATGGTCGTGCTGCGGGATAGGCCCTGCAAACTCGAACCGCGCGCCACCGCGATTTCGGGATTCTTCGGTGTCTACGTCGCCGATCATCCGGGCGCCACCACGGCCGCCGATGCAACAGCAGCCAGCGAGGCATTCAATCTGCCGGAGGCGAAACCGCCGACGCTCTTCTCCACCGGCAACGAAGCGCCGCACGCCAGGACACTGTTCAGTTCCGCTCCGCTGTTCAAGGCGCTGGACCTGAGTCCTGAAGAGCTGCGCGATCTGTTTGGTTCCCAGTGGCGGCACGTCGAGGTCGATGAGCAGGGCACGCGCGTGTCGTTCTTCCACGGAGCGGACAGCCATGTGGTGCTCAAAGCGAAAGAACTACGGGTCATGCGGCCGCACGGCCATATTTTGCGTACCGGCCGAAACACGACGCCGGATGAAACAGCCCTGACCTCCACCGCCTGGATGAGCGGCGTGTTTCATTCGATGGTGACTGAAGGCCATGTCAGCATCAATCGCTTCCTGTCGACGGTGCACACCTATCTCGGCCTGTTCCGCTCCCACGGGCAGCGGGTGTTCGTGGACGTAGGCGGCGAGTGGCAACTGCTCCAGGTTCCGTCCGCATTTGAAATCTCCCCCAACCGCTGCCGTTGGATCTATCAACATGCCAGGGGCGCAATCCATGTTGTGTCCGAGGCGAAGCACGACCCCCATGAATTGACGCTGTCGATTGAGGTGAAATCAGGCAATCCGACGCGGTTCCTCATTTCCAGCCACGTGTCCTTGAACGATGATGACGGTAGCGCTCCGGGAAGCGCGCTGTGGCGGCAATCGGGCACGAAAGTCGTCATTTCACCGGCTGCCAACACCGACCTCGGCCGCCGCTTCCCCCAGGGCAGCTTCACAATCGCGGCCGCGGCGGGCACTGAGTTTGAACGTGGGCGGCGATGAAATGCTGTTCTCTGATGGACAGTCGCGCAACCAGCCCTTTGTGTGCATCACGACTGTTGCAGCCACCCGGGTTGGATTGAGCATCCGGGGCGGACTGGGAATCACCGCAACGCCCGACCCGCTCCTGGCCGCCCGCGTCGAAGACCTGTCACCGCAACTTCGCTTCCACTCGCCGGTTCAGCAGGAAGTATTGAGCCGGCTGGCGGACATTGTTCCCTGGTTCGCACAGAACGCCTTCATTCACTATCTGTCGCCCCGCGGCCTCGAGCAATTCTCCGGCGGCGGCTGGGGCACTCGCGATGTCTGCCAAGGACCCGTTGAGTTGCTGCTCGCCCTGGGACGGGTGGACGCGGTTCGCGACCTGTTGATTCGGGTGCTGGCCAATCAGAACCCGGACGGCGACTGGCCGCAGTGGTGGATGTTCTTCGACCGGGAGCGCGGCATCCGGGCCGGTGATTCGCACGGCGACATTGTTTTCTGGCCTCTGGTGGTCCTCGCCCAATACCTCACCGCGTCGGGCGATGCCGCTGTGTTGGATGAGAAGGTGCCGTTCTTCAATGCCGAGCCCGCCACCGTGTGGGAGCACGTCGAACGGGCCCTGGCCATCATTGAGAAGCGAGTCATCCCGGGGACTGCGCTGGCCGCCTATGGCCACGGCGACTGGAATGACTCGCTGCAGCCGGCGGATCCAGCGATGCGCGAGCGGATGTGCAGCGCCTGGACCGTGACGCTGCACTTCCAGGCACTGGTGTCGCTTGCCGAAGTGTTGCGCACGATGGGGCGGGCGGCCGTTGCGGAGCGCTTCGAGAAGTGGGCGCAAACCATCAAGGCCGACTTTCAGCGCCTGCTGGTGGTCGACGGCGTGTTGACCGGCTACGCCCTTTTCAACGACAGCAATCATCCCCGCTACCTGCTGCATCCGAGCGATCAGACGACCGGTGTCCATTACAGCTCGTTGGCCATGATTCACGCCATCCTGGAAGACCTGCTGACGCCGGAGCAATCAAGAGAGCACCTGAAGCTCATAGATCAGCACCTGAGCACTCCGGACGGTGTACGCCTGTTTGACCGGCCAATGACCTATCACGGCGGGTTGCAACAGTTGTTCCAGCGCGCGGAGACTGCAACCTTCTTCGGTCGAGAGATCGGCCTGATGTACATGCACGCGCATCTGCGATACGCGCAGGCACTCGCGCATGTCGGGGACAGCGAACGATTCCTGCACGCCCTGTGTCAGGCCAACCCGATCGGCATCCGCTCGATCGTACCCAAGGCGACTCTGCGGCAGGCCAACTGCTACTACTCCAGCTCCGATGCGGCGTTCGAAGATCGATACCAAGCGAGCGAGGAATACCAGCGCATCGGCCGAGGCTCAATTGCGCTCGACGGCGGTTGGCGTGTTTATTCGAGCGGCGCGGGCATAGCGTTGGGATTGATCTTGCGGCGCTTTCTGGGAGTCAGCCCGGAAGCACGCCGCATCCGAGTCGATCCGGTGATACCGGCAACACTGAACGGGTTGAGGGTCGAGTCGACCCTGCTCGGACAAGCTGTTGAGTTGAATTACCGGATCAAGGGCGCTGGGTGTGGCGTGACTGCCATCACCCTGAACGGCACTGCGCTGTCGTTCGATACCGAGTCGAACCCGCATCGACGCGGCGCGGCGTTGGTTGACCGCGCCGCCTTCGAGCGGGCAATGAAGGCGCAAGGGAATGTGTTGAGCATCAGCGTCGGTTGAGAGCCGACCGCACGCGGCGCGGGCCCCCATTGCGCGGCGGTTGGCGCCGAGGCGGGGGTGGTGGCGCCCGCTGCAGGCGGTGGGCCGCGCTGGGCACAGGCGCCGGGCCGCACCGGTCTCAGGGTTCCTCGTCTGCCAGCAGGTCGCCCAAGCGGTCAAACTTGCGCTCCCACTGCTCGCGCCGGTCGCTGATCCACTTCTCCACCGCGCGCAGGCCCGCCGGCTCCATCCGGCACAGGCGGGTTCTGCCGATCTTCTCGCTTCGGACCAGGGAACACTCCTCCAGCAACTGCAGGTGTTGGACCACCGCCGCCAGGGAGACTCCCAGCGGCTTCGCGAGCTCGGACACCGAAACGGGTCCTTCGCTCAGCCGCTCGATCATCTGCCGACGAGTCGCATCACTCAGCGCGTGAAAGACGCGGTTGACGTCAACTGTTTGGGCGTGCACTAGCGTGCCAACTCCCTGGCGAGGTGTTTCAACAGCGAACGCCAGCCCTGCTCCCGCATCTGCGGGCCATCTGCGTGGGCGAAAAAATGCGGCTTGTTCGGTGAAGACCAACCTTGTGCCCGTGCCGTCGGCCTGCAGCTCAAAGGTGGACTGGGAGGCTGACATCCGGTTGCCGCCCCAAACCGGCCCAAACTTATGTCAACGGAGCCCACTTTGGTACGGCCACGCGGGACGGGCCAGGGCAATGTGACGAAGTGTAAGCCGCCTGCGCGAAACGCACCCAAAGTGTAGCCGGGTGCCAACAACAAAAAGGCTTTGGTCTCGGTCCGGCCGCAAGCTTAATGAAAGTTAATAGTAGCGCCGCGCCGTGTGAGACAGGGTTCACAGAGGCATTGGCGTTGCCCTATATCATGCAGAACATGCTGCTCAACTGGATAAAGGCCCAAGACGCCGTGGACGCGGGTTCACATCTCGCGGACTCATTTCCAACCCAGCCGACCGGCGAATTCCTGCAGCCGTTTGTGAAACAGGCCAGCCAGGACCTGCAGGCACGCAACCTGACCTTCTACAAGCGGGTTCGATTTGCGAATGCCTTCAAGTGGCGGCTGCTGGAAAAGGCGTGCCGGCTGAAACGGCACACGACGTTACGCAGACCCTGCTCGTCAACTCCAGCGGCCTGTGGGTAGCGCCGAGCGAGCCGGAACCCGCCCTTGCCGCACCTTCCGCCCCCGGCTCGCTACCCGGTCGGAGCGGCCGCCGAAGGACAGCGACGAGCTCAACAACGTGGGCGTGGAACTGACACGACTCGGCCACTACGCGCAAGCGCGCAAGTATTTTCACCGCGCCATTGCCCGCAATCCGAAGAATGCTGACGCCCTGAGCAACCAGGGCCATCTGTGGCTGCTCGAGGGCCGCTTTGCCGATGCCGAGAATCAATTCCGGCAAGCCCTGCGCATCCGGCCGACCGACGCCAACATCCGCGCGCGGCTCGGACTGGCCCTGCTCAACCAGGGGCTGCTCGAGAAGGCCTGTGCCCAATTCGGCAAAGTGTTGAAAACATCGCCCCGCTGTGCCGCGGCCCTCACTGGCTTGGGATCCGCGGCGCGCGCCGCTGGCCGCTTCGCGGAAGCCGAAAAATTATTCCAGCGCGCACTGGTGGCCGACCCGAGTCTCACCGCTCCCCTCGCGGCCATCCCCGGTACGCGACGTATGACCGCCTCCGACTCTCAATGGCTCGCCAAGGCCGAACAGGCAGCGGCGGCCACCAACAGTCCGACGGAACAGGCCAGCCTGCGGTTTGCGGTCGGCAAGTATTTTGACGACATCGGCGACTACTCGCGCGCGTTTGCCAGCTATCGACGGGCCAATAGCCTGTTGAAGCCGCTTGCGGCCCCGTACGATGCGAACGAACACTCCCGCTTTGTAAATGACATGACCTGTGTCTACACACCACAGGTCCTTGCGGCAATGAAGGCTGCCGGCGGCTCAGCGTCGACCCGCCCCGTTTTTGTGGTCGGTATGCCGCGCTCGGGCACTTCACTCGTTGAGCAGATCCTCAGCTCACATCCGTCGCTGACGGGCGCGGGCGAGTTGAAATTCTGGATTGACGCCGCGGCTGCCGAGGGCCGGGAAATTCGCAAGGCTGTGCTGCCGCTGGACAGTCGGCGCAAGCTGGCGGAGGAATACCTGAGGGCGCTGAGGGCCCAGCAGGACAGCGGCTTTGTGGTCGACAAAACGCCCCACAATGCCGAGCACCTCGGCTTGATTCATTCTGTTTTCCCCAACGCGCGCATCATTCACGTGCAGCGCGATCCGATCGATACCTGCCTGTCGTGCTATTTCCAGAACTTCTCCCTGGCACTGAACTACACGTTCGATCTCAATGATCTCGCCGCCTACTACCGGCAACATGCGCGCCTGATGGCCCACTGGCGCAAAGCATTGCCGGCCGGCACGCTACTCGAAATTTCGTACGAGGAGCTCGTGTCCCAACAGGAGAGCGCCACGCGCAAACTCCTGGCGTTCCTCGGGCTCGGGTGGGATGCGAGCTGCCTGAAATTTGCGGAAAACCCGCGTCCCGTCATCACTGCCAGCTCCTGGCAGGTCCGCCAACCCCTCTACAGCAACTCCGTCCAGCGCTGGCGCCACTATTCGAAGTATTTGGAACCGCTGCGCAGGCTGCATCGCGCCTGAACGCGCGTGGCGCGGCGCGGAATGAGCGCGCTGCCGCCTTCTGTTACAGCGCGCCAGCACTGAAGACCCCCAGGAGATTCGGTGGACCGGGTCGGCTCATCCTCGAGCGCCCGGTCCAACGCGACGACAGGCTTCCGGCGTCCTCAACGGCTCTGCACAGGTGCCGCGAACCGCGGTCGCGGCGGGCTGTCTCGATGGTCTCGACAGCCTACCCGGTGAGCGGTTGCTCGTAGGACTGAATCGACGGGCCGGGGGTCGTCTGAAACTTCCTTCGCGCTCGCCATTTTACTCCCTCCCGGTCAGCTCTGCCTGCTGCGCAGCAGACTTAGGTATCTCTGCAGTACGCCCTTGGAGTAATGACGGGCGATCTCACGTGCGAAGCGGGGGAAATCCTGCACCGAGTTCTCGTCCGCGGAGTCGGAGATCGTCCTGACAACCGCGCAGGGAATTCCATATTCGTCGCACACTTGCGCGACCGCCGCACCTTCCATTTCCACACAACACACGCCGGGAAGGCGCTCGCGTAGATCGCGCACAGCCGCGCTGCTGGCGAAGAACCTGTCACCACTTGCAACCGTTCCCACCACCACTTTGGGAACGGTCATCTTGAAGAACGCGCGCTCGGCGTGGGATACATGGGTCGCCAGATCGTGCTCGGCAAACAATTTCGCGGCCGCCACGAGGCCGGCGCGCAGTGTCGGATCCGTCGCGAACCGCGACTTTCCCAACAACGGCACCTCGTAACGGGGAAATAACGGGCTCGCATCCATGTCGTGTTGTACAAGATCGCTGGCAACAACAATATCCCCGATCGCCAACCCCGGCTGCACGCCGCCCGCGACACCGCCGAAGATGAGACGGTCCACTGGAAAAGATGCCAGCAACTGGGTCACGGTGGCCGCGGCAGCCACCTTCCCGTAGCGCGAGAACACGGCGACGACCTCGACGCCATGAAAGCGACCGGTGTGAAACTGCCGCCGGCCGAATTCCTGGATGGTCACCTCGCTCAGTGAATCGATCACACTGGCGATTTCTTCCGCCATGGCGCTGACGAGAGCTAGCATGAAAACTCACGACGGTCCAAGGGCAGCCCTGCTTGTGCGCGTGGCAATGAGCGCCACGATAGCTGCTCCGTAGAAAATCGCCACTGTCATTGCAATGGCCGGTCCCAGGCCGGCTTCGGCACCGAAGATGCGATCACTGGCCACTGCCACCGCCGTAGGTCCCACTGCCCCACCGACCGCCACGTTCAGAAAGAAACTGATGGACATGGCAAGCCCGCGCGAGCGGTTGGGAACGACATCCAGGATTGCCGAAAAGCCGCAGGCAGTGACAATACCCGACAGTGCGAAGTACGCCGGAATGGCCGGCAACACGAGGCCCACGTTCGGCGCATTGAGAGCTGCTGCAATTGGGAGAATCAGGCCGCTCGCCGTGAGGCACACGAGCAGCTTGCGCGACCATCCGCCACTGACACCGGCACGGTCGGCCAGCCAGCCGCCCACCAACACACCACCGCCGAATGCGGCTGCGAGCATGATTCCCAACTCCATGCCCACCTGCGCACGGTCCATGTGAAATTCGCGTATCAGGAGCGTGGGGGCCCAGTTACCCACGGCGTTGTCGACCAGGGAGGCGATGGCAACTACGGCGTAGATCGGGATAACTTTGGACCAGCCCATGGCAGGTTGGCGGACCGCGGCGTATGGAGTTACCGTGTTGGACGCGGGGCCCGTGCTGGGCGCACTGCCTGGACTGCCGGCGCCTATGGTTGCTTCCACGCCGCGGCGCACCGGTTCGCGGATCGCCAGGATCACCAGCGCCCACAGCAACCCCGGGGCGCCAATCAACAGTAGAACCATTCGCCACGGCGCCTCGTGGGCCAACGGCGTTCCCGCCAGGGCACCCAACTGCACGAAATGCAATACTCCACCACCAATCAGGATGGCGGCGCCAATGCCCATGGCAATGCCGCTCAGAAAGCACGCGACCGCCGTTCCCCGCCGCGACGGTGGAAAGTAATCACTGATCAACGAAATGGCGGCGGGCGACAACACCGCCTCACCCAATCCAACCACCAGGCGCCCGGCGAACAACTGGCCGAAGCTCTGTGACAATCCACAGGCGAGCGTGCCGATCGTCCAGACAATCACCCCGCAAAAGATCAGATTGCGACGCGATGTGCGGTCTGCCAGCCACCCGAGCGGGATGCCGGCAACACCGTAGACGACCGCAAACGCAGTTCCCAACAGCAGGCTCATCTGCGTGTCGCTGATGCCGAGATCGGCGCGGATCGGATCTACGAGCAGACTCAACACCTGCCGGTCCGTATAGGACAGTATCGCCGTGGCGACGAGAATCGCTACGACTGTCCAGGCGTAGCCGCGCGCGGGATAGTCGGCAGCGGGGGTACCGTTCATTGGGCTCGTCATGCTTGGGCGACGTTGCTCGCTGTTGGTAAGGTTTTCGCGCGACCACTGAGGTGGTATTTCATTATTTGCCCATGCCGGCCGCCGCGGTCGCGCTCCAATCGAAGCGCGGAATCACTGCTGCGCGGCTTCCGGAAGCGGCACGGCAGTTGTGTCAGAGCGGCGGAACCAGCGGCGCCCGGTCCGGGTAATGCGAAACCGTGTTGGACAATGCGGGTCCGGGCATGCAACTTCCGCGTCCGAGGACATCCAGTCGTTGGGATCGGTGATGCGTTGCTTCGCGGGCAACAGCGGCAGCAACGCCGCCAGGGAGTAGATGGAGAATCCTTGCCCCGGGGGAATTTCAACATCTCGCCGTGCAGCTCGAAATAGTCGCCGAGTCGCGCGCCGCAGTACAGTGTCTGGTCGGGCGGGCCTACGACTTCAACTCGCAGGTCATACAGCTCGAAACCGGCTTGCGTGTCATCTGGCGGTCGACTCACGCGGCTCCGCCCTGCTTGCGTAGGAAAACCGGGTCGGTCACGACCAGGTCGAACGAGCGCCCAATATCGGATTCCAACGCGGCGCGCGCCGCTTTGCCGTCGCCCTTCGCCAGGGCTGAAACCATTTCAACGTGAAAGTGGGTGCCGCGGCCTTCACGGCCGTCGAAGCGCTCGGATGCCACGCGCAGATACGGTCCGAACTGCAGCCACAGGCTCTCAATGATAGGCAGCAACACGGCCGATCCGGAGCGGCGATAGATGGCAAAGTGGAAAGCGCGGTTCTGCTCGGCGCTGGCCTCGGAGACATGTTCGGCGTCCGTTGCGCTCTGAGCGATTATGAAGTCCTGCAACGTCGACAACGTGTCGGCGTCCATGTTCCCCGCCGCTCTCTGCACTGCCAAACCCTCAATGGCGCAACGTGCCTCCATCAAATCGCGCAGTGACTCGCGCGACAGCGAAGGGACCCCGCACACTCCGGTTCGGCATGGACTCGATGGCCCGTTCGGCGGCCAGGCGATTCAGGGCCTCGCGCACCGGCATGGCACTGGTACCCATGGCATTGGCGAGCTCGGCGATTTTGAGCTTCTGACCCGGCTCAAACCCGCCGCGCATCAGACGATCCCGAAGCACCGAATACACCCGATCCTGGACGGTTTCCCGTTCGATCCGTGCCAATCCTAGCTGCGAACGATCCGCCATGGGGCCCTCTTTTGATCTTTGATCACAGATTTATAAACAATACGCGGATGCGCCGCAAGCGACGACCGTGTGATTCTTCGGCGAACCGAACGACCAGACTTCTTGGCGTTCGTTTACCGCGTACGAACATTACGCCACTCGCGGGCAAAGTTCCGCCGGGGTGTATCTTTTTACGACTTGTTCATACTGTGCTGCAGTCATCGAAATGGAGCCGCTCGGACGTGGTGAAGAACGTGATTTTCGACCTCGGAGGCGTGGTCATTGAGTGGAATCCGGACCGGATCCTGGATGCGTATTACCCGGATCCCGAGTCGCGCGCGTACATGAAGAAGCACATGTTCCAACATCCGGACTGGCTGGAGCTGGATCGGGGAACGATGCACGAGACTGAGCTGCTGCAGCGGCTCGGCATACGAACCGGCCGCGATGCCGCCGAGCTCAATGCGCTTTTCCAGGCCGTGCGCGAGTCATTGCACGCCAAGCCCGAGACAGTGGCGCTGCTCGAGAAGCTGCATGCGCGCGGTGTACCGCTTTATTGCCTGTCGAATATTTCCGCCGACATTTTCGAGTACCTGCGGCAGCGGCACTCGTTCTGGGGCGTCTTCAAAGGCATCGTGATCTCGGGAGCATTGAAAATGATCAAACCCGAGCCGGAAATCTTTCATTACCTGCTGCAACGCTACGGACTCGAGGCCCGCGAGACGGTGTTCGTGGATGACAATGCGCCGAATGTCGAGGCGGCCCGGGCTCTCGGAATTCACCCCGTATGGTTCAAGAGCGCCGCTCAGTGTGAGGCGGAGCTGGAGGCTCTGCTCAGTTGAGTCCGCTGCGTCATCTGGCGCTGCACAGGCGTGAAGCGTGCCGGCGCCAGTGCCGCCACGGCCGCTACCGCGATTTCGCGCATGTTCGAATTGTCCTTGTTGGTCTCGCGGGGAGCCGGAGGTCGCGCCGAAATGGCGCTCGGTGGAGCGAAATTCGGCGTGCTGTTGCGTAACGAAGCGGTGCCGAGCGGGATGGCAGGACGACTCGAGGGCGCGCCAAACCGCCGGGTCGACAGGTCGTAGGTCAACCTGCCGCCCAACTTCACACGCATATCAGACAACCGCAGGCCCGGACGACCTTCCATTTGCCAGTTGATCAGCTCGCGATGCTGCATCGGGCTGCCCTGCTCGGGGTCGCCTGAGTTGGCTGCCTGGTGAACCTGCTGCACCCGCAGTCCGAATGTGGGACGCACCGTGCCTGCGCCCGCGCCGCCGCCGACAGAATGACTGAAGTACAACATGATTTCGGGAGCATGCGGCGCACCGCCTGGCGCCAAGAATCTTCCACGGGGGGTGGCATCGGTGCGAGTCGCGGCGGCCAGGCAGATCAGCCCGGTGCAAACTCCCAGTGTTGCCAACTTCCCCACAACTACCCACCTCCGTCAGGTCATGCAGCTCGAGTGACCGTAGATTTCCCCAATTGCAGCGCAACCAGCTATCCGCTTACGGCCATTCGGTCTGTAGGACAGCGCCCATTCGGGCCCGACAGTCAAGCTGACCCGCTCGTCCCGGCCCCAGTCCCGCTCATCCCGGCTCAATTGCCGCGTTCGCGGCGACCGGACCATCCTGCCCCACTGCAACAGCGGGGTACCCCGCGCATCGGGAGGAAGCAATGGACACCAGGGCCGTAAATCAAGGGGCACTCGGAGTGCGACGCTACGACCTCGATTGGGTTCGCATCTGCGCGTTCGGGTTGCTGATTTTCTATCACGTCGGGATGTACTACGTGACCTGGGACTGGCACGTGAAAAGCCCGCACGCCTCCACCGCCGTGGAGCCGCTGATGCTGCTCACCAACCCATGGCGGCTTTCATTGTTGTTTTTGATATCCGGCGTGGCCACGGCTTACCTGCTGGACCGCCGTGGCAAAAGCACCCGCCAGGGATTTCTCGGCCAGCGCTCGATCCGGCTTCTGACGCCCCTCATTTTCGGCATGGCGGTAATCGTGCCACCTCAATCCTACCTGGAGGTGGTTGAGAAGCTGTCGTACGCAGGCAGCTACCTCGACTTCCTGAAGCTCTACTTCAGCGCCTATCACGGCTTCTGCCGCGGCTCGGACTGCCTGATCCTGCCGACGTGGAATCACTTGTGGTTCGTGGCCTATCTGTGGGTCTACACCGTTGTGTTGTATGCCATCATTCGCGTAATACCTGAGGTAACGCAATGGCTGCGCAACGCCCTCGAACGGACATTGAGCGGTGCCGGTGTGTTGATCTGGCCGGTTGCCTTCCTCGCCTTCGCACGGGTCGCCCTGATTGACGCCTTCCCTCCCAATCACGCGCTGGCCGGTGACTGGTATAACCATGTCACCTACGGGATGACATTCCTGTTGGGCTTCGCGCTGGCCGGCACCGTCAAACCGTGGACGGCTCTGGAACGTGTTCGCTGGACCTCGTTTGTGCTGGCGATCGCGGGTTGGGCATTTCTAGTCACATACACGTCCGTTTACGGCGCCGACAACAGCCCCACGCCGCCGCATCTTCTGATGTTATTTCGACGTGTTGTGTTCGGAGCCGAGCAGTGGCTCGCCATTGCCGCCGTGCTGGGCTTCGCGCGGCGCCACCTGAACCACGACAACGCGGCGCGCCGCTACCTGACCGCGGCGATATTCCCCGTATACATCCTGCATCAGACAATCATTGTGGTGCTGGCACATGCACTGAAGCCGGTCGAACTGCTGCCCGCAGTTGAAGGCCCACTGTTGATAGTCGTGACGGCGGCAGCCTGCCTTGGCGGCTACGAGGTTATCCGGCGGGTGACCATACTGCGGCCGCTGTTTGGCCTGCCGGCAGCTCGAACGGATGCACGAGCCGCCATGACCGCCGCCCAAAAGGCGGGGCCTCCATTGCCCCACGCCTGGTGCCCCAGGACGTCCAGTAGAATGAGGACCATGACCACCAGCCCTGCAAACGCAGCCAGCGCCAGCGTCCCCGGGGAGCGCCGCTGGCTGCAGCTACGATGGGTGCTTTTTGTCTCTCTGGGCCTGCTGCTGGGCATCTACCTGGGCCTGAATCAGGCCATCGGCACCCGTGGCCATTACGCAGCCTGGAAGGCCTTTGTCTGGGAGATGAGCAGCGTTGTCGTCATTTTCGCGTTCATCCCGATCATCGTCCGCTTCGAGAACCGCTTTCGCATCGATTCGCGCCCACGCAGCCGCGTGATTGCGATTCAAATCATTGCGGCTGTTGTGTTTTCCACCATTCATACCACCGCGATGGTCCTGCTGCGCAAAGCCGCGTACTGGACCATGAACGAGTCGTACGACTTCGGTGACATCCCCACCGGGTGGTTCTACGAGCTGCAAAAAGACCTGATCACCTACCTGGTCATTTTGATCGTTGTTTTTGCGATCCGCGAGTTCCGGGTGCGCCGTGCAGGGGAGTTGCGTGCGCAGGAGCTTGCCGGTCAATTGAGTGAAGCTCGTCTTCGACACCTCACCGCGCAAATCGAGCCGCACTTCCTGTTCAACTCCCTGAACGCAATTTCCAACCGCATGCACGAGGACATCGACGCCGCCGACCGCATGATCAGCCAGCTCGGCGACCTGTTGCGCGCGGCTTATGAATCCGACAACAGCGTGTTGGTGCCGCTCGGCCGCGAGTTGGGTTGGCTGCGGGGCTATACGGCCATGATGGCGGAACGCTTCCGCGGACAGCTCACCTTCGAAATTGATGTCGACCCCGGAATCGAATCCCTGCCCGTCCCAAGACTGCTGCTGCAGCCGATCCTGGAAAACGCGCTCAAACACGGGCTCGTCGCGGGCCGCGGCTGGTTGCGAGTCGAAGTGCGCTGCGACGGCAAGAAGCTTCAGTACACCGTCAGCGATGACGGCAAGGGGTTCCCCGACGCGCCGTTGGTCCGAGGCACCGGAATCTCCAATATCGCACGGCGCCTCGAGCTGCTGTTCCCCGGTAGACACGAGCTCAAATTCAGCTCGCGGCAGCCGCACGGGGCGGTTGTCACCTTGAGCTTTCCCGTATGAGCTATTCAGTGGCGATCATTGACGATGAGCCGCCGGCCCGGGCCAAGCTGGCCCGCTTTGTGGCGGAGCTGGCCGATTTCCGCGTTGTCGCGGAGGCAGGCACCGTGGAAGAAGGCATTGCAACCGTGCAAAACGCCGCGCCGGATGTCATCTTCCTGGATATCCAACTTGGCAACCGCAGCGGCTTCGAAATTCTCGAAGCCCTCACCGGCACGGCAATTCCCCTCGTGATATTCACCACCGCTTACTCCGAGTATGCGGTGAAGGCATTTGAGCTGCAGGCGCTCGACTACTTGCTCAAACCGTTTGACCGCGACCGCTTTACCCGCAGCATCGAGCGCACGCGAGAAGCACTGAAGGAACCCGACCACAGCGATGTCGAGGAACGGGTGAGGCGTCTGCTGGCACAAATCCCCGGCCGCCCCACAACAGCCCAGCAAATCCTCATCAAAGACGCCGACCGGGCGATCTTCCTGTCGGTAGACGATATCCAGAGAGTATCCGCCGCCGGCAACTATGTAGAAGTGCACGCTCGCGGCAAGGTTTACCTGGTGCGTGACACCCTTACGACATTCATCGCGCAACTCGATCCGAGTGAATTCCTGCGCGTGCACCGCTCCCACGTCGTAAGGATCAACTTCATCGTGGAAATGCGGCCGCTGTTTCACGGCGACTACGAGTTGGTACTGAGGGACGGACAAACACTCTCCCTCAGCCGCCGTTACAAGGCGTTACTGCCGCCCGCAATTCGCGAGCGGCTGTAATGGAGGCTACCGACCGCGGTTGTACGGGTCTCCCGCCCAGTCACGATGGCGTTCGATTTCGGCGTCGAGAGCCAAAGCGCCCGGCGCATCGAGCGTCGTAATCAGTTCTGCCACCGACTTCCGGGCCAACACGCCCGTATCAATGTCCCAGTGCCAGACCGCGTTGCCGCGGGAGTCGTGAGTCACCCGGCCCTGGGTGGCGAGCTGCGGCACGGGTCCCTCGGCCGATGTGACGAGATGAAGCTGGGTGAGGCGTTTAGTAGACATTCGTGTTTCCGAAAAAGAACAGTTTCCAAAATGGGCCAGTGCCGATCCCGCTGCAGGAACGGTGCCCATAGGGACCTTGGTCGGGTATTCCCACCGGAATTGCGGTGCGTCTCTCGCTTGCATATGTCATGAGTGTGACCCAGCGCCGCCGGGAAACCTCTGACGGGGCCTTTGAGGGCCCAGTAGCTGGAAAACCAGCGGCCTCTGGCGGCCCGGCGCCCGGCAAGGGACTGCCGGCGCGGCAAACTATTGCAGCCCCCGCAAGCGCCACTGACCCTGCAGGCGTGCGGTAAGCTCGGGCCTCACGAGGCATACAACCCGGGGTGCACAACAATGTCGGCCTTTCAAAGAGAGATCCTGGTGCGGTTTGGTCACTGCGACGCCGCAGGGTGGGTCTTCTACCCCCGCTATTTCGAGATGATCAGCGACTTTGTGGAGGATTGGTTCGAAGACGGCCTGGCGGCGAGCGCACCGGGCCTGTTCCACCACAAGCAGATTCTCACGCCCTCGGTCCATTTCACCGTCGACTTCGTGAAACCCACCCGCTACGGCGACCGGCTCACTTTTTTCTGTGGACCACCAAAATCGGCACGAGCTCCTGCGAGCTGCGGATCGAGGCATCGCACCAGGGGGAGTTGCGCATGCGGGTGAAACAGGTGCTGGTGTTTATCTCAGCGCACACCTCCCGCTCAACGCCGATTCCGCCGGAGCTGGTCAGCCGGATGCATCGCTTCCAGATCGAAGAAGAACCGGCCGCGGCAACCGCGCCGTCCGTTGTTCCCAAAACTCGCAAGCGCAAGGCCTCGGTATCGTCATAGCGAGGCAGATTGCCGGCCGGATGGGGTCGGCTTCGCACCCCTGTCCGCGGTCCACAACGCCGCGCACGATACGCGCCACTGGTGACTCCCCGCGGTGCTACTGCAGGCAAACCTCGAAACCCGCGCTGATGGTGTCCCGATCCAACTCGCGGCCGATAAACACGAGCTGTGTACGTCGCGGCCGCTCGCCCCAGGGGCCCAGTGCGGTGGTGTCGACCACCATATGCACACCCTGAATGACAATGCGATCGTTTGCACCCGCGAAATTCAGGAAGCCCTTCATTCGATACAACCGTGTGCCCTGTGTCTTCAAGAGATGTGACAGCCACGCCTGAAATCGCTCGGCATTCACAGGGCGCGTTGTTTCGAGACTGAACGATGCGACACTTTCATCATGGGAGTGGCCGGGATCGAAGTTATGCTCGGCAAGCGGCCGCGCCTCGCCCGCGTCGCCACGAAGCTGCAGCGCAAATTCATTGGGCAGGTGCTCAGTAAACAGCCAGTAGCGGCCGGCTTTGGGTATTCGGACCGTAAAGCGGCTGCCACCGGCTTCGGGAAGATCGAGGCGTTGCACCTCGAGGCTGGGGGAGATCGTCGCTCCGGGCAAGCGGGGATGCGCGCCGGCGGAAAACAATGTAAACACGTTCGGCGGCTTTCAGGGGATCCAGCTCATCGCCCGCCAGCACCTCACAGAGCATGACTTCTATCGAGGGATCCGGCCCCTCCCGCAGGACGAGCGTGTAGTCGGTGGCAGCCAGCTCGAACGCCCCCGCCCATTCAAACGGATACTCCGGCTCGAGGAAAGTCGGCTTGTATTCGAGCGCGCGCGCCAGATCGAACCCCCCGATCCCCAGCACCGATCTCATGGGCACAGAGGCTCGCTCGGCGGGATTGGACCTCACGATTCGCGCCAGCGCGTTCATTCCCCGGACGCGTTGCTCCAACGCGTCGAGTTCCGCGGGGCTCACCAGGTCTGCCTTGTTGAGAACAATCACATCGGCGAAGGCAACCTGGGTGGTCGTCTCGTCACTGTTGACAATCTGCTGCTCGAAATGCCGGGCGTCTACCATCGTCACGATGCCATCAAGGGCAAACTTGTCGCGCATGGCATCATCCACAAAGAAGGTCTGTGCCACGGGCCCCGGGTTGGCGAGCCCGGTGGTCTCGAGCACAATGCGGTCGAACTTGTCGCGCCGGGTCATGAGATTTCCCAGGATCCGGATGAGGTCGCCGCGCACGGTGCAACAGATGCAACCGTTGTTCATTTCGAAGATCTCTTCCTCCGCGTTGATCACCAGCTCCTGGTCAACGCCGATTTCTCCGAACTCATTTTCAATGACGGCGATGCGCTGACCGTGATTCTCGGTGAGAATCCGATTCAACAGGGTGGTCTTGCCAGAGCCGAGAAAGCCGGTGAGAACCGTAACCGGAATGCGAGCGGAGTCCGTCATGAGTGGGGATGCCTTGGAGTGAAGAGACTAGAAAGCTTCGAGCCGGCGTTGAATCTGTAGCGTGAACTCGCCCGCCTCGAGCGAGTTGAGTGGGACGCACTCCGCGCCGAGCGCCGCCGCGAGCCGCCGGGCACGGCCCAAAACAATCGGACCCGGCTCACAGTCAATCACTACCGCGCCCGCGCAGGATTCCTGCAACTTCGCGGCCGCTTCGAGCGACTCCTGCCAGGGGTCTCCGTCGGCCACGCCCACATTGGCACGCCCGTCGGTAAACAAGATGAGAAGTGATTTTTCTCGTGTTCCGAGTATCCCGGCGGCCTCTTTCAGCGCGCGTGCCAACGGGGTGCGCCCGCCAGTGGGAACATCTGTCAGCGCCTGCTCCACGCCTTCAACGCCGCCGG